>CM053595.1:14916281-14964106 GCA_028646575.1 Pseudocheirus occidentalis
AAGCACCTCAGTGTCAGGTACCTTATCTTGCCAGGTGATCTTCAGAATCTTTCTAAGGCAATTCAGTTTCTTGGCATGGTGCTAGTATACTGTCCAGGTTTTATACAACAACATACAACAACAAAGTCAGCACAGCTGCTCTCTAGACCTATTCAGTTTGTCACACAGTTCAGTGTCACACACCTACCTCTTCCACACTTTCCTTTGGAGCCTCCTAAATGCTGAGCTAGTTTTGGCAATGTGCGTATCAATCTCATCATCTATGTGGACATTCCTGGAAAGTACTGCCAAGGTAAGTAAACTTATCCACAAAAATCAAAACTTCTCCATTTGCTTGTTCCATGCATGGATGGTGGAGAACCTCTATTTTCTTGATGTTAATTGTTAGGCCAAAATTAGTAAAAGCATTCTAGAATTGATCCATACTTTGTTGTACATCAGCCTCAGAGGTTGCATTAAAGTGCACCATCTGTGAGCAAAAGGTCAACTTCTTTCCACTTTAGTCTCAGCTTATAGCCTTTTCAAATTTAATGATCTGCTATCAGGGCTGGTAGCTGATCTTGATGACTTTTTTCCCTATTGAAAGTATCTGATAACATTACAGAAAATATCATGCATGGGAGCAGGCACGTAGCACTGCTTCATTCCATTAGTTACAGAAAAAGCATGAGCATTATCCATTATCTAGAACCTGGGCAAGCATGCCATCATGAAACTGACAAATAATATCAATGAACTTCTCTGGGCAACCAAACTTTTCCATAATTTTCCACAAGCCTTCATGACTGATAGTGTCAGAGGCTTTTGTTAGATCTACAAATGTTGTATACAGACCTCTGTTCTGCTCCTGCCATTTGTCTTGGAATTGCCAAGCACCGAACACCATATTGACTGTTTCTCAGCCTTTTCTGAAGCCACTCAGGTAAATGACTATCTTCCAGGTGAAGGATCAACTTATTAAGGAGGACTCTGGCAAGAATCTTGCTGGCAATGACTA
This sequence comes from Pseudocheirus occidentalis, assembly GCA_028646575.1. Lineage (NCBI taxonomy): Eukaryota > Metazoa > Chordata > Mammalia > Diprotodontia > Pseudocheiridae > Pseudocheirus > Pseudocheirus occidentalis. Next base: position 14,917,279 of record CM053595.1, read on the forward strand.
ATAGGGAAACCTCCATGTGATTGTCACCCATCTTCCTTTTTTTTAAAGAGATAGCCAATGGAGGCATCCTTGAACTCAGATATCTGAAAAAGGCTTGCTCCTTTTCTGCTCCACTGTTGCCAACCATTTTTTGCTCAGTTTTCTCTCCAAGTTAGCCACAGACTTTCATGCTCAGAGAAGTGCTCTAATCTGTTGACATTAATTCTTCTAGTAGTCATCTTGCCTCGGGGCTGTGCTTTTGTTGAATGGAGAGGATAAATCTATGATCAGTCCAGTACTCTGCACCACACATTGCCTTCGTCACTCTCACATTCTCTCTACTCTTCTCCTTACAATGACATAGTCTATTATATGCCATTGTTTGCTGTGAGGGTGCATCCATGAAGTTTTATTGCATTTAGATAAATGTAAGACAGTGTTGGTGATAATAAGGTCATGAGATGCACAAGTCTTCAATCGTGGATGCACCCTCACAGCAAACAACAGCAACAGAGGTGGTTCTGACTCTGTTCTTCTCTGTCATGTCTGATAGTCTGTACCTACTCTTACATCAAAGGCACCCAGAATTATAAAATTATAAGCTTGTCCTCTTTTGGCACGTTGATAATGAGAATCTCCAGGTCTTCATCAAACTTTTCTTTGATCTTATCAGGGTTCATCACGGTGGGAGCATACACACTGATGATGGTGGTATGGCGCTTTTCTGCAAGTAGCAATCACATTGTCATAAGTCTGTTATTCACTTCTTTTGGTAGGTATACAAACTTGTTGGTTAGGTTAGTTTTGATTGCAAACCTATGCCAGCTTCATGGTGCTCCCTATCACTGCAACCATTTAAAAAAAATGCATATCTTAGCTTTGACTTCAATAAACTGGTCTTTGTTTGCCAGCTTTGTTTCACTCATCACTACTATTTGGATGTAATAAATGCTGAGTTCTCTTGCAATAAGAGGTGTTCATTTTCACGTCTACTGGATTTTGTGTTGTCCATAAGTACGAGCATATTTCATGTACCAATGGTGAGTGGAATCATCTTCACAAAAATTTTTGTACTTTTTTTTGTATTTCAACCACAGTACAGAAACCCCATCTGCTATGGTAAGCAGACCAGGGTTAGTTTAGCTTAGTAGATAGTTTTTGGGGCACCTTTTCTAGCCCTTTCCTCATGCCAGGAGGTGAGCAGTACAATCCTTCCAAAAGATTGCTCAGACACCCAGGGGCCTGTCTAATCCCAATGCTGCTTCCATCCAATAAGATGACCCTATGGCCAGGGCTACCTGTGTGCAGGGTTCTACTACAACTCCCAGTGTATCTGCACCTGCTGCTGTATCACTTGCCTTTCACCACAGGACTTTGAGGTAGATAAAAATGGTAAAATCGTATGGGTGATGGTTTTTTACTCCCTATAAATTGAATGTAAGGGAGGCAGAGTTAAATGAAGTCATTAGTCTCTCTCTTCCAGTGTCACTGAAGTCCAGTGACAAGAAAAAATTCAAGATGAGTGGTGATGGTTTGGAATGCAGTGGATAACTTTGGCATCTTTGATGTCTACCTGCTTCAGCCACCTTCATGACTGTTGGAACAAATTATTCTCATCCACCTATTCTGGTGGGGGAAGTCTTCATAGTCTTCGGGTAGAAACCCCCCCCACCTCATTAATAAATTTGAGACCTCTCAGTTACTTTCAGCCTGGTTAACCAGTCTGCCGAGACGGTTTTACTGGGCTGTGGCTGCTGAGCGTGCTGAAGCTTCTTGAAGCCACAGGTAAGAGTTGGGTGAATTGGGTGGACATCAAAGGTGGAAAGCAGCCCTGAAAAGAGCTCAGCAACCCTCACGTCAGAGGTGTTCTTCCCTGAATACACCAAAACACCTCAGGTAACAGAGGAAAGACACTGGAATTAATTAAGAGAGATGGGGAGAACCTTCCTATAAAAGGGAGAACTTTAGCCAGGATTTGAAAGAAGCCAGGTAAGGGAGGAGGAGAAAGTGAAAAGGAGAGAGAGCATTATTGGCATGGGAACAGTTAGTGAAAATGTCGAGAGTTGGGAGACTGAGGGTTGTCACTGGATCACAGGGCAAGAATACTAAAAAGGTAGGAGGAAAACAGGTTTTAAAGGGCTTTGGAAGACAAGCTGGGATTTTATATTTGATCTTGGAGATGAAAGGAAGCCACTGGAGTTTATTGAATAAGGCTGTGGCATGATCAAACCTGTGCTTTGGGAAGATGAGTTTGACAGCCTGGGGAAAGGCTTGAGGCAGAGACACTAACCTGAAGGCTATTGTAATAGTCCAGGAATGAGGTAACAAATGAGGTGGTAAGCTTACAAAACCTCTCCCCACCTTTTTACTCTACCGATAGTAGGGGTATGGAAAGGAATTGTAGGATTACATACTGTAAGAGCCTTGGAGACATCCCTTTCTCTTTCCCCCAAGAAAAATCATTGTTCATTTGGGTCTCTTAAAGACCTGGGCCCCTTATAGCACTGAGTAGGCCCAGAAATGGTCAGTCTATTTCATATCTTAAGTATCTTAGGGAAGGAAGTGAAAACTCTTATCTGTCTATATCTCTCTCAGTCTCTTCCTGTCACATATGTCTTGTTATAAAAGTCAGTTATTCAAAATATAAGGTATATTAAACAAAAAAAGAGAAATTAAAATAAATCATCATTCATTGCTCCAATTATTCAAATGATAGTATTTAAATTATTTTTATCATATAATATCTTAGCAACTACTAATATTAACTGCTGCCAGATACATCATGTGATGACTCCAGTGATTTAATTCTTTCACCAGCAAAAGAGAAACAGTTGTACTTGAAGTCAGTAGCAGGCTCCCTTCTCACTTTTGCAATTAAGTGCCAGGTACTTTCTTTTTAAAATTTTTTTTATTTAGTATTTTATTTTCCCCCAATTACATATATAAACAGTTTTGAACATTCATTTTTCAAATTGAGTTCCAAATTCTCTCTCTCTCCCCCTTCCCATCCCCCATTGAGAAAGCAAGCAATTTGATACAGATTATATACATGTAGTCACACAAAACATATTTCCATATTGGTCATGTTGTAAAAGAAAACATAGACCAAAATTTAAAAATCGAAGAAAAAATAGAGAAAGTTAGAAAAGCATGCTTCAATCGGCATCCAGATTCCATCAGTTCTTTCTCTGGGGAGGGATAGCACTTTTCATTTTTATGTCCTCCACAGTTGTCTTGGATCATTGCACTGCCAAGAATAGCTCAGTCATTCACAATTGCTCTTCTTTAAATATTGCTGTTACTGTACACATTTTTCTCCTGGTTCTATTCATTTCATTTTGTATCAGGTCGTTCGAGGTTTTCCTGCGAGCACCTGGCTCATTATTTCTTATAGCACAATAGTATTCTGTCAGAATCATGTACCACAACTTGTTCAGCCATTCTCCCATCCTCTCCAACATTTATCATTTTCATATTAGGTAATCTGATATGTGTGAAGTGGTACTTCAGAGTTGTTTTCATTTGCATTTCTCTAATCAAAAGTGATTTAGAACATTTCTTCCTATGTCTGAAGATAGCTTGATTTTTTTCATCTGAAACCTGCCGGTTCATATCATTTGACCATTTTTCACTTGGGAAATGGCTTGTATTTTTATAAATTTCATTCAGTTCTCTATTTGAGAAATGAGGCCTTTATCAGAGACACTTGCGGTAAAGATTGTTTCCCAGCTTCCTGCTTTCCTTCTAATCTTGTTTGCATTAGTTTTGTTTGTGCAAAAGCTTTAAAATTTAATATCAAAATCATCTGTTTTATATTTCATATTGTACTTTCTCTCTTCTTTGGTCATGAATTCTTCCCTTCCCTGTAGATCTGACAGGTTGGCTATTCATCTGGTTTGCTTATGGAGTCATCCTTTATGTCTAAATCATATACCCATTTTGACCTTATCTTAGTACATGATGTGAGATGTTGGTCTGTACCTGGCTTGTGCCCTGTTGTTTTTTTAGTTTTCCCAGCAGTCTTTGTCAGATAGTGAATTCTTCTCCCAGAGGCTGGGGTCTTTGGATTACTTTGTCTTGTTCATCTAATCTGTTCTGAGAGGGGACAGTTGAGGTTCCCCACTAGTGTAGTTTTTCTGTCTGTTTCTTCCTGTAATTCAGGAGGAGTAACTTAACTTCTTTAAGAATCTGAATGCTGTATCACTTGGTGCATATTAGTATTGATATTACTTCATTGTAGATGACTCCTTTCTCTTTATTGACATAGCCTAGTACAAGACCTCATCACCTCTTGCCTGGACTATAACAACTGGTCTTCCTGCCTCAAGTTTCTCTCCACTTCAGTTTATCCTCAACTGAGCTGCCAGAGTGATTTTCCTCAAAAACATGTCTGCCTGTGTAATTCCCCTTTTTAATAAACTATGGGGTCCTTATTACCTCCAGGACCAAATATGAAGTACTTTGTTTGGAATTTAAAGCCCCTCAAAACCTGGCCCATTCTTGCCTTTCTAATCTCCTTATAGTTTACTCCCTTTTCCACATTCTGTGATATAGGGACATTGGCTTATTTGCTGTTCCTCACATATGACACTCCATCTCCTGACTGTGCCTTTTCACTTGATGTCTCCCACTCCAGGAATGCACCCTTCTCAACTCTGCCTCTTAGTTTCCCTGGCTTCCTTCAAGTCTCAGGTCAAATCCTAACTGTCTCTCCGGTTCTCCCTTCTCTCGCATCTCCCCTCTTACCCTCTGAGAGCATTTTCCATCTATACCATATGTAAAATATCTAGCTATGTCTTATATGTTCCCAGTTATTTACATGCTTTCTCTCCCATTATTAGAATGTGAGCTCCTTTAAGGTGAAAACAGAATTTTTCCTTTTTTTTATATCTTTAAATATGTGTGTGTGTGTGTATCCTATCACTTAACACAGCATTTGGCACATAATAAGCATTTAATACATACATGTTGTCTGACTAGGACTCACTGACTATTCCTGAAAATCTAAATTCTTGCCATTGGTTTTTGCCATAGCTACTGACCTCTGTTCTGGATAGTCTCAAATCCCACCTAAGGCAGAAAACAGGCATACTTGTCTCTCTGGAACTAAAATTCCTAGAATTCACTGGTTTCAGAACTTTTGCCTTGCCTAAGGGGAAGCCATTTGAATAATTATATAATCACAGGGAAAACAGCATACCCATAGTTTTATCTTTCTGAAATTTATTATAGATTTATTTCATTTGTCCCTATGATATGATTTGAGTTGAGTGTTATAATTACAGAACCATTTTGAATATTTTAACACCTTTATAATCAGGTGAACTTAACTGGATGACAGCATGGAGAAAAAAAATCCAACTTATAATGCAGTGTGCATTTCACATCACCTTATATCTACAATACAGTCATTGTTCATTCTTTTAAGGTACTATCATATTGATATGAGGAGAGTATATATGACCCAAAGAAGGAGAAAGAAGCTGATTGGAGTTTCAAAAATGGGTAGGTCAAGAGTGTCAGAAACTGTAGAACTGTTAAGAAGAATAAAGATTAAAAACAACAACAACAACAAACTACTGGATCTGAATTTGGCAATCCATTAGACCATGAATTTCTTGCACAGTTCCTGGCATACAGGATGTCATATAGGCATATTGTGCCCTGAGCAAATCATTGGCAATATTTCAGAGAATTTCAGTTAAGGGATAGTCATTCAGTAAACATTTATTAACAGCCTACTATATGTCAGACACTATGATAAGCACTAGTGATGCAAAAAGAGGCAAAAGAAATTATTCCCTGCCCCCAAGAAGCTCACAATCCAATGGAGAAGACAACAAGCAAACAAATATGCACAAATAAGCTATTTACAGCATAAATAGCAAGAAAGAAGGCACTAGAATTTAGAGAGGCTGGGAAAGACTTCTGGAAAAGATGGCATTTTAGTTGGGATTCAAACGAAGCTAGTGAAGTCAGTAGGTGAATATAAGGAGTCAGAACACTGCAGACATGAAGGACAGCCTAAGAAAATAATTGAAGCAGAAAGGAGTATCTTGTTCTAGGTTAGTGAGGAGGCCAATGTCATTGTATCGAAGAATATGTGGCTGAGAATAAGGGGAAGATTGAAAAGGTAGGAAGGGGTTAGGTCATGAAAGGCTTTGAATACCAAACAGAGCAATTTGTATTTGTTCTGGCAAGTGATAGGGAGCCACTGGAGTTTACTGAGTAGGGGGTGACATGGTCAGCTCTGTGCTTTAGGAAAATCATTTTGGCAGCTAAATGGAGGATGGATTGGAGTAGGGAGAGGTCTGAGGCAGGCAGACCCTCCACAGGTTATTGTAATAGTCAAGGTGTGAGGTGATAAGAGCCTTCACCAGAGGGGTTGAAGTGTAGGAGGAGAAAAGGAGGTATATTTGAGAGATATTGTAAAGATATTGTAAAATCAACAGGCCTTGGAAACAGATGGGATAGGGGGAGGGGAAGTGAGAGGTAGTGAAGAATCCAAGGTGACTCCCAGATTCTGAGTCTAGTATTACCTTTCTACAGTAATGGGGAAGGGTTTAAGGGGTGTGTGTGTGTCTGTGTGTCTGTGTGTGTGTGTCTGTGTGTGTGTGTCTGTGTGTGTGTGTAAGAGAGTTTAGGGGTAAAATAAGTTCTGTTTTGGACATATTGAAAGATGCTTACTGGACATCTAGTCTGAGATATCTGAAAGGCAGTTTAGAGATTAGAAGTCAGCAGAGAGGTTAGGGCAGGATAGGTAGATTTAAAAATGATCAGCATAGAGAAGATAATTAAATCCTTGGAAGTTGATGAGATCACCAAACGAAGTAGTACAGAGTGAGAAGTGAAGAGGCCCAGAACAGAACTATATGGGACACCTATGGTTAGAGGGTGTGATCTGGATGAGGACCTATCAAAGGAGACTGAGAAGGAGTGGTCAGATAGGTAGAAGGAGAACCTAGACTGGAGAGAATCTAGAAATTCATTAGGGTAAAGAAATAAAGAAAACAGTGAGGCAACACAAAAACATAAATAGAGGGTTTTCTTCTAGGTATCAACATGGCAGAGCATACAACCTCCTGAAGGAAAACATGCTTATTGAGAAAGGGGGGAAGGTTTGGAAGCAGACATACTTCATACTGCAGCAGTGCATAGGATGGTCATTCTACTGCTTCACACCTTGTAGTGCCCCATTGGGCTGTGTCACACTAAAGTTGAAGAGGCAGGAAATGGGATCAGTGGTGAGCAGAATTTCCAGAAGGAAAAAATCTGTCCTTTCTACTCATGGTCAAACTCCATGCCACTACCACCACCACCACCACTACCCCATCCCCGTTCTCAGACTATGTATTTTCTGTGCATTTCCATACCCTAATTTTTTTTGTCTCACATTGAAATAGTCTGTTGGACTTGCCTAGTGGGGTGTGTGTGTGTGTGTGTGTGTGTGTGTGTGTGTGTGTGTGTTGGGCAGGATGATTGGGGTTAAGTGACTTGCCCAAGGTCACACAGCTAGTAAGTGTTATGTGTCTGAGGCCAGGTTTGAACTCAGGTCCTCCTGACTCCATTGCTGGTGCTCTATTCACTGCACCACCTAGCTGCCCCTATTGGCCTAGTGCTTTTGAGAACTTCATCAGTATAAGGAAGGAGAGAAATAGGATGGTAGTTAGGAGGGGCAGTGGAGTTCCAAGTTCAGGAGGAGCTGTATATAGTTAAGGCTAATAAGAAAGAACTGGTAGAGAGGAAGATGACAAATATGCTAAAGAATAGAATGAACAAAATTGGGGGTAGGGGAATAGATAGAATCAAAGACCTAGCTGAGGGGGCGGCTAGGTGGCGCAGTGAGTAGAGCACCGGCCCTGGAGTCAGGAGTACCTGAGTTCAAATCCGGCCTCAGACACTTAACACAAAAGCTAGCCGTGTGACCTTCGGCAAGTCACTTAACCCAACTGCCCTCCAAAAAAAAAGCAAAAAAAAAAAAAAAACCTAGCTGAAGTGATAGTAAGAAGGAAAATTTTCTTTTGAAGTAGAGGGAAAGAAAAGAAGATGGGTCAACGGTCATAAAAAAGTGGGAAGATAAAAAGTCCAATGAAATGGCTGAGGTTATTGTAACGCCACTCACAAGCAGCTTTCCAAAAGAATGCTATTGTGAATAGCTTTTAAGTCTTTATTACACAGTATAGTGAACACTCTATTCCATAACAAATCAGAGCAAAACATTCACAGAAAATCAAGGTACGTCATTCACAATGTTACAATTTATCACAGATAATTAAAATACCGCATTCACAACAACTTATCACAGAAAATGGCCATATAGTTTCCACCACAGTGGTCACAAAGTTTTCAACAAAGAACAATCATTTAGTAATTTAGTCATTCAATCATCCTTAAAGAGGTTTGCCTCCTCAAGGAACACAAAATACAATAGTCAAAGTTCTCCACTCATGGGGCATGCTAAGTTGGCTAAGTTAACTCCATCAGTCACTTATTCAGTCATCGATCACTAAGTATAATCATTTAGTCAATCATTCAATCAACTGGATCATTCACTCATCCCTCATCATTCACTATTCAATCATCAGAAAATACACAGACCCTCCACCCCAAGGTCATTAATAAATTTACAATTTCTCAGTCAGTACAGAGTATCCAAGTAAAAGTCTTCTTTCTGCTTGGCTCAGGGTGGTTTCTCAGATTCCCTGGATCCCCTTCCATGTTTGCAAATCCTTCTTGGATTCACCAAACTGTCACTTGGGTTCAAAGGTAGACAGCTCCCAGGTCTTTACCCAGCTCCATGAAGTTCCTGCTCCACATTGGAGCTCACAGTGTCCAGTCCATCTCAAATCCTTCACAGTCTCTGTTTCTGGGAAGACAAGGTTTAACAAAGCCACAAACAGGTTCATGCAAAGCACCAGCCTCTCAGTCACGCTTCTCAGTCTTTGTCAGTTCTGGCTGGCCCTCAGAAATCCTCAGCAGCCTCAGCAGCTCTGGCTGGCCGTCAGCTCTCACTGGCTCTTGGAAATCCTCAGCAGCTCCAGTTGGCCCTCAGACTCAGTAGAAGTTTCAGCTGGTTCCCAGAATCAAAATTACTCCCTCCAGGTTTTCAAAATCAAAACCATTATCTCCAATGGGGGGGAGGGACTTTCCTCTTCAGCCTCCCCAGCAGCAGCAGTTTCTGCCTCCACAGAGTTTGCTCCAAGAAGATCTGTCTCAATTACCAATTCTCATTTTTCTTCTCAATTCTTAGTCCAACAGTAGCAGCCCAGCCTCCAGATGCTGCTGAGAAAAATTCTCTCTTTCTCCAGCAGCAGCAGCTTCTGCCTCCAGATGCTCATCCCAAGAAATTCTGACTCTCCCTTTCTGGGTTTTTCCTTATAAGCAGTATTGCTTCTCCCTGTTTAGCCCCTTCCTGTTACATCAGCAACAGGAGACAGGAGTTCATACCTTCTGTTTCTTTAACAGAGGCTTAATCTTAACTAGGTGATAAGTACCTCTTAGTTTAGCAATACAAAACAAACTTCAAATCTCATTACTGTTATAGTTATCAAGCATGAAAGAAGGAGGTGATATAATTTTGTAAGATTAGAGGTCAATGTAGGATACATAAAGAGGAAAGGATGGTTTTCATAAAGCTACAAAAAGCTCAAATATCTGTTTGCTTCCTGACTGTCCACAACTAGAAGCTTATTTATAAATTACTTTCACATCATTATAATCATTAACATATGCATATCAAATAAGATGAGTATGAGTTAAATCTAATTTCTCGTTAATATGTACAGCCACAAAGGGTAAATGTCTCGAATTTGTTACTGTAAAGAACAATAACTAAAAATGTAAACAGGTCCAAGAAAGGGCTTCAGTTAATCAATTGATGGCAGATTCATTATGAATAAGGGGCATCTCAGGATATAACTCTAATTTAGCTTTTTGTTGGTGTGGTATCACTGATATGATCCATTATTAGCATTTCTTATATTCTTAATGGTTGTGTGTGTTATATTTTAAATTTAAATTACATTTATTTTTCACATTAGGAATAAATTTGCTTCATTTTAACATACAGTATCTTTAAATACATGGCAAAGGTCTGTTTGCAAGAGCCTATAATTTTATCATGATTTTATAAAAATAAGTAAAAAAGTTTGTGAAGATTCTGCAAAATTTGGTTACAAAAACGAATTAATTTAATATCTTGCCTGGTTTAAATGTCAGAACGTTGTTTTAAATTCTATCATTTTTTTCCTTTACAATGTTTAGTTGTAATAGTCCTTTCTTGCTAGAAAGTCCCAAAATATATCAACAATTTTGCAAAGTGAGATTCTGTTTCTTAATTCTGATATTCTGAAGTACACTGTGTTCTTATAAGTTATGTGTCTTCCATGTATCAAACTTAATTACTGGTTTCTCATGCTAACACCTACATATTTTGCCTTAGGAATTGTCTAAGATTCTTCACATATAAACTTAATGAATATAATTCCTATGTTATATGCCTCAGAAAAGTCTTGCCATATGAGTAAAATATGACCATCGTGTGATGCCCGTCAATACATGTACAGTTTTTATTACTTAGATATAGGTTAATGAAAAGTAGTAATGTTTTTGTTATTAAATGTATTCCTCAGAAACATGCTATGACATTTCTTAACAATTATTTGCTTCCTGAATAGCCATAGCTAAAAACTTATTTCTCAGTTTATTTGAAAATCATCGACAGCATCAGTTGCTTGTGGGTAGGCTAAACTAATATAATAAAAATGATAATTCTACTTAAATTAATTTACGTATTCAGTGCCATACCAATCAAACTACAAAAAATTATTTTATAGAGTTATAAAAAATACAAAAATTCATCTGGAAGAACAGAAGTTTCAGAATATAAAAGGAATCAATGAAAAGAAATGCTAGGGAAGGCAGCCTGGGGATACCAGATCTGAAATTGTATTATTAAGCAACAATCATCAAAACTACTTGGTACGAAAGAGAAGAATAGATCAGCGGGATATGTTAGGTACATGAGACACAGTAATTAGTGATTATAGCAATCTACTGTTTGATAAACCCAAAGACCCCTGCTTCTGGGATAAGAACTCACTATTTGACAAAAACTGCTAGGAAAACTAGAAAATAGTATGGCAGAAACTGGGCATAGACCAATGTCTGATACCATATACCAAATAAAGTCCAAATGGGTCCACAATTTTGGATATAAAGACTGATAGTATAAACAAATTAGGAGAACAAGGAATAGTTTATCTGTCAGATTTATGGAGAATAGAGTAATTTGTAACCATACAAGAGATAGAAAACATTATGAAATGCAAAATGGATAATTTTGATTACACTAAGTTGAAAAGTTCTTGCACAAAGTTAATGCAGCCAAGATTATGAGGGAAGCAGAAAACTGGGAAAGAATTTTTACAACTTGTGTCTCTGATAAAGGCCTCAATTCTAAAATATAGAGAACTGAGTCAAATTTACAAGAAGACAAGTCATTTCCCAGTTGATAAATGGTCAAAGGATATGAACAGGCAGTTTTCAGAGTAAGAAATTAAATATATATGTATATATATATATATATATATATATACATATATATATAATCATAGGAAAAAATGTTCTAAATCACTATTGATTAGAAAAATGCAAATGAAAACAACTCTTAGGTACCACATCACACCTGTCAAATTGGCTAACATGACAAAACAGAAAAATGTTGGAGAAGATGTGGGATAGTTGGAATGCTATTTCATTGTTGATGAAGCTGTGAGCTGATCCAACCATTCTGGAGAACAATTTGGAACTATGCCCAAAGGGCCATAAAAATGTGCATACCCTTTGACCTAGTAATACACTTCTAGGGCTGTATCCCAAAGAGACCATAAAAATAGCAAAAGAACCCAAATGTACAAAAATTTTTATAGCAGCTCTTTCTGTGGTGACCAAGAACTGGAAACTGAGGGGATGCCCATCAGCTGGGGCTGAACAAGTTGTGATATGTGAATGTAATAGAACACTATTGTGCTATAAGAAATAATAAACAGGTGGACTTCAGAAAAACCTAGAAAGACTTATATGAACTGATGCTGAGTGACATAAGCAGAACAAAGAGAACACTATACACAGTAACATAGTGTGCAGTGACTGATTTTGATAGACTTAGCCCTTCTCAGAAAACCAAGGACCTAAAACAATTCCAAAGGACTCATGATAGAAAATGCTCTCCAGAAAAAAAAACTATGGAGTCTGGATGCAGAGTGAAGCAGACTATTTTCTGTTTTGTTTTGTTTTTCTGTCTTGTGATTTCTCCCATTCATTATAATTCTTCTATACAACATGACTCAAGTGAAAATGTGTTTAATAGGAATGTATGTGCAGAGCTTATATCAGATTCGTGCCATCTTGGAGAGGGAGGGGAAAAAATTAAAACTTATGGAAGTGAACATTGAAAACTAAAAATAAACTAATAAAAAAAATAATCAACAGCATTTCTGTAACAATGGAATCCAAGAAGCAAGAAAGGGAAATCATTCAAAATAACTACAAAATATATAACAAGTCATTCTTTCAAAGGCCATTTAATATTTGTATAAATTCAATTAGAAAATGTTTCTTAAATAAAAAAATAACACCTGGTTAAATATCTGGAGGAATATTCAGTGCTCATCACTGGACTGTAACCAGTGCTCCTCTTCCATATCTCCCCCCAATCCCTTTCATTTTGGGAGGGCCTGAGTGAGTGACACAGAATGAATAATAGGTTGCTATCTGTATTGCAGATCTCATATTTCCCCTGAAGCCCACTCTTCTTTCAGACTTCCCATTTCTACTGAGAGCAGAGCATCATCATCCTTCTGGTGACCTGAGTATGCATGCAGCTTCTGTGTCACTTTGATCCTCATATTCCCTTACATTCTCAAGCCTTTGCCAAATCTTGTTTCTTTTGTTGCATCATCTCTTGCATCTACCTCCACCTCTTGATCAACCTAGTTCAATCCCTAATTATCTTTTGCCTGGATTACTGTAATGGCATCCTAATTAGTCTCCCTGTCTCAAATCTCTTTACCACTCCAATTCATCCTCTAAACTTGGACCAAAGTGAGGTCTGACAATGCTTTGCTGCACTCAGTAAATTCCAATGACTCCCAATTTCCTCTAGGATCAAGTATCAGTTCTATTTGACACTTAAAGACTTTTACAACCAGGCCCCAAAAAACTTTTCTGGTATTAGATATTACTTCCCTTCCTATATTCTGGACTGACCTTCTTTTACTCCTTCACACTCATACAATTAAAATCTAAACTTGAATAGGAAACTAAGATATTAAGAAGAACCACATAAAGAATCGGGAACAAATTTATGAGAAAAACTTCCTTCTCAGTTAAAATTAGGGGTAATTTGCTTCTGCTTGTTGTTTTTGCACATGGAGAGAAATGACTCCTGCTAAAAAGCTATTACGTTCACCAACTGTTATGAACTCCTTAGCTTATTGTTACACTATGTATCTTTCAGTTAAAAAGACCTTACAGATACAGTTCATCTCCTTGACTAGCTACATTGATCATATTAACTGAATAGCTAAAAAAAAACCTGTTATTTGTAAGTTTATCCTCTCCCCAAGAAACCACAGAGATTGGGTTTTTTTTTAATAATGATGCATATTCAATAACATTGCACTTAAGAGCAGTGAGGCTTTTTATATCATTAGAAAATAAAATAATTTTAAATAAAAAGTATTTATTTCATCTTATTTTTCTGTTATTTTCTTATTTTCATCTGTTTTGTACATATTTTCTAACTTATGTAATGCTTTCATACAACAGTAAATATGAAATTGCAATTAAACAGACATAAACTGTGCATGCACAAAACATTTTGAGAGGATATGCGATCAAAAGAGTTTGGACACCACTGAATACAACAATGTGATGCATACAGAGAAAATGTTAGAGCAAGATTCCAAACCAGTACTTATTATCTATAATACATAAAAACATAATTTTTAAACATTATGGACTATGAATTCTTTTCCAGAAATGAAGTCTAAGATGATCCTTGAATTTCTATTTCAGGGAGGAAATAAAATTGTAGCAAAAACACAGTAAATGGAAAGTTGGGAGGGCATTAAGGGGCATTAAAAGATACTGTTTATTTGACTCCTATTTACTGTGTACTTGTCCACTCATGGCTTCTGTGCCCACTTCTCTGCTGATTACTTCTCAATCTTTCTAACTATGAATTCTTTCTTGAAGTCCAGTTTCATATTCCCAAGGCACAAACTCTCTTTTACCCCTTTTGGTATCTCCAGCACTTAGGATAAGTGCCTGGCACATAGTAGGAAGTTAATACATTTTTATGGACTGAGTGACTGGTGGGCATTTCAGATATTCTGTGAAATATTTTAAACATTTCAGCATGTCTGAAATTGAACTACTCATCTCTTTTTTTTTTTGACATCTCTGTCCCTTTTACTGGTACCACTATTTCCCTTTTGAAAACTTTGCCCTACTCTGCTTCATATTCACAGTGTTAACAAATTCTTCAATTTTTCATTTGAAATTTTTTTCTGTATTTAATCAGTTTCTTACTTTCCATTCTCGCTTATATTACTATTGTTCAGGCTCTCTTCACCTCATATGCCTAAACAAACGTTTAATTGGTTTTCCTGCTTCCAGTTTCCCTCAGACAGTTTATACTGGATATCACTGCCAGATAGATCTTCCTACAATGTCTTTTGATTATGACTTCCTTGCTCAAAACCCTTGAGTAGCTCTTCACTATATACATGATAAAACCTAAATTCCCTTGCTTGGTGTTCCAAACCCTCCATAATCTTATCCTTCACCTATTTTTCCAGTCTTATCTCACTATTCCTGTAGATGAACTTTCCCTTCCAGCTATAGAGCCAATACAATATTTAGGGCGCCCACTATCTCCATAAAGACCGTGACTAAAAGTATCATCTGACCTTTGATAGCAAAATATACCAGATTCTTCAGGTAGAGAATAGAACTGAAGGATTTATTCAGACACCAGAAAACCAAATCCCCAAACCAATAAGCTGATTCCATCCTAGTACCAAAGATATTCAGAAGCCATAATAACACTGAGAGCCACGTCATCCTTTAGCCTTCCCACAAACCAGTACAAGATCAGTATTTACTCACAAACCTCTCCATCTGTTTAACGAGCCCCCTCTCTCTTCCCCAATATCTTGCTAGCTCTGACTACCAGCTTCCTGTGGGCTCTGCTTCCCTTCAGCAAAACTCCTCCCACCACAGGTTCCATGTGACTACATTCAGCCTATCAGGGAGCAGAGCTTATTTTCACAGCAGGGAAGCTCCTGAGGGCTGTGCTTCCCTTCAGCAAATTCCCTCCACCACAGGCTCCATGTGATCACATTCAACCTATTAGGGGGCAGAGTTTATTTTCACAGCAGGGGAGTCTTCAAACTCCCCCCAGGTCTATTAAAGGGCAAGGAAGATCTTCAAATTCCCGTTCCCATTACACCAGCCAAACTGGTTTATTCACATTAGTATAAAAGTGTTTTCTTTTGATAAATACCGCCTTGTTGGTTCATATGCCTTTGGCATTGTGTGCTAATTTAGTATGGCGATTTTTTAGATTAATGAAGCTTGCCTTTTCATTGTCTCCCTTGCACACACATAGACATATAAACACACACACGCGCACACATACACATTTCCTACAGAAATTTTCTATAGTTAATCTCCCTTTAGATAGAAATTATTACTTTCAAAAGTTCCCAACTTTTCTTACTAGAATCCCAAATGGTACTTCATTAGAGTAACTACTAAACTGAGAAATGGGATGGTACCTATTAAAAAATAAACAAAACAGTACATAGGGAGCTGTTTGTGGAGAGGCCTTCTCATTCTCCCTCATATCTTCTTCTATTTCTTACCTATTCCCTAAGCCCGAGAGGCATGACAGGTCTTGACTAAAAGGCCATTATGTATTCTGCTCTCAAAGAGCTGACAGTCTATTTTGGGGAAATAATGTGTAAAGTAAAGGCATATACAAAATATGTACGAGATAATTTTGAGGGAAAGGCAATGTCAGCAGGAAACGGGAAAGGTCAGGAAACTGATTATGTAGAAGGTGGCACTCGAACGGATCCTTGAAGGACAATAGGGAAGATCATTACAGACAGGGCCAGATAGTCGAAGACAAGGAGATGGGAGATGGGGTGCCAAATATAAGGATGAGTGTGTGACTGACCTGTAGCTTGTTTATAGGGTGAGGATAAGACACAAAGTACAAAAGTCAAAGTTCTCCACGCCCTATGTCACATTGTCTTAATCTTTCAGTCAAAAAGTCTTCTTCTTGATTGGGGATTAGTTTCCAATCATCCTTAATTCAATCATACTTAAGGTTCAGAATATAAATTTCTCCCACCCCTAGGCCACAGTAAATCATAATCTTCTCAGCATTGAGTAACCAAGGAGACGTCTTTTCATCTTGACTCATGGCTGGCTCTCAGATTCTATGGTTCCTCTTCCATGGTCCCAGCTCCTGCCTGAATTTACCCAACGGTCATCTGGATTCAAAGGTAGGCAGCTCTCAGCTCCTCATCCAGCTCCTTGTCTTGGTTCCTCATCCAGTTCCCATTCCATATTGAATCTCACAGAGTCCAGTCCACCTCAAGTCCTTTACAGTTTCTGTTTCTGGGAAAACAAAGCTTAACAGAGCCAAAACAACATTTATACACATTGCAGGCACCATCATCAATGCCTGTGACATCAACACAGACCCACAAAGTCTGAGAACTCAACACAAATTGTTAGTATAGTCATAGGATGTCTGAAACCCTCCTCTAGGACTTCTGTAAGCAGACAACAAGAAAATCCTCTTTCAGGGCTTCCCTTAGGATCTCAGTGCTTTTGTACAAAATACTACAAGCACAAATCAACACAGACAGAACCGACAGAGTGCTGGGATACCACAAGTTTTCTCCTTCTCAATTCTGCAACCACAAGTGTTTCCTTCTCAGTTCTGCTCTTTCCTAGCTTGGGCTTTTCCTTGTATTTGGTCATTAGTTCCTCCCTGTTCCATCTACCTCTTTTGTCTTTCCTGTTCCTGTCTTTGGCAAGTCCCTCCTACTGTGGGTTTCACAAGTTCTGTTTCTTAACAAAGACTTGATATAATTATGGGCAAGGTTCAAAAGAAACTTGAACTGAAACAAGGTGCTAAATAATTAAATAACTGAAACAAGGTGCTAAAAGTACTTTTTTGCTTGCCATTACATGAATATAACTTTTCTCTTAGGATTCTAAAGGCCACCAGACTAAATGCAGCCTTATGGTTTGGATTCACCTTAGAAGGGAATTTAGGGCTTAAGATTGCCATAAGTTACTTTAGGTTGTACATTTTAGGATTGCCATGAGGGCAGCCCCTCCTAAATTCAGAGAAGTCCCAATTTCCACATGAGACCATGCATTCCTCTCATCATCACTCAGAGTAGTGATGTCAAACTCAAATAGAACTGGATCCCTGGGAGCCACATATTCATTTAGAAAACTACAAATTAACATTATCTATATTGTATTGTATTTTTATTTACTTTGTTAAACATTTCCCAATTGCTTTTTAATCTGGTTCACTTAGCACTCTGGAGTTTTGCTGGCTATTAGTTTAATACCTCTGATTCAGAACATCATATAACTAAGGAATTTTATATTATGTGTGCAAAAGATAAGAGTTATTGGTTATCTTTTAACCACCCATAAATATTAACATACTGAATAACTTCATACAAAGAAACACAAATTTTGTTGAAAAGTATCATATGTAATGGATAGCTATATATTTAACTGCTCGTCTCTCTCTTAGGATGGTGGTTGGTTTTACCTTTCTGGACTTTAGGCACCTCACTAGAAAAAGGGGAGGTTGGGGGAAGAGCCAAGATGGCATGGAGTAAGAGGAGGGACTTGACTGAACTGTCCTCCCAATCCCTCTAAATACCTGCAAAAAAACGACTCTAAACAAATTCTAGAGCTACAGAACCCACAAAATGACAGCGTGAAACAGATCCCCAGCACGAGACACAGAGGGTTAACAGTAAGGGTCTATTGAACCAGGCCAGGAGCAGAGCACAGTCTAGCATGGTCTGCATCAGTGCAGATGAGGCTAGAGTAGGCCTCAGGGAACTGAATCACTGTAGCTGTGGTGGTTTCCAGACTTCTTAACCCATAAAGGCCAAAGATAGCAAGAAGGTCAGTGGGAAAACTCTGTGGGATCTAGGTGAAAGAGGAGTGCAGCCTTGCTAGGGTCTGACTCCAGCCCCAGGGTGGTAGAAGTGGCAGCAGCAGCATCAACTGCTACTGCTTCTGGAGCTCTGGGTTTACAGATGGTCGGTGATCCAGTGGCTGATAAAAAACCCCTGAAACCTTGGGACAATATACTCCCCCACACCATCACTAGAAGCAGAGTCTGACAAAGAGCTAGAAAGTCAAGTATTTGGCTGGAAAGATGAGCAAACAGCATAAAAAAAAGTCAGACTACAGAATCTTACTTTGGTGGCAAAGAAGGTCAAAACATACACCAGAAGACAACAAAGTCAAAGCTCCTACATCAAAAGCCTCCAAGAAAAATATCAATTGATCTCAGGCCATGGAAGAGCTCAAACAGGGGTTTGAAAATTGAGTAAGAGAAGTAGAGGAAAAACTTGGAAGATAAATGAGAGTGATACAAGAAAATCATGAAAAACAAGTCAACAGCTGGCTAAAGGAGACCCCCCCCCCAAATACTAAAGAAAGTAACACTTCAAAAGATAGACTAACTCAAATGGCAAAAGAGGTCCAAAAGCCAATGAGAAGAACACCTTAAAAAGCAAAGTTGACCAAATGGAAAAGAAGGTCCAAAAACTTGCTGAAGAAAATAATTGCTTAAAAACTAGAATGGAGTAAATAAAAGCTAATGACTTAACAAGAAATCAAGAAATTATAAAACAGAACCAAAAGAATGAAAAAATAAAAGACAATGTGAAAAAGGAGAGATTGGATCAATGATCTTTAAGGTATCTTCTACCTCTATGATTCTATGATTCTGGGGAAAATAAAAGGATTTCTGGCTATTCATGATAAACAATTGAAATGTACAGAATTATAGTATACTTAGTATTAAGTAATAGTATAGTATACTTAGTGCTGGAAGAGAAGATAGACATCATCTAGTCTAACTCTCTCTTTATATTTTGTTTTTGGTGGTTGCACATATAAGGTGCAATTGTCATGTGCTGGAATACTATAGGAAGGAAGGGATTCATATCCCTTCTTCTCTAGCCTCCCCTATCCTTGGAATGTAAGTGTCAACTGTCTTGTCTAGCACCTGCACTTATATTCTCCCCGAGTATGTTCTACTCTTTATTCTGTCCTCCCCCTCCACTGGGATGTCTCTGTACATATGCATGGAAAAAATAGTGCCTCATGATTCAAAATGTCAGTCCAGCCCCCACCAAACAAACTACTTTTCCATTGAAAGTTGCTTAAGGGGAAATTCTGGATTCATGATTTTTTTTTAAACTCAGTTTGGGGAAATTTATACTTAAGATTCTCTCTCATAGCTCCTGAGCCACCAGTAGAATCCTGGAAACAATTAGATAGAGAGAATTCATGGTCTTTGTTTTTTTCACGCTTTTTGCATTATATACCAGCCACTGTTCCGCCTTCTTTTCAAACTCCTTATTCACAAATAATGAAGCATTCAAAGTGAGCTTTTATGATCAATTAAACCTTTATCTAAACCAGCATTGGTATTAATTAGAACAAAACTGGAATAAAAGAAAAGAAAAAGGGTCATCAAATCAAAATTTTTAAATGGTCAGAAGATGGAATGCCAGGAGAAAATACAAACAAGGCAGCTTTTAAAGTTATATATTAAATTTATAACCTACATTATTAAGCCAATTGCAAGTAATAAAAATTTGCAATTTCACATATAGTCCTATTTTTCTGTTCCACTTTGTATATAAAAATGTTCATTTTATATGATACCAAATTCAGAACTTAAAAAAAAACAGAATTGGTATAATACTGTAAAGAACAGGAACATTTTGGATTGGTCTACCTCTGCACCATAGATTTAATTATCATCTCTGTGCTAATGATTCTTCCTTAACTTCTCTGCTGATCTCCAGTCTTGCACCTCCAACTGAGTTTCACATAGTGTGCCTATTTCTCACAACCTCATTATCATTTACTATTCCCATTTCTAGTCATTTTTGCCAATTTCAGCATATGAGGTAAAATATCAGGGTTTTTTTGAGGTGCATTTATCACATTAGTGATTTGGAACATTCTTTAACACAGTTATTGGTAGTTTTAAATTTCTTCATGTGTTAACTACTTGTACATATACATTATTTGCCAACTTAATCATTGGGAAATGACTTTTGGTAATAGACAAATCTTTTAATTGCTTATATATCTTGGATACCAAACCTGCATTAGAGAATTTTGATATGAAGATTATTTTCTCTAATCTTCCACCTCCCTTCTCTTCCAAGGTGTGTTGATTTTGTTGAAGCTTTTCAGTCTCCAGTAATCAAGATTAACTAATTTATCTTTTGTATTTGTATCTACCCCTTGTTTAGTTAAGAATACATTTTCTATTCAAAGCTATCAAATGTATATAATCTACTTCTCTTCTAATTTTTTTTGGGTAGAATCTTCAATATTAGGATCATACGTCCATTTAGAATCATTGTGGAATAATAATAATTTTAATTAGCATTTATATAATGCTTTAAGGTTTGTAAATCACTTAACATGTATTAAAATAATTTTGTCCTCTCAATAACCATATAAGGTAGATGCTATTATTTTCCTTATTTTATAGATGAGGAAAGTGAAACAAATAGAGCTTAAGTGACTTGTCTAGGGTTACCAACTAGCTATCTGAGGCTGAAGGTGACATCACATCTTCCTGACTCCAAATCATATAAAGTGTAAATTAACATTGGTACTATTGTCCTTTTTACTATAATGACACACTCTAGCCATGAACACTGATTATTCCCTTAGATAGTTAAGTTCTTCGTATTTTTAGGGAGCACTTTGTAATTGAATTTATACAAGTATTTTGTGGGCTTTGGTAGATTGATCCCCAAATATTTTATGCATTTTGTAGTTGTTTGGAATGGGATTTGGCTTTCTTTTATTGCCTCTTCAACTTTTACATTATTATACTGAAATGCTGTTGATTTTTGAGGGTTTATTTTATAGACTGCAACTTTGCTGAAACCATCCTTGACGATGCCCTAGGATTTGGATTTTCCATTTTCTCTTTTAAAAACCTTTTTATTGCTTTTTTTTTTTGCTTTTTTATACCATCATGGTATTCCTCCTCCCCTACCCAACCAGTCATCTCATATAAAAAATAATCTTCTTTAAAGGCAGAAAAAACAAGGGAAAAAAATCTGAAATGCAATGTGTAATACTTGTGGACCTCTCACCTCCGTGATTGTGGGTTGTCTTTTCATATCTCTTCATTGTAGTCATTCTTGGTCTTTGTAATTTTGCTATATTCATTTTTGATTATTTGTGTGTAATTGTTCTTTTAATTTACATTGTTGTGGTCATTGTATATATATTTTTCTTGGTTCTGTATTCTGCATCACTTCATGTGAATGTCATTTTCATCATTTCCTTACAGCACAGATTTACTATCTCATCACATTTACATATCACAATTTGCTTGGCTCTTCTCCAATCAATAGGCATCTATTTTGTTTCTAATTCTTTGCTATCACAAAAAAAGTTAACTTTGTTAGTTAACTTTGCAAGGTATGATATTTTTGGCCAGAGCCCCAGTTGTTTTGCTCTTTGATATGTTGTGTTTCAAGACCTGTGGTCCTTTAATGTTTCTGCTGCTAGGTTTTATGTATTTCTAATTATGGCCCCATCATATTTGCATTGTTTTAATCTTGATGTTTTTAATATTTTTTCCTTGAGCTGGGGGTTTTGGAATTTGACTATGATATTCCTCTGAGTTTTCCTCATAGGATCGCTTTTAAGTGGTGATTGACGGATTTTTTTTTTTACTATTTCTACTTCCCCCCTTGTTCTAATGCTTCCAGACAATTTTCTTTAATTATTTCTTGTATCATTGTATCAAGATTCTATTTTTCATTGTAACTTTCATTTAGTCCAATTATTTTTCTATTTTCTCTTCTTGATCTATTCTACAAATCTGTTTTTAATAAGATGTTTCACTTTCTCTTCTGTTTTTCATATTTTGTTTAATCATTTCTTGATTTCTTATAATTTCACTGTCTTCACTTTGCCCGATCCTAATTTTCAAAGTGTCATTTTCTTAAGATTCTGGATCTCCTTTTCTAGTTGGTTGACTTTCCTTTCATATCCTTCTTGTTTTTCTTGGATTATTCTTATTTTTTTTTTAGTTTTTCCTCCATCTCTCTCATTTGATTTTTAAAGTCTTTTTTAAGGTCATCTATAAATTCTTTTTGGGCAGGTAACCATTTGCTGTAACTCTTTGGAGGTCTCTTTACTTCAATATCTTCCTCTGAAGATGAAGCCCTGTCATCTCTATTCTGGTAATAAGTTTCTATAGTTGGATTCTTTATCCTTTAACTGACTTTATGTGTGTGTGTGATGATAGCTTAGTTATTTGTGGTCACCTCTAGTCTTGGGGTATGGGAAATAGTACCTCTTGCCCTATATCTTCAGTTCTTCCCTCTAGCCTGAAACCAAAGCCAAACCTCCAACCTCCTGTAAGTGCCCACAGCCAAGGGCAGAAAGCCCTTTCTGCCCCACTGCTTCTGCACTCACTGGCTTTGTGCTGGTTCCTTCTTGCCCCTGCTGCTCTTTGTGGCACAGCTGGGTCTGGCATTCCTAGTCAGCAGAAGTTTCCTTGATTTTCCTGAGCTCAGACACCCAACTCCCATCACTATAACAGGGTAAAGGTTCTGGAGGCTGGGCCAAGGCAGTGTCTCAAATCCACTAATCCCAGAGCTTGCCTCTTATTGTTTAAGAGGCTTGCTGCTTGCTGTTAAAACAGAACCTAGCTTGGAGGTGTTTACTCTTCACAGTGACCAAACCTTGTCCTGGGATTTTTCTTCTGATCTTCTCAAAGTGTCCCAGGAGGACCCAGTTAGGTTATTTCCCTCTTCTTATTTATCTCCATCCACACCTTGTTTGCCCTAAGGTACTCTTTTAACTCTCTTGTCAGGGGAAAATCTTGTGAGCTTGGAATTTTCTGACCTATTCTGCCATTTGCCAGAATCCTCTCAGTCCTCTTCTTTTTGAGCAACCACTGGAGACATTTCCCATTAATGTTAACCTTGGACTTGATTACGATTCTCCTCTTCTTCTTCCCTTTTCCCCTTTTATGTGCCTTCTTATTCTGTAATTTAGTCTTATAAAAAACAAAGATTCCCTTGTCAGCAAGGTGTTATAAGGTTTAGTCCATGATATTTTAGACCTTTTCTTCCACCATCTCTTCTGTTTGAGTTTCATTTGTTTCTTTGTGTACTTTCAGAAACAAGTATCTTAGTGGCCTCTCTACTGCTATTTTCTTATTGTTAACCCTGTTGGTGTCTTTCTTTTATATACATACACACAGTTATACAATATAAGTGTGTGTGTGTGTGTGTGTGTGTGTGTGTGTATGATTTGAAAGTCAGTTTGAAGAAATAGTGGCTTATTTGGTGAATTGTTAAGAATTTAAGTAAAGTATCCAAAGTTTTAAAGTGGCCATTCAATTCAGGACATATTAGAGAATCTATAAATACAAGGTATCTGAAGCAGTAGATTGCTCAAAACATCAAAAATATATTACTTAATATTGGGACTTAAAAATTTCTAAATCAATATATTATTGAAAATATTTTATATTATTAACAAAACATTCTACAGCTGCTTCTTTGCCCTTATTTTCTTTTAAATGTATTTTTGTATCTTTTCATAATGTATTAGTACAGTAACACACTGCAATTTGTAAATAAATAAAATTTTTTACTAACAGTGTTGTAGGGGCAGAATAGTTGGATAAATGTTCCATGAGGGCAGGAATTGTCTTTTATATCTCCAATACTTTTTGTATTTTTGTATCCCCAGTGCTTAAGCACAGTACCTGGCACATACTAGGTGCTTAATGTTTATTGATTGAATGAATATATTGATTTAGGGGACTGAGAATTTCAGTGACTTGCCAGCCCATGGTCACACATTCTGACTGCTCTAAACCTAGTTGCTTACAATAGCTGAAACTGAGCTGAAATCTATTTCCTTGTAGATAACCCATTACTTCTAGTCTTCCCTCTGAAGCAATAGAGAATGAGAAAATATGTTTCCAAATCCAAATGTACTATTAAGACGTCTAGTCTAGGCAATACAGTGGAGGGAGCAGGATGTTGTTTGTACATCCTTCATTTTTAGAAGCAGACCAATAACAACATGTTGGTGTCAGGGTACAGTGTATTGGCCTGTGGCTGGTCAGCTCCGTACTTTGGGAGGCACTACCACAGATCAGGCACATGTGGTCTGTTAGAACATTTAGGGTGAAACTAGCTCTAGATTCGCACAGCTTGCTTCTCTTGTGTGTCTTTGATTTTGCTTTGCTCAAAACCGAAATCTTGGCTCCAACTCTGACCCTAGGCTACTCACTTAAGCTTTCTCATAATAGCTCCTACCACGGAGGTAATTGTGAAGACTGAAATAATAGGAGTAAAATGCTTTGAATTTACAAAGAGGTTTAAACGTAACAATAAATGTTGCAGTCTTTATGTTTCCAAAGTAAACTTGGTGGGGTGAGAAGAAAAGATACACTCAGCTTGACTTTGACCACCCATTCCTGCACTTACCTGCCTTATCCTGCTATGGCAGTAAAGATCCCTTTGTTTTTCTCCACCATGCAGAAGACTTTGTAAAACCCACCTAACATCACTTCCATACCATCCTAGGAAAGGGAGCTACTTTGTAGCCATGGAAGGGCTCTGGGGACAGCTGAAAAAAATCATACCAAAGCAGTTGTCTGAGATCCTTGGGCTGTGCTCAAGCTCAGCTTTAGCAGGACACATTCCCTAGGGACCTAAGTCAAGTCCAGCCCAATGTCAGGTCACTGTGAGGGTCTGAGACAGCGCCTCCTTCCCGACCTTGAACTCCAGTGGTGCTGGTAATGGCAAGTGAAGTGGGGGAGAGGTAAGTTCATTGGTCAAATCCCAGTTGCTAATTCTGATGTTACTAGGAGTGAAGTCATTTTTGTGGAGCTGAGCTTGTTCCCATAGTTATGGGAACCAACTGTCAGCTCCAAATCAGAAGTTTTTCCTGCTAGGCTGTATTCTACTACCAGGCTTTGGCACAATTCTTTGTCTTGGCACCACCTATTTACCATGTAATATAGAACAATCGACTGCCTTAATTTAAGTGTTTCAGTCACTTCCATATGCCATACAACATATCCCAAATAAAAAGGGTAATATTTGCTTATTTGTGCACGTCATTCACGATTATTTTGTTTTATTATGCATGTTTAATTTTTAGAGGCTATAATGAATGGGATCCTCCATAGGGCCTTGGCCAGGTCTAAGGATGGTACTATGCAAAAAGCAATAATTTCTTTCTGGGTGGGAGAACGCATCTGGCATCTGAACTCTGTACTTTAAAGGGTTCCTTACTGGTGGCAGGGAAGAAGGGAGGAAGAGAGAGAGAGAAAGAGAGAGAGAGAGAGAGAGAGAGAGAGAGAGAGAGAGAAACTATATTTCAGAGTTCTGGGGCAAGAGTAGAAACTGATGCAAGACCTCAGCCAATTTAAATGGAGAGTGTAATTGGCAATTTGTCCATTATTCATAATTCTAGAAATGTCTATAGGCTCCTGAGGAGAATTAAGCATCATTCTTTCAAACACCTCCCACAATGGCTTAAACAAACAAAAAATCACAGCAGTATATTTGGCAATATTCTGGTTGATATCTCAGTGTCAAATGTTGTTATGGGAATCTGAAGATCTTCACTGCCCCTAGGCCCTTTGATAGGCTTAAGTGGCTCTGAGAACCTTCCCTGATTTGAAAGTATACTCTGCCCCCTAATAGGCTGAATGTGGTCACATGGAGCCTGTGGTGGGAGGCTGGTTCTTCAGGGAATGCCTATACCTTATTACTTTGTGATTGGGCAGTTGGTCAAGAGGGTTGTGACATTCTCTGATCCAGGAGAAGGCTGTATATACCCCAATGTGAGTTTTTTGCTTGTGCGATTTGACCAGATGAGACTCTGGGCAGCCGTGGAGCCCCCGGGCTTTGAAAACCCACATATTGATGCTCCCCTCTCTGGTAACTCACTAGGTATGGATGTAATGGTCAGACGGCAGGAAGCTGATCTGTTTCTTTGTCTTCTTGTAACTTGTTTGTATTCTCTGAAGTTCAGGGTGTTGACTTTTTCCCTTGAACTAGGTAAATGATATATGTTTGATTGATTAAAGTAAGACTGTTATCCCATTTTGAGTTGCTTTCCTTTAGAAAAACAGATCTAAGAACCTGTACTAGCAGCCATCCTGAGTATGCTAGCTTGATGCTACAAATGTTAAAAACAAATCTCCAAAAACATCCATCAGTTTGGTTAGATGATTTTACAATCCTAGGGATCTTTCTTGGTTTGCATTCTTTCATTGTTAGGATCCCTCATGCCACTCCTCAATGACTGGTTTTGTCCAATTATGTGAATGTTTGTTTGTTTTTTTTGAGGGCAGTTGGGGTTAAGTGACTTGCCCAAGGTCACACGGCTAGTTTTTTGGGGGTTTTTTGTGTGTGTTAAGTGTCTGAGGCCAGATTTGGACTCAGGTACTCCTGACTCCAGGGCCAGTGCTCTATTCACTGTGCCACCTAGCCACCCCCAATTATGTGAATGTTGAGTGCTTATTCAGCTATACTGTAATTTTTATAAAGCCATTCTATACCCAGCTGTTTCTTTCCCCATTCACATACAAATGTAACTTAAAAGTGAGAGGAGGATTCTTTCAGTAGGCTTCCTCCTAGGAAATTGGGTAATGCTGACCAATAGCAATACAAAGTCATCTAGATACAGGGAGAGCAAAGCAACAGCAAGTTCTTCTGTATTTGCTCTTTTCTTATGAGGGCAATATCTCAATCTTCCAAAATTCAACTCATCCAGTGTCAGACTGGGTTATAATGAAATCTTCTAAAAGTTGGAGGTTTAAATTAACAGGTTGGAAGGCCCAGGAAGGACAAAACTAGATCTAGAAGACAGTTAGATCTAGAAGACAGTCTAGGCAGGTTCAAGATACAGTTTTTTTTTTTAAGAGAAGAAAGTAGGGCAATTGGGGTTAAGTGACTTGCCCAAGGTTACATGGCTAGTAAGTGTTAAGTGTCTGAGGCCGGATTTGAACTCAGTTTCTCCTGACTCCCGGGCTGGTGCTCTATTCACTGTACCACCTAGCTACCCCTAAGGTACATGGTTCTTAGGGACATAGAGCCTAAGCATATCAAGCTCTCTTAGCTGAAAGGCTGAAGGCAATATACTCTCTAATTTTCTATGAGTGGGAGAGGTGTTTCACCGGAACTACTGTTTAGCGGCATCACCAAAAACACCTTCAGAAGCATGAAGAATAATTTGGGCTTATTTTCCTCTGCTTGCTTATCTTTTACTTCAAGGAGCTTATGATTAAGTTCTCTAGTCTATGCCAATTGTTCTGGCCTGTGTCTGAATCACTTGAGTCCCCTGGTGGGTTAGGTTTGATATTGTAACAAATCTAGACATCTGCAGATCAGTAAACAGTTAACAAAAGGAGATTTAGTCAGCCAGATGAGGACCATATTTAATAAAGAAAGGAATTGAGGACACCTCCAATTGATTTACCTGAGGAAAGTTCCTTTGCTTGAGTGCCCAGTCTCTCAAGTTTTACACCAGTCTCAGGCATCACAGAAAGATGTCTAGTGCTCCTTGTGGCTTGGCGGTTTTGTACTTTGGCATCAAGGAAGAGATAAAGTCTGAGCCTTTGGTTGTTTCCCCCACCCCCAAATTTCAACTACAGCCTCAGTGCCTGTTAAGGAAAAACTAGCCTGACTTGCACAGAGGCAGGGGTTAGGACACTGGAGCTTGAGATGGATGAGGCAGGATGCCACTGAGCTACTCTAAACCTGAATGTCTTCATTTTTCATACTTGCACTACTTGCTTCATAGACTTTTAGTGAAGGAAGCATTTTGTAAACTGTCAGACCTTATGTAAATGTAAGCTATTGTAATAATAATTATAAGAATATAATAATTATTATAATGTCTGCCAGTTATGAGGCAGGAGATGAAGAGGAGTCAGTGAAGAGAGAAAAAAACATTCTGAGTAGTAGGAGAATCACCAGCATATAGTAGTGTGAGAGGATTTCAAGGAAATTTACAGAATCAACATATTTCCATTTTAACATTTCATCTCCTAGGCAAAATGGAATAACTTTTATTTCATTAGAAATGAAATAAACCATAAAAATGAAGAGGTACCCAAAGAGGGTTAGGGCTGCCTGAGACCCCAAAATACCAACATGCCAGGTCCTGTGGAAAGAATTCCACTCAAGTCTTCTCAGCCAAAGAAAAGTAAAGTTTATTAAAAGTTCAAGTTCACCATATGGGCTGCTAGGGCATTCTGTGGCGCTCTCACACAGAGCCAGTCTGTGCTAGGCCATTCCATGGTGCTCTCAGGAATCTAGGGGTGGTCTAGAGGAGGAGCTAATGAGGTCAGACTCCAGTAATGAGTTGGGGGAGGGACTTCAGGTGGAGTTAATGAGGTCAATGTAGGAGTGAATTGATATTTTGATAGGCTCAAGGGTGAGAAGCAGATGGGCAATGGAGGGCCAGGCTAGTAACAGGTTTGGGCCTAGCCACAATGAAATACTTATGGCCTCTGCAAATGCCTCCTGAAGATTCAATCAGACTTCATGAGGTTTCCCAGACTATGTACCTCAAAGATTCAAGGAGAGCTCAAAAAGGGGGGGGATGTCCCAGAGCCTACACCTCATCATTCCTCCCTCGAACAAATAAAACAGCAGGTGGGGATACTTTTAGTCAGATGCTTTTGGACCAAAGGGCCTCCTTTTCATTTAAAATGAAAACCACAAAGAGGTGGCTAGGTGGCACAGTGAATAGAGCACCACCCTGGAGTTAGTTCAAATTTGACCTCAGACACTTGCTACTTGCTAGCTGGGGACCTTGGGCAAGTCACTTAAGGTGATTCTATATAGAACTAGTCTTAATTGCATCTTGCCAACTTGTTTTCTTTTTTAAGGTACTTATCATTAAAAACAAAAATGAAACAGAATTCTGTCTTTCCTTTTTTATTATTATCAATTTTCTCCCTTCTCACTTTTACTATCACGGTTCCTTTTTTTTTTTTTTTTGGAGGGAAGAAGGCAGGGCAATTAGGGGTAAGTGACTTGCCCAAGGTCATGCAGCTAGTTTTTTTGTGTTAAGTGTCTGAGGTCAGATTTGAATTCAGGTCCTCCTGACTCCAGGGAAGTGCTCTATTCACTTTGCCACCTAGCCGTCTCTTTGTGGTTTCTTTTACAATATTACGATCTTTTCCCCCCAGAAATGCTCCTTTCATGCTAATTGCTTATCTTTAACTGTTTAATAGAGTTATGCCTTTTCATTACCAAAAATCTAACCATTCAAATACACAAAAAGTCTAACTCTTGGCACCTAGCATAACAATTCTGATGATAAAATGGGGGAATAAAGTATGTATATATGTGTCTGTGTGTTTATTAGTATTGTGAATATTTTAGCTATAGGCTTTTAAAAAATGACTAAATTTAAATGGCAATCTGGACAATGTAAGAGTGCTGTCAATATAAATCAATTTTGTTTGGTTTCAAAAGCAATGTTTCATTACCACTTTTAAACTTAAATTCATTAGACTTAACAATGAACCAAAATGATATTTAGGACCTAATTAAGTATTAATTTAATATTTTCAGTTAATAGGTAAAGATTTGAATGAACTAAATGGTGTATATAATATAAGGAAATATTACAGTTTAAAACTGGGAACAACATATTAGCTTGAAGTACTATGAAAGTACAATGCTAAGTTTATATGAGAGAAAATCCAGGTATAATTTTTCAAATTAACATATAAAGTTATATATCTGCTTTTGCTGATCATATTATTGGGATACTTGGCAATGAGACTAAGAATCCTAAATACAGATGAAATTCTGTAGCTTAAGGTCTCCCAAGACTTTGGGTTTACAAAAACTGCCAACAATCATGAGGGCCTGATCTGATTAGTTTTTCTCCTTAGTTTATTGCCTCTACCTGGAGTAGTCCTGAAAAGTTTCCAAATACGGTAAAGCTCAATTTATTTTTTCCAAAATATAGGCAACAGGACTCTACCCTCCCTTCCTGTCCCCTCACAAGCAATAATTCCCATTGGACCTGCTTTTGTCTAAGCACCTGGGCAATACTGGTGAAGAGTGACAAAGTCTTATCTACTTGTCTCCCCATGGTGATGTCTAGTACTCAGGCCTCCTTGGTAGGGGCCAGGTTGGTGATTATCCTTCTCTAAGAAGCCTTCTGTTGATGAAATCTTTCTTCAGGAGGCTGGTGGTCCAGAGTATTAATTTTGGGGAACATTTGAATTTGGTATTATCCTAGGTAAACCCCAAGGCTGAGAAAGTCAGTTCTAAGGATGTCTCCTCTTGGGCCTCAGGCAAGTACTTGTCTACTACTATATCAATGTTGCCATACTTTGGGCAAGTAAAGTCTATGTTTTGGAACTCTAATACCTGACCTGTGCTCAGGTGGAAAGCAAACAGGAACCTGGGTAAGCACCTGCCAATGGCCACATGCTGCTTTTCTTATAGTCACCATTAAGTTAACTGTTGAGGGGGTGGGGTTGCTGGGGAGAAATCCTAAAAGAAGCAAGGAAAAACGTTAAGAGGTAGTACTAAAAACAAGAAGAAAATGCCCACTTTATTAGGCCTATGAAAGTGGCATGTCCTCTAACAAGAATCCTTCCACCTGATAGTTGTCAATCTCTTTGAATACAGTTTAATTCACTAGCAACCTGAGTAGTTCTTGCCTTGCCTTCATGGGGAAGGGTCCCTCAGATGCCTCCAAATAGGGGTTCATACCCTGTAATAATTATTTCGACTACATTTTCTGTTATGTGCAACCTAAAAGTTTATAGAAGCAACAGATCAGACCTGATGATCAGAATCAGAAAACATTTTGGAAAAAACAATGTTATTAAAAGAAACCCTTTGGGTGTAGAAATTTATTTTGTCCCATGATAAAATATTTTATTATTTAAGCTCATTTGGTTCTGCCATTTATTACTGGTGTTATCTTGAACATGTCACTTGGATTCTCTGTGATTCAGTTTTCTCATCTCTGAAATAAGGGGGTTTGGATCAGGTGGCCTCAAAGTCCTCTTCAAGCCTAAAATCTATGATTTTATGATCTTGCTGCAATTTCTTCTTGTGGCAAAATAATTTCTCCAGTTACATGTTTTTTTCCAAAGGTTAATGTTGCCTCAAGTAAATTTTAAAACTAGGAATTCTAATTTTTAAAGTGCCAAATAACTTTTCCCCTTATTTTTATATTCCTATCTCTTATAATGAAAGCCAAAAAAAAAAAAGTATTTTGGATCCCTTTTCCCCAATGTATAGTAACACTTTGGTCGCAACTTTTGAGTATGAAGACTTCAGTTTATTAGCCATATACTTAAGAAAACAAAGTCTTCCCCAGTTCTTTGGACTCATAATCTCAAATATGGAGGATGCTTCTGATAACCTCACAAGGAACTACTCCATTCATTAATAATGAGGTTCTTCCAGGCTTCTCTTTTTTTCTTCTATCTCTTCCTGTAGCAGTGACAAATTATAAGTCACTGAGCAGCCAATAAAAAGGTAGAAGAGGGAAGTGCCAAGCTCCTCCCCAGAGTTCTTCCTCCTTTAGAGCCGAAAGTAGATCAAAAACAAGACTCAAACTTCCTAGGAGCTAAGAGTAGGGCAAGTGGCAGTGGGATGTGCTCCCTCTCCTTCTGTCTCCGTCTGTCTCTCGGAAGACTGTAAGCGATCCTCAGAGGAGCCTCGCTTTCCCCTTCTTTGTGCTTAGGAAGCCAGAGAAGCGGCATTTTTCGTTACTGCAGGTAAGAGGAGACAACGTGTAGCTGAAAGTTGTCCCGGTGTCAGCTGGGGGGGGGGGGTAAAGTGGGGAGAAGAAACCAAGCCGGAGAGGAATTGAATCCGGTAGCTCCCCCCATCCACCCCACCTCTGTGGAGCACTTTGTGTGGTAGGCTGAGCTGGGGGTGGGGTGGGTGTCCACACCGCCGGCTGCGGTTGAGCGTCAGCGCCCCATTGTGAGCGAGGAGGAGGGAGGAGGGGAAGAAAAGGAGGAGGAAGAGGGCGAGGGAGGAGGAGGAGGAGGAGACTTAGGAGGAGACGCCGGGGTGGGGGAGGGAGGGAGGCGAGGAGAGGAGCCGCGGAAGGGCCGGCTCGCTCACTCATTCACTCAGTGATTCCCTCTCCGGAGCTGCTGTTGCCCGAGTCGGAGCAGCTGCGGGCAGGAGCCCGGCCGTCACACAAAAGGGGCGCACGGCGCTGCCCCCGCCCTCTGCTGCCGCCCGCCCCGACCTCACCGGCTTTTTTCCTTCCCCTTCATCTCGTTAGGAAGTGGGACGAGCGCGGGCGGCCGAGAGTGCGGGCCAGCACGCGGGCCGGGGGAGATGCCGCTGCTGCACCGAAAGCCGTTTGTGCGGCAGAAGCCGCCGGGGGACCTGCGGCCCGACGAGGAAGTTTTCCACTGTAAAGTTACTAACGAGATCTTCCGCCACTACGAGTAAGAGCCGGGCCTGGGGCGGGCGGGGGAGGGCAGCTCGGGGACACTCGGAGCGCGGCTCCGCCGTTTGTTCAGCCCTTCCGAGCGCTCCTTTTGTCTCGGCCCGCCCCTCCGCGACTCGGGGCTTCTGGCGGGCGCCGGGAAGGGCACCGGCTCTTCCGGGGCTCACGCCGCCGTCCCAGAGACTCTGGCCGAGCCGGCCCCGATCCGAGCATTGGGGAAGAGAGCTTCTGAAAGGAGCGGAGGCGGGGGAATCCCAGTCCGAGCCGCCGGCGGGGCGCGTCGGGGCCGGGGCCGGGGCCGGGGAGGAGCTCCGGGCCGGCGCCCTGCCACCTCGCGGCGCGCCCACTCCCACGCCCGGCGCGACCTGGCCAGTTCCGGGATCCCGGCCGGGGCTGCCCCTCTCCTGGGGGCCGTTGGAGGATGTCGCTCTCCCGGCCCAGGCGGGGGAATCCCGCCCCCAGAGGCTGGAAGCGGCGGGTGGAGCTCGCTTACTTTGAAGCGATTTGACGTTGGTGTGGCCGGTTGGCGGGTCCGCGCTGAAAGGTGCGGGGCCGGAGCCCGACCGGGAAGGAAGTGCAGGTTCTGGGTTCTTGCGGCCAGCTGGTGTGTGGGGTTGGGGCTCCTGCCCTGCCGGTCCCTGGGAGGTAGAGCCACCGACTGCTGCCCCCTGGGGAGGCTTCGGAAACCTGGGAGGCCTGGGTAAGTTTCCCTCTTCCCCCCGACCCCCCCCCCCTCGGAGGAACTGGGGCTAAGAAGTAAGTTGGGGTAGGTTAGGCAAGAATCAGTGAGGGTGAGAAGAACCATTCCTCCCCCCTTTCCCCCACCCCGTGGGGCAATTCTGTTTGACTCTAGTGGCCACCTATTGGTGCTTGTGGAGCCGCTGTTGTTTTGATAAGAACCTAAGTCTTGTGAACCATGTCTGCTGCCAGACTGACTGCACAAATTCAGATGATCGGTCTTGAAACTGTAGTCCCTTCGAATGTCTTACTGATAAGAGCCCAGCCGCTTTCCGACGTGCGTCTGTCTGTCTGGCTGCGACCACGCTGTGTAGTAAACGTCTCTGTTGAGTAGGGGCTGTGAACGTGGGAGTGGTTTAGAATGAGCACTCTTGAGGACGTTATGATATACGGGCATTAGAAGATTCCCAGATTACCCCTTTGCTTGGAGCACTTATTGTGGTGAGGAAGTTTTTTGGTTTTTCGCACCCACAGAAAATGAAAATGAAAGATGTATGGCCTCAAAAAAAAGTCTGCTAGTGCAAATTAACAAGAAGGAGCTCCAAAAGGAATTTATTGTTAAATAGGGTTTCGCCTGGTAACTCTGAAGGGAAATTAGATTAGGTAATTTGACTGTCTTTGAATTGTAATTGTGTCTGCTTGAATCTCGATCACGTTCTTTCTTTTGGCAGCAGATGTCAATTCTCTTTCCTTTTCTTTTAATTGTTGCAAGAGATATTGCAAAATTATTTATTAAGATATTTTTATAACATGAAATTAAGTTTTGGATTTGAAGTCTTGATTAAAAGTTAAGCTTTTAAAGAACACGTGCCCAGTATTTGGGAATAATTTACTGTTCTTATAAGATATTAACAGTTTTTTATACCATTTTTTCTTGGAAGATGAAAAGAGTTAGACTTTATTTTTAGAAAAGTACGTTTTGAGGTAAAAATATGGAAGTGTTCAAGGATACTGATTTCTAAAAACTTCCTTAAACATTAAAAAAAAAAATCCCACAAAGCCATTTTCCCTTTGAACTAGTTTTTCTGGTTATCAACCACCTCCCTCCCCCCCTCCCTTTTTTTTTTGAGGCTAAAACAATTAAGAGAAATCCTGGATCTGGAGACATGTTTGGTATACATTTAGGCAGATACAGCTATAATCATTACAAATAATATTTGTATAGACTCTGCATTGTAGAGTATTGTACAGACCAGTGAAACCTCTTGTGTCTGAGTTTAAAATGGGAATCAATTTTTAAAACCGTTTTTTTTTTTTAACTAAAGATAGAGTGCTAATGGTGAGCAAATTTCCTGTATGTAAATGGACATGTTCTTGACAATTTATAATTTTTACAGTTGCCTAGAAGACCAGGAATTATTTTTAAGTGACTTGCCAGTCAGAGAGCCAGTATGTATCAGAAGTAAGCTCTTCCTGGTACCCACCACCTTTCCAGTCTCCCAGTTTTAAAACCTAGGCATTATTCTCATTCACTCTCACCCAGTATATCTAAGAAGTTGCCAAATATTGCAGCGTTTCCACCTTCACAAGTCATTTCTCTTACCCACCATTTCTCTCCATGTATAAAGCTACCTTTTGGTTCAGGTCTTTATCACCTCTCACCTAGATTGCTGATGCAACCTCCTATCTGTAAATCAGGAATTATTTGTTGTGTTTCTTCCATAATGCCAGGCATTGTTCTAGGAAAACAAATGCAAAGAATGGAACAATCCTTGCTTGCTGTGAATTTATGTTCTAATGGGCAACAAGTACTTATAAAAATATGTCAAGCATAAATATAAAGTGAATAAATGCAAATATATAAAAGCTATTTTGGAGATTAGGGGAAAATCAGAAATTCTGACAGAAGACCTGGCAGAGCTTTTTCTAAAGGGAAGAGAGGCCTCCAAGCCTCTTCTCCTTACTCTAATCCATTCATATATTTTACTGCAAATTAATTTTCCTTAACCATAGATCTGACCATTTAACTTCCCTCAATCAACTCCAGTGGCTTCCTGTTGCCTCTAGGATCAGATATAAAGACTTGTGTTTCATTTTTAAGATCCTCTGCAATGTGGTCCTAACTTACATTTTTCTAGTCTTCTTGGACGTGATTCCATGATTTAACCAAACTATCCTTCTCCCACTTCCTTGAATTGTACACTCTTGTTTCTGTCCCCAAAACATGGAATGTACTCCCTCAGCTCTGCCTGGTAAAACTTCCTTTTTTCTCTTACATGTAGCTCAGTGACCACCTTTCTGCTTGAAGCCTTTCCTAATACCCTTTCCCCTTCAACTTGCCTAGTGCTGTCCCTCCCAAACTAACACGTGTTTGCTTTATATATATATATATTTGTTTTTATTCAGTTTATATTTTTATTATACCTATGCACACATGTATATAATATTTGTGTAAAATTAACTTATGTGCATAAGAAGTTTATGTTCTAGTGGAGGTTATTAAGTACATGCACAGGTTTATAATCTCCACTGAGACATAAACTCCTTGTGAGGAGGAATTGTTAAATTGTTTTTGCTTGTATATCTGTCAGCACAGCATATGACGCAAAGTAGTTATTGAATGAGTATTTGTTGATTTTTGTTTTTGATTGAACCTAGTTCTAACTACTACTAGTCTACCTTTATATCAATATGATCTATAGATTTTAAATTGGTTGGGGATGCTTACTGAAATATCCCCCCTCATTTTACAGATGTCAGGAAACAGACCTGGAAAGAATGACTTCCTCTCTTGGAAGTAGCATAGCCAGAGATGTGAACCTAAATTCATCCTACTCCAAATTCAACATTTTCCCCTACCTCTTCACCTTGTTTTTGCTTTTCTTAAAAAATGTTTTTGTTTCTGTTTTTTTTTTTTTACAAATGCACACAGTGTTATCAAAAATAAAATAAGTTCCACATAATCTTAGTTTTTTCACATATTTGGAGGAGCTATCAAAAAGAAAACATTGTATTTTCACTCTTAGGTTCAGTGGATGAGGCTTGTTGTGACATTGTAAGTTAAGGGATTTTAGAATTTATTGGAAGTTGAACTAAGATTTATTTTTTTGAAAGGGAGGGGCAGCTATGGCTTAGTGAATAGAAATCAGGACTCCTCAGGTCTGGCCTCTGACACATAATGGCAGTGTGACCTCTTAAGCAAGGGGGCACGTCACTTCTTAACTCTGGCAACTCTCCAAGACTGTGAGTTGAAAAGAACGTACAGGTCTGCGTTGGTAGAGGGACTCCCTACCAGTGATATTACAGGTCCATTTCCTATCTCTAAGAGGAAAAATTAAGTAACTAGTTGTATAGAATGGTATTTTTAATATCCATCTCATTATATATGGTGGTAGTGTAGTACAATGGAAAGAACACAGGTTCAAAAGTTAGAGGACCTGGGGTTGAGATTCTGATTTTGTCACCACTATTGTGACCTCAAAGCAAATCACTTAACCTCCTTGAACCTTAGTTTCCTCTTTTGCAAAATGATAAGAGTTGGACTAGGTAACCTCTGAGATTATTTCCATATGCTCTTATGACCTGATATTTACTTACCGTGTAGCCAGAACCCACTTTATTAGGAAGACTAATCAAGATTGTACATGTTTTTCAAAAAGCATGCTTACCATGAAACACGGCATAGAGAAATTGCAGCTCTGTGTAAGTTCCTTAAAACAGATTAAATCAGAGGTTCATTTAAAAAAAATTACAAGTGCTGTCATAAATTGGGATGTACTTTTTTTAGATCTTCTGGTTCAACCCTCTATTTAATTTCTTAGAAGTGTATGCTGCTGAAATAATTGCTAACTCCTGTTAAACCTGCTTTAATAGATAGGAGACTCCTCTCTTGAATCTGTTTGAACATTAATTGTGTGCAAAATGCTTTTAAATACTTGATTCTCTTAAATGGATTAATTGTATCCCTCTTTAAATTTGTTCACACTCCATAACCTTTCTTTTTAGGGGGGAGGAGAGTTATAAAGTTTAGGTGAAAGCTATGAATGATTGAGAAGGCAACATTCAGAGCATTCTGAATGAGGATAGGAGAGGATACAAACCCCTCTTACTGATAACAATTTAGTTCAACCTACCTTATGTAGGAAACTTACCTTCAAGTGAAGGCAGGGTAACCATTTGTTGGGGGATGTTATAGAGAGGATTCTGTACAAGTTCAATAACTACGCATTTGTTAAAGTACCTAATGTGTGCTAGTGATGGGGACTTAAAATTGTTCTTGCCCTTAAGGTTCTTCTCTTCTAGTGGTAGGATACAGATTAAATACGGAGGATATGTGTTGCTTTTGGTGGTGGTGGGCAGAAATGAGTTTGGAGTAATAAATTGGTACCAGCCTGGCCTCTTTTATGAGTTTACCCTGAGACTGAACTTTGAGTCCGTAACTAGGACTTATATTGGCTAAGGTTTTCAGATCACTTCATATATGTTATCTTATTTAGATCTCGGAACTATCATATGAGACAGTTCTCATTTTGTAAATGAGGACACTGAGGCTGTGACAGTTGTGCCTTGCCTTTGGGTAATACATTTGGAGTCTGAGGCAGAGTTTGAACTCAGGGTTTCCAGATTCCCAAGTCTTAACTTTCAACCAGGGAGCCTCTGAGACAGTTTAGGGTTTCTAAGAGGCAGAGATGAG
This sequence comes from Pseudocheirus occidentalis, assembly GCA_028646575.1. Classification (NCBI taxonomy): domain Eukaryota; kingdom Metazoa; phylum Chordata; class Mammalia; order Diprotodontia; family Pseudocheiridae; genus Pseudocheirus; species Pseudocheirus occidentalis. The sequence goes on from CM053595.1 coordinate 14,955,464, forward strand.
GAGGGAAGGGCCTTTTGGGCAGGAAGGACAGCCTGCCTACCTGGCACCAAATAGGTACTTAATAAATACTTATTGACTTCGCCTTTGATGAAGCATCAATGGGAGGTGAAACCTTGAATATGAGAACAAATGGTATAGTTAGGCAGGAATGTAGAGTATGTGAGGATGGAGTGGTATGTGTCTGAAAATTAGGTTGAACCCATATTGGGAAGGGCCCTTAAATTAGAAAAAATACCACTTTATTTTTTCTTTTAGAGGCAGGAGCCGCTGAAGCTTCTTGAGCAAGTGAGTGACATGATCAGGCCCATGTTTTAGGAATATCTCTTTGGTTAGGGAGAAGGGAGAAAATTGGATAGGGGACCTCCATTCTGAGGCTCTTGCAGTAATCTAGAAGAAAAAGGTGATAGGTTGGGTATGAGAGTTATTATGGAAGTAGAATTGACAATACTTGGCAACTGCTTAGATATATGAAGGTGAGAATAAAAAGTTTAAGAGTCTTTTGAATGTAATGATTGGAAGTGCCCTCAACAAAAATAGGGAAGTGGAGGGGGGGGGAAGTTGGATGTGTTTAAATTTGGAATTTACTGAGTTTTAAATTTCTATGGCATATTAATTTAATTCAGTTTAAGATGCAATTCTGGAGGTAAGAAGAGAAATTAATTCTAGGTATGTAGATTTGCATAGAAAATGATAGTTGAATCTAAAGGAACTAATGAAATGAAGAAACTAAAGAGAGAAGAGAAAGTAGTTTGGGGGAAGACTTAGGACAGAACCCTGGAGAATACCCACACATAAGAGTTTGTTGGATATAAGTCGTGACCCAGCATGGGAAATTGAGAAGGATCAGTCAAGGCACATATGTAGGAAAAGAACTATAAATGAATAGTATCCGAACACGGGGAAAGAGTAAAGAGTGTTTTGATGCAAGCTGCATTAAAATCTTTGACAAATCTAGTCAGCCAAGGAAAAGGCATTGTATTTCATGATAGATAATCCTGGTGAGTAGATTAGCTTTCTGCTCCTGGAAACCCTGAAATTCTTTCGTGTTTTTTTTAATAGACGTGTCCCTTTTGCCTCCAGTGACAGTTTCACTAGCCCTTGCTTTCTTCCTAAAAACCATTTTTTATAACAATCATAGATATATTGAATGAAATTGTGATTTCATTGATACAGAGTCCAGGTAAGGCCCCTGATTTGTAACTTTGTCTGGTCCTGGCACCTTCTCTGCAGTTTATACTTCTCATCTGATTTATCTGTTGAAAAATTGAATGAAAAAAGGAATTGAGGTTAGTGTGTGCTGTATTTGTTTGGACTAGTCTCAAGAATCTAATTAAAAAGATTTAAAAATTGAAGAGGTAGGAGGAAAAGTAGCCTAGATAAAACTCTGACAAGCTAAGAGTAGTCATAGTAGTTCAAAGAATAGTCACAGACTAAGAGGAAGAAAAGAAGTAGTGATGCTCACAAAATTCACAGGAAATAAAATCAAAGGACCATTCAGAGAACCCAGGGCTTTAGATATCTCTGCAGGGGTCAATACACAGAGAAATAACAGGAAAGGTATCTAGGAATCTAATGTAAAGTAGCAAATTTGAGCTTAGCTATCAGAAACTTGTTAGAATTAAACACGTGACTGTAATATGGTTCAGGATAGATTTTGGAAGGAAGAAAATAGGAGGGGAAAAAAGGCAGGTATGTACAGTAGCTAGCACGTTATATATATTAATGCTATGTTCTCATATGAAGAAATCCAAGAACTGCGGAAGGATACATGGGAGAGAGAATTTGGTGAAGATTAGTAGAAGCAGAAGCTGGTGTGATGTCATGATCGCAATATACTACAGATTACCTAGATGAAAAATAGAAAATAGTTTAGCAAACAGATCACAAGCTTGGTTCAGGAACATATAGTATTTCTCTCTCCTTTTCTGCCCAAAGCTGGGTAGCTAACAATTTATTAAATTTTACTGTTATGTTTTTTATTTTGCACATGGTGGGGAGATCCTCAGGGCGGAATTATATGATGGGAGCAAATCTTTGTTGATGGGGTGGGAATGATGTGAACCTTTTTGAGAAGTGATCATTTATTATTTCACTGTGAAATTTGTGATAGAGTCCAGCAGTGGGTTCTCAAAAGTATGGTCTAGGGACTCTTGGGGCATGTTCTGTGAAGTCAGGATTATTTTCATAATAATGCTTATGTTAAATATCAACAGATGTAATACACATTAAAATAAAACTCTTTGAATCGGAGTACACAGTAGTTTTTAAATTTTAAAAAAGGGTTCTGAGAGCTAAAAGTTTGAATCACTAGAGGAAAGCTGCGCATCTGAGCCAGATAAACCCTGGGTGGAGTCCTATAGAAAGCACCAGCATAGAAAGTAAAGGGAATATAAAACCTAATAATGAATTGATATGTGAAAAAATTAAGGAAGTGGCAGAATTCCTTATTCATACTACTTAAATGTAAATTTTAATATTGTAGAGGGAAAATTCTCAGCCATTTGGTGTGTACCTGTAAAGACAGGTATATTCCTTTCAAAGTAACTCTTCTCCAACATTGCCAATTCAGATTTAATCTTTACTGTATGGCAACTATAAAAACTCAGATGCTTGACTAATTATTTTATGACTTTAATCTTTACGGTTTTTCCTTCTCTTTTGGCTAGCATTGACGCAAGTACAGCAGACAAAGATTTAGGGGCTGAAGGATCAATGGTAGTTCTGGGCATTGGAGATTTTGGTTTGAGTCTTGCTTCTCTGATGTGTATTCTGAGCCTATGACTGGAGAAGCCAATAGATATTGTTAGAAGAACTTTCCTGACAGTTATATTAGTGTTGTTGCATGGTCTGCAAACTTTTTTGATCACGCATTCCTGTCAGTAAAAAGCTTGTGAACTTGTACCCACAAGTATATTTGTATTTACTTTTAAAAACATTATGTACATCCGCTGTTAAATAATTATGTGAATTTTGAAACTTTAAACCAGGATGAGATACAGTTGAAATAATGTTTGATCTTACTGTGAATAGAGAGCCGTTGGAGTTTGAATAGGGAAGTGCTAAAATCAGACCTGTGCTTTAGGAGGATTGCTTTGGCCGCTGTATAGGGGATGAATAAGAGAAGAGGAACCTTAGGTGGTAAGACCAGTTTTAATAGTGCAGGAGAAAGGTAATGAGGATCTGAACTAAAGTGATGGCTGTGTGAGTATAGAATGCCAGGAAGGAGAGAAGGAAATACGCGTTTATTAAAGAGTGCCAGCTGTGTGCCGTGCACACAAATAGTGCTTTACAGATATTATCTCATTGGATCCTCACAACAACCTTGGGAGATGGGGGCTATTATTATTCCCATTTTACAGTTGAGGAAACTGAGCCAAGACAAACAGAGCTTAAGTGATTTGCTCAGGATCACACTGCTTCTAAGTATCAGCCCTGGATTTGTACTTGGGTCTTCCTGACTTCGGGCCCAGCTAGAAGAAATGTGGAGGAAGAAACAAAAATATTTGGTAACTGACTGGATTTATATATGGGTAAAGGAGATTGAGGAGTCAAATGTGAAATGAATGATTGGAAGGATGGCAATGTTTTCAGAAGAAATAAGTTCTGAATAAGGGTAAGTTTGGGGGGAAGATCATATAATAAGAGCAATAATACATTTTTTTAAACAATTTATTTATAGTCTTTCCTTCTCGTTGTCCTTCCCCCCATTGTGAACAACAAAAAAGAAAACCCTCATCATAAATATACATGGTTCAGCAGGTACATTCCCATGTTGCCCATGCTTGAAAATGTGTGCTGCCTTTTCGTTTTGATGGTCTCACTGGCAGGAGGTGGATAAGTGTTGGTTTTCACCTTCAGTCTTTTGGATTCATGAAGCAGGTTGATCAGAGTTGTAAAGTCTTTTACAGATACTTTGTTCTATAATGTTGTTGGTACCATTTATAGTGTTCGAGTTCTCACTTCTCTGCGTCAGTTTCATAAAGATCTTAAGTTCCCCTGAACTTTTGTCATTTCTTATGGTACAGTAATACTCTGTTATATTCACATACCAGTTTATTTAGCCATTTCCCAATAGGAAGACAGACTCTTGGTTTCCAATTTTTTACTACTAGGAATAGAACAGCTATTGGATATTTTTGTACATATAAATTCTGTTCTTCTTTAGTATGGTATACTGAGTCAGAGGATGGCTGGGCCATACACAGCTCTGCCAGCAATGCACATAGTGGACCTTTTTTCTTGTAGCTTCTCCAGCATTTGCTGTTTGCCTCTTTTGATGTTTTTGCTAGAGGAATAAGTGTGAGATGGAGGCTCAAGTTTGTTTAAATTTGTGTTTTTCTAATACTGTTTTCTAATACTGTTTTACCATTTTCACATGGTTGATAATAGTTTGGATTTCTTCCTTTGAAACTTTGTACTGGAAGAATTTAGTAAATTTATATTGTTTCCTTATATTTTGGATATGACACTTTTCCTTTTTAATCTTGTGTGATCCTCTATATTTTTTAGTTATGCATTTTTCCACCATCCATAGATTGAAAGGTAATTTTGTCCTTGCTCCTCAAATCTTTTTATGATGTGATCCTTTATAGCCAGGTCATGTACCCATCTGGAGCTTATCTTGGTGTATGGTCTGAGGTACTGATCCAAATCTAATTTCCACCAGACTGCTAATTTTATTTTTCTAGGTGTTTCTGTCAAATAGTGAGTGCCACACCCTCCCCCCCATCCCAGTAATGGGCTTTTGAATGAATAGAAAACCATGCTGCTTTTTGCTTCTGTATGTTGCATAACAAATCTTTTCTGCTGACTCCACATCTTGTATTTTCATTTGTACCTGATGGTTTTGCTTACTATTTTTTGAACTGCAATGTATATTGCAGCTTTTCTTTGCATCCTAACCTGGGTGACTACTTCTGCCTCACCCAAATGAAGGGGGAGGTGAGCCTCTTACTCATAGGTGAGGAGCACTATAGTTATGAGAAAGTCATCTGGGCATATCTTTATTATCCTCTTTTCTTCCCCTTCTTCCCCCAGAAATCATTGATATGGGCCAACCTGGCTGAAAAGTGTTCTTCTAATTTGTTTACATTGCCACCATTCATTTTTGAGTCATGCCCATTTGGAGGTTATTTTGCTGTACTGGGTAAGGTGTTGATCTCTAGTTTCTGCCAGACTTCGGGTCAGTTTTTCACAACAGTTGGTGTCAGGTTACTCCAGTAAATTAAGGGTCTTTGGGTTTATCAAATACTATTGTGCCCCTTTGTGTTCTGTATGTTGTGTACCTTGCTTGTTCTACTGATAAAATCTTTCTTAAGCAGTACCACATCATTTAAATAAGTACTGCTTTGTAATAATAGTATATGTTGAGATCTGGTACTTCTAAGGCTCCTTTACTTTCTTCATTATTAACTTTGAAATTCTTGACCTTTTGTTTCTCCAGATGAATTTCTATATTATTTTTTCTAGCTCTGTAAAGTAATCCTTTGATAGTTATATTGGATTGGCACTGAATAAGCAAACTAATTTAATAGTATTATTTTAATTACGTTGGTGCAATAGCACGATGAGCAGTTAATATTTCTCAGATTTCAAGCAGTCACTTATATTTTTATTTCTCCCATTGGATACAGTTTCTCAATACACAAAATCTGGCTTCATTGGAATTTTTTATGAATTACTTTAGGTGTTTAGGTGGTACAGTGAATAGAGTGTTAAACCTAGAGCCTTTTTGGGGGGGGAAGGGGAGACAAGGCATTTGGGGTTGTGACTTGCCCAAGGTCATACAACTAGTGTGTCAAGTGTCTGAGACTGTATTTGAACTCAGATCCTCCTGACTCCAGGGCCAGTGCTCCATTCTCTGTGCCATCTAGCTGCCCCCTGGTCCTAGAGTCTTAAAATCTTAAATTCGAATATGGCCCCAGATACTTAGTAGTAACAGTGACAAGTCACTTAACTTCTGTTTTCCTCAATTTCCTCAACTATAAAATGAAGATCATAAAAGCACTCACTAGGTTGTTGAGAGGACCAGATAGAATACTATTTTAAAGTGTTTAGCATAGGTCCTGGCATGGATTGTGTGCTTATTTCTCCCTCCCCTCAACCCTTTTCTTTCTGGTTTACTATGTATTTGCTTTTCCTGTAATAAGGAATACTATTCCTAGGGATAATCAGTGCACATTTGCTACCAGGAATTAAAAACTATTTAAAGTATTTTAGATTGTATTAGGAAATTGTCTTTGGTAAAGAGGGCAGAGAAAATAGAAGCACCATTGTGGGGAACGTGAACTTTTCCATGTAGTAGTCTTTAGTGGAATGGTTCTGTGATTGTCATAGTGAGAGGAATGGGAAAAAGTATTTTATCAGCATTCGTAGTTTGTAATTTAAGTGTTTTTAGCTTGTAGAACAGAAGTTCAATTACTTGTAAGTCTCAAAGAAGAAGCAAAGTTGAATTTAATTTTAGATTTTTGACTTTGGAGGGAGAGGGAAAGTAGGGGAGGTTGTGGAAGGTGAAAGAGTGGGACCTGGACTTGTGATTTCTTTGGTGTTGGGAACTCAGCCTCTGCTGCTCAGCAAGTTGGAGTCCTTGAGCCTTGCCCCAAGGGTTCTGGGTGGTGATTGATTTTTCCAGGGAGCCACTTTGTATCGCAGTCAGAACATGAACTCAGGTCTTCCTGTGTTGAACTGTCCTGATTGATGAGGGAATAAAAACTCTACTTATCAGATCCCAGGCATCATGCTTCATATTTCATCCATTCTGGTATCTACCTTTGACTTGATGTATGATCTGACTTGATATTTACTCCCTCTAACTCTACCTGGATCAGACCTCTTTTTCTTCCTTAGGTGGGTTAGTCTACTCAATTTTGAAACTTGATAACTTGGGGCTGATTGGTCCTGGTTGGTGAATGAATTGAGTAAGTAAAAACTTACCTAAACCACTACATATACTGTGGGTTTACATATACACATATTACATATACACATACTGGTGTTTCAGATGTCATTTACCCTGGGCATCTCAATATGTGTCTTAACCCTCAATCTGTGCCCTCCCCTCTAGCCTCATTTTCTTGCCCTCAATAATAGTAATAAAACTTTTGCTCCTGGAAAGGATCTGATAATTGCCACTTAGAAACAGTCCTCAGACCAAAATTGCATTCTTTGGTTATCACTTTCTTTATGTATTGTCTTTTCCTTGTTAGAATATAAGCTCCTTGGGAAGAGAGTTAAGTACAGTTATTTCTTTCTGACTTGTTAATTCGAAGGCTAGTTTTCTGGCTATGGTTCATTGACTCCTAGATGATCTTAGTTTTGTTGAATTTGTGATTTACAGTGTTATAGCACATATAATTGAGTTCTGATTATAAATAGTTCGATTTATTGTAAATATAAACTGTAAATTCTGGGGAAGGGGGGAAAAGCTGAATTGTTCAAGTTTAGACTTATATGTCTCTAGATACCTTTGCCCCAGAGGTAGCATGATGTATATTATTAAAATGAATCTGTTCGTGGAATTCTGGGTAATTTCTTTCTTTTCTCAATTGCAGTGATTTTTTTGAACGAACTATTCTGTGTAATAGTCTTGTGTGGAGCTGTGCTGTGACTGGCAAGCCTGGACTCACCTATCAGGAGGCCCTTGAATCAGAGAAAAAAGCAAGACAGAATCTTCAAAGTTTTCCAGAACCACTAGTAATTCCAGTTTTATACTTGACTACCCTTACCCATCGTTCAAGATTGCATGAAATTTGTGATGATCTCTTCATTTATGTCAAGGATCGATATTTTGTTGGAGAAATTGTTGAAGTAGTTAGGAACAGTGGTGCAAGGTAAAACATTTTGGGTGTAAATATTTCTTTTTTTATATATAATACCCATTTTATTTATACAACATGTCCGATGTGATGTTCTTTTTTTTCTTTTTTAAATTTTTAAAAAATCTTATGTTTACTTTTAGTTTATATCATTCATTTCCATGAGATTTAGAGTTACAAATTTTCTCCCCGTCTTTCCCCTACCTACCACCCCAAAATAGCGATCCTAATGTATATCCCCTCCCCCAATCTATTCTCTTCAATATCCTCCACCTTCACCTCTCTAACTTTCTGGTACGGCAAGATGGATCTCCCTACCCCAGTAACTGTATAACTTATTTCCAAGTTGCATGTAAATAACAATAATGATAATTATGTGTGTGTGTGTGTGTGTGTGTGTGTGTGTGTGTGTGTGTATGTATGTATGTATAAATATATACATATATATTCCTAACATCTGATTTTAGAACTTTAAATTCTAGATTCTTTCCCTTCCTCCCTCATCACTCACCTCTACTGGAAAGAGAAACAATTCAGTACAGGCCATACATGTGTAGTATGCAGAACATCTCCACAATGGCCATATTGTGAAAGACTGACTATATTTCCCTCTTTCCTATTCCGCCGCCCTCCCTTCAACCTCCCCCCCCCCCCGCACTCTCTGCTTTGTCCCTGTCCCTTTACAGAAGTGTATGCTTCTAACAACCCTCCCCCCCAACCTGTCCTCTCCTCCATCCTCCCCCCTCTCATCCCCTTCCCCTCTACTCTTCAGTAGGCCAAGATATCCAATTTAGAGTGTATGTCATTCCTTCCCTAAGCCAAATTCAAT
>CM053595.1:14964606-14977317 GCA_028646575.1 Pseudocheirus occidentalis
CTTGAGAATTTCTTGAAGGATGTTTTCTAGGTTCTTTTTCTGATCATGGCTTTCAGGTAGGCCAATAATTTTTTAAATTGTTTTTCCTGGATCTATTTTCCAGGTCAGTGGTTTTTTTTTTCAAGGAGATATTTCATATTGCCTTCTAGTTTTTCATTTGTTTGGATCTGTTTAATAGTATCTTGATTTCTCGTAAAGTCATTAGCTTCCATTTGCTCCACTCTAATTCTGAAGGAATTATTTTCTTCAGAAAGCTTTTGAGATTCTTTTTCCATCTGGCAAATTCGACTTTTCAAGGCGTTCTTCTCATTCGCTTTTTGAGCCTCTTTTGCCATTTGAGTTAATCTATTTTTTAAGGTGGTGTTTTCTTCAGTCAGGTTGTTGACTCTATTTTCATGATTTTCTTGCATCATTCTCATTTCTCCTCCCAATTTTTCCTTCACTTCTCTTGTTTGTTTTTCAAAACCTTCTTAAGCTGCTCTATGGCTTGTAACGAGTCTACATTTTTCTTGGAAGCTTTTGGTGTGGGAGTTCTGAGTGTGTTGTCTTCCTCATTCCATGGTTTGATCCTTTTTTGTCCTCAAAAAAGGAATCTGAAGTTGGATAGCTATGTTTGCTTTGCTTCCTTTGTCTGCTAATGTTGCCAGTCAATTACTTGACTTTTGGGCTCATTAGAACTCTTGCTTCCAGAGGGGGAGAGCTTTGTCCCAAGTTGCTGGGGTTTTCCCACCTGCTGGGGCTATTAGGAGGCCATCATCTCTGCAGCTCCCACCAGCTTTGGCTCACTGATCACACACCTCAGGACCACCACCCAACGCCATGATCCCAGTCCATGCTGGTTAAGGCAAGAGCACTCTTGCCTCTGAATTATTGCTTGGCACCCCCTGCAGTCTGCAGGCTGGGAGCTCTAAGCAGCCCCGGGGCAGCACCACCCCACTGCTTCTCACCCTGAAAGCAGAAGATGGCCAGATCCTCTCCCCCAAATTTAGCCAAGTTCCACTGATCTTTCAATTAGTCCTGGTTTCTTATAGGTTGACAATTCTGGAAACTCCCACCACTGCTGGTGATCTGTTCTGAAAGCTCCAGCCGTGGCTTGTTTTGGACACCCTTGGGCTGCAGTCAAGGGTTCATCCCATGCTGGTTTGGGCTCCTAGCATGCAGCAATGAACCCTTTATTGTCAGCCTGCCAGGCTTCCTACAGCAGGAGCTTTGTTACTCTGTAATTTGTGGGTTCTGGAGCTCTAAAATTTGTTTTGAATCATATTTAATAGGCATTTGAGGTGGTTATGGGGGGAGCCACAGAGTTCTCCAGCTTCTAAGTCACCATCTTGACTCCACCCGGTAAATACTTCTAAATCATATATTCTCTCTATTTGTTACATATGCTCAGTGTTCTGGTTTGCAGTTGGTACTTAATAAATGCTTGTTTATTAATTGATTAAATTCGGTAAATTCTTAACTTTCACATACTTTTGGTTCAAATTCTTCATCTGTAAAGCTTATGTTACTCTCTTTTAGGGAGTCTTTTTTCCTTATCTGTTTGACCATATTCCTTATGAGACACCTGAGAAATTCATCGAAATCATATGATTTATCTGCAGGAACACAGGAGGATTTTGCCATTTAGTCACAAAATTATTTAATGTCATTATATGTATAAATTTAATTTTTAATTAAATTTCTCTTAATGGTTCCTTAATAAATTTAGAAAGCTTGAATTTTTTATAAATTCAGTGGAGAGTCATAGGGGCATTTTTTTTTCGGTTTAAAAACTTTTTAGCAAGTTTTTTAATAGAAAATTATTTGATGAACTGTAGTATTATTGGAGCAGAGCCAAGATGGCAGAGTAGCAATAGGACTTCCCTACCACGCCTACTGCTTCTAACTCCTCCAATACATGTAAAAAAATTAGTCTAAACAAATTTTAGAGCTGTAGAACTCAACAAAGTGATAGGGAGAAACAATCTCCCACTGAAAACAGGCCAACAGGAAGGGACTATGGCATCGGGCTGGGAGCCAAGCCCAACTCCACGTGAGCCATGTGGTTTTGGCCCCATGGCAGCCCTGACCAGCAGTGGCTAGAGCAGACTTCAGAAGAGTGACGCACCAGCACCTTTGGTGGTTTCCAGTCCTCTCAACCCATAAATGCCAAATAAACAGTCAGTTTGGAACTCTGTATCAGGGGTGGATGGAAGAGCATCTCACCTCAGGGTGAGAAGTGGATGCGCCTCTGTCACAGGAGCTCCTGGCCTGCAGATTGTAGGGAAACCAAGCAGCTATTCACAGGGTGTCATTGCTCTTGCTTTAACCTGCTTGGATCTGGACTGCGGTCTTAGGTGGAGATCCTCGGGTGGGTGGCCAGGTGCCAGAGCCTATGGGGGCTGCAGAGAGGGAACCCCCCTAATTGCTTTGGCAGCTGTAAAAACTTCAGCCATCTGGATTTGGGACAAAGCTCTCTACATTCTGAAAGCAGAGTTCTGCAATGGCAAAGAGCTCAAAAGTCAAGTGATTGGCAACATGAGCAAGCAGAGGAAATGCAATCCTACCATAGATTCCTTTTTTTGGGGGACAAATAGGATCAGAGCATGGAATGGGGGGAAGACAACATAAATTGGAACTCCTGCACCAAAAGCTCCTAAGAAAAATATGAACTGGTTATAGTCCATGGAGGAACTCAAGGAAGATTTTGAAAACCAAGTAAGAAGTGGAGGAAAAATCGGGAAGAGAAATGAGAATGATGCATGAAAATCAAGAAAAATGAGTCAGCAGCCTGACTGAAGAAAATAACACCTTAAAAAATAGACTAACTCAAATAGCAAAAGAAGCCCAAAAAGCCAATGAGGATAAGAATGCTTTAAAAAACCTAATTTGCCAGATGGAAAAGGAATTTCCAAAGCTCACTGAAGAGAAATAATTGCTTCAGAATTAGATTAGAGCAAATGGAAGCTAATGACTTTATGAGAAATCAAGATACTACAAAACAGATCCAAAGAAATAAATGTGAAATATCTCATTGGAAAAACCCCTGACTTGGAAAAATGATCTCCAGGAGAGATCATTTAAAAATTCTTCAAGTACCTGAAAGCCATGATCAGAAAAAGAGCCTAGACACACACCATCTTTCGAGAAATCATCAAGCAAAATTTCCCTGATATTTTAGAACCAGAGGGCAGAATAGAAATTGAAAGAATCCATGAATTGCCTCTTGAAAAACATCCTCAAAAGAAAACTCCTGGGAATATTATAGCCAACTTCCAAATTTTACAGGTTCAAGAGAAAATAGTGTGAGCACTCAGGAAGAACTGTCATATTATTAGTAGCTAACATTTAAATAGTTTTTTAAGATTTACCAAGCACCATTCCATGTTATCTTGTTTGATCCTCACAATATCTCTATATGAGATAGTAGCTGCTGTCATCATTTCTATATTATAGAATAGATGAAACTGAGGCTGATTTAAGTGATGTGTAGCTAAATATCTGTGGCTACATTTGAACTTGTGTCTTCCTGACTCCAGTATTCTGTATTCACTGAATTACCTGTATGCCTCTTGCATTAGTGACTGATTTGCTTCTGTCCTAAATAGAGATTTGCCATCCAAAAATGTTTGGATTCCCTGTATTTTGACTTTTTCACATTTTTAAAGAAATAGTGACGTATACTTATCTATGAAATAAATTTAACTACAGCTTTTTTACTTAGTAACAAGCACTTACAGAGTAACCTGCTTTATGTATCATAATAGGTGCTAGAAGGAACTCTTGGTATTTTTTTCCTTTTGAAGAACGACTTTTTAAAAACTAGACATTTTAGTTAAATAAATGATTGATGAAGTTAACCATTAAGTTCATGAAGCTTAAATTTTAATTTTTAAGGAATATCTTTTTAATTAATAGTTTGTATTTTGAGAGGGAAAATATCTTTTTCTAGGTAATGAACTGAATTTAAATTCTAAAATGCTGGACCTAAATCTTCAAAAACTTGTAATGTTTATTTCCATTATTATATTAATTATTACTCTTGAACAAACTATAGTCCTTATTAGCTTTGTGTGAGTTGACTTCATCTGGTAACATAAGCTATTGTGTTATGTATAGACAATTGGATTTTTATTTATTCATGTCTTATTACTTAGGTCCTTACAGCAGAAACTTTGATAGAATCTTTTAAAATGATGACAAGGGAATCAGTAATGTAGATAGAGCTACTTTTTAATTTTTGTGCTTCCATTCACATGAGTTAATGATGCTCATGCGGGAAGGCCATATCCAAGTTATTCTTTACATTGTAACGAGTGATAGTAGTTGGACTTAAGTACTTTCCAGAAAAACTTTGTAAAGATCAGAGCATTCCGCTTTGATGACATCTAAATTATTTGAGGGTTGATAGTTTGATGAACTTTAGAAAATTTACTTGATTACTAGAATTTTAGTATCTTGTTTGGATATTATTTTCTAGAGTTGGACCTTTTGATGAACATTTTAGAAGTTGAAAAATTTCTGAGGTTTAAAAATCTCATAACATATAACTCTTTAGGAATTTGTAACAGTTTACTATAGTTTGCATTTTATAGTCTTATATAATTTATAGGACACTTTATAACAGCTCTAAGTAGATTGTGTATTCATTATTCACATCGATTTATAAACAAGGAAGCTAAAGTTCAGAATTTAAGTTACATTCTGAAAAATTGAGTAACTTGAGCTTAGTCCTTGTTTCAAAAAAGTCTTAGTTCAGTAGAAGTTTATAAACATTGGTTTTTAAGTGCAAATATTCTTAACATTTTTATTTTGCTGCCAAGTTATTCTAGGTTTTCTTCCTTTCCATCCCCCTGTTAATTATGTAGGAAACCAGTGAAGTTAAAAACACACATTATCTTGTCATATATCTACCTGTAAGTCTAGATTTGTGCTACCTGAAAAGTGACTGAGAACATGTTTGAGTGTACTTTGGTTTAAATGCACAATTAACTTTAGGCTCATTCTTGAGCCTCTCACATTAAAAACAATGAGCCCAAGTACCTTTTAGGGCTAATTTTTACTCTGAGACTTTTTGGTCCTATTCTGAAGCAAAAGATAGTTGGGTTATATGTGGGATTTGTTTTTGCTGGGACATTGTGCTATATATAACTGGCAATTTATTATATGAAATTCTATGAAAAGGAGATTGGAAATGGAAGGTGATCTTGAGGGACTAAGACCAGGAGATAGAGGCAGAAACTCATTTAAATTCAACAAGAATGTGAACAATTGTTCATGCATGTTATTATGTGCAGGACATTCACAGACAAGAGCATCTTGTCTGATAGTGGGGAGCCTGTATTTCAGTTTCACGTGTCTCTTGATGGTAATAAAAGAATTGTCAAGCAAAGTTCTTTTGTTAGAATTTTCCAGAAATCTAGTTAGAGTTTGGCATTATGTCATGCCTCATTGAGGAGAGGAAGATGTTTTTTGGTTCCCTTGAATCAAATACATTTTTTATAGTTAATAAAATATTGGCTTCTTTTATTACTTCTAGTAGTATATTTTGTTCATTTTTTGCTTCAAGCCCCATTACATCTCAGAACTTTAAAATGAGATCTCCAAAGAAAGAGAGTTCAAATGCCCAGACTCAGTGCAGTCCTTTGAGCTGTCCTTCCAGCTAGCATTGAACTGAGCCCAGAATTGATCAGGAGGAGGTGATTTGGAAAATTATGTAGTGTTTTTGACGGTCTCATACCTGTCTCAAAAGAAGGGCACCTATCTTTTTAAAAAATACTTGTAAATTTTTAATTTTTTTCTTCCTCTTGCTTACTTCCCATTCACTGGAAAGAAAGGATAAAAGAACCCTTATATCTTACAAGAATAGTTAAGCAAAACAAAATTTTACATTGGCCATGTCATAAATGTTTCTTTTTAAAATTTTAAACTTTTTAATGTTTCTTCTAAATATTAATCCATCATCTTTTTGACATGAGGTGGGAAACATTCAGTTGTGATGAATCACAGATGTAGTTCTTCTGTGTATCTTGATATTGATGGGTTGAACTGCTATTGTATTTTATAGTCATTTACTGTTGCACTGCCATCTCTGAGGCTTTTGCTTGTAGATCGATGTTTTGGAGTCATTTTCTTCAGCATTTTTGTCTTGAGTGTCTCTGCTACCAATAAAAACTAATTATGCTAGAAATTCTTCCAGAATCTTGATTTTGGACTTGATGTTTGTGTTGGACTCTGCTGCCACACTTTTGCAGGGAAGGTCTGGACTGGTCCTGTTACTGCTTTCTTGGTATATTGAGTGTTGTACGCTGTTCTAGGGCTTCACGGACAGACTGTGGGACCTGTAAGCTTCTAGTGTTTCCAGAGTGGTCTGAACCAGGGGAAAATATGATGCCACCCACCTATCCTTTGGTCCCAGCTCTTCTAATTCCTGACGGGTTTGGATCTGAGCAACAGTAGAATATTGCCGAACTCAGCCCCTGTCAGCCGGTGGGAAAGCTCTGTTGGTTCATAGTTGACAAAACTAAACATTTCCTCTTTGGTCTGGTAGTCTTGTCTTGATGATTCCTCAGCTGCAGCCTGGGCTAACTGTAAAAGTAAGAGTCCCTGCTGCTACTGCTGACTTCTGAGCTTCCTGCTTTCTTATTTCATTCTGGTTGATATTATCTGTCCTTGGGCTGTTTTGAGAATCAAGTGAGAATAATATATGAAAGATACTTTGCAAATTTTAAAGCTATATGAATGTCCTCTTTTATTGCTCTAAAAAAAACTGGTGAGGTTTTTTTTTTTGTTTTTTATGGAAAAGTACTTTTCTAAAGAAAACTTTCTTTAGTCTTTTGATTTTGTTTCAATATTTGTTTCTGGAGTCACTGAGTTCTAATTGCGCCATTTAAGTCTTCAGGAAAGCCTGCCGTTTGTGTAAAGCTTCTGTTCTAAGGTTTTCGTTGCCCCTCCAATTTCCCCCCTTCAGAACACACGCTATTTCTCTCTAAGCTTGTTGGCCATTTTTTGATCCACTTCCCTTTATGGATCTTTGCAGAAGTATATGTGGAAGAACTGGTCTCTAAGTGTCCATTTTAACTGGAACTAGCAGATGTTTTCAATGTTTGAGAATCAGAAAGGCTTAGGTTCAAATGCTACTTCAGGCACATGAGCTATATTTTTCTTCCCAGTTATCCTCTCTTTCAGCTCCTTTTTATATATTTTCTACCTCTATTCTATTAGAATTTAAATTCCTTGACTTTTCTTGCTGCTTGTGAATGTATTCTAGCATTTAACACAGTGCCTTACTCTGAGCTGATCACTTAATATCTCAGCTCATATTCTTTATCTCTAAAATAAGGATCAGAATGATTGTAGCATTCACAATATTATTTATGAAGATTGTGATTTTCTTTGTGTGTGTATAGTACTTTGTAAATATTAAAGTATTATATAATTTCCGGTTGTTGATCACAGGTGGAATAATAGGACCTAAAGTTTATGAGTACTATGGTATTAATCCAAATCGGTCACATGCCTAAAGAAGAAAATTAAATTTTGATAGGGGATAAAGATCTCCAGTGCACAATGAAAAATAATTTCACAAAATACCATGTATAAAAATGCATATACTTAATAAAGTTTTTCTCATGCTCTTCCAAAAATTTCTTGTCATTAACAAGGATCCTTTTTAAAAATTTCATGTAAAAAGTATAATTGGAGACTAAAATTATTGTTCAGGAAAATGTGTAGTCCATATTTGGACACCAGTGTTGGATTAATTGGGTTAACAGTTACTATAACTGAGCTTAGGGAAAAGTATCCTTTGTTTTTATGATTATACCAGTCATTAAAGGAATGGATATTTTGCTATTTTTTATTATTATTATTTGCTTGTTCTGGTGGACCAAATGAAAACTTTTTTGGGGGGGAGGTCGTGTTCTTTACTAATTTAAATATTTATACTAAAAGTTTTAATTTGGAAGGTGGCAATAAGATTACCTAGATTACCTCCTGAAAACATTGAGTGTGAAAGTAATTCTTACCCTTATGAAGGATTTTAGTAATTTCGTCTTTAAAAAAAAAAGTATACACTCTTGTGATCCTGTTTTTGGTACTTGTTAAGCTTGAAAGGCATCGGTATTATAGAGATGTTAGAAATTTAATACTGTCACTGTTGATAGAAAGATCTATGAAAAACATATAGATACATACATGTAGATGATAACATTTAGTTTTTTTTCCTTGTGATTATTACCTGAATTGACAATACATTTCTTCATTTGTATCTATGTGATTCAATGTCCATAAAGTCTTTTAACATTAACTAAGATAAAATGAGGTTTTGTTTAAAGTATATTGTTATATTTCAGGTTACAGTGTAAAATATTGGAAGCTATTTCTCCCTCACATCTCAATGGGATTACTAATGGACATATCAGCAGTACAGATGGAGAAACAATTATCATCAGTGATAGTGATGAATCAGAAACACATAACAGTCTACCACAAAATGGGTAAATTAAGATTTTCATTAAAATTTATGTAAGGCTAAAGCAGGCCAATGTTTCACTATATGAAATTGTTCTTTATTTTAGAGAAATACTTGGCATTCAAGGCAGTTAAACAATATTCTCAACAGATATGTTGCTATTCGAATTTTTAGAACTGATTTAAATAGTAAATAACAATTATCAAAATAGTTTACAGGAAGAAACATTTCATATAGCATGTTCTCTTGCTCAAAAGAGAATTTATCTGATAATTTTTAATTTTTCCATTATTATTTAATACAGTGCTTGACTAAGTTGGTCTTATTTTTCCTCAAATTTTTCACTTATGAGTTAGCTATTCTAGTATTTTTGTGAAGTGCCTATTTTGAATAGAAATAAAACTTATTTCATATACACAGGAAATATTTTTTTCTTTTAAAAAAATGAAATGCCGCATCTTTAAACACTGGCAAGATTACATTGGATAAATCGTTTTACTTTGAACCTCATTTTTCTCATATATAAAATTAGAGGCCTGGACTTATTCTAAAGACTCTGTAGCTTTTTAATAGAATTCCATTAAAATTCTATAGCTTTTCTAGCTTTTACACATTCAATAATTATATGACTCCCAAAGTTTATTGTGAGGTGCTTGAGGGAGAAAAAATACATTTATCTTGGAAACCAGGACATGAATTAAACTGATTTATTTCAGATTGTCCTCAGAAATTAGTCATTGTTGATAACTGAGCTTTCTTTTGTCTATAAGAGATACATATGTATCTTTGTCTTAGATCTCACTATAAGATATGTAACTTCTCTAAGATACATATGCATAAGTCTTGATGATGCTTAAAATTGTGGAAAACCTGGACTTTCTTAAAAGGGGAATGGAAAAAGGAGGTAAAGAAGTAAGCATTTATATAGTGCTTACTATGGACCTGGCACTGTACTAAGTAAGCATTTTACCAATATGAACTCACAGTAAGCTGTTTTTCTGAATTCAGATTATAAATATTTTTCAAATCTTACCTAAAATCTTAGCTCCTTTATGTTTCCATGTGTATAGCAGCTGGAGATGATATTTCCCTGCCGGGGTCCCTATAGCACTTAAAAATACAAACAAAAAACCTTTACATGTGTCTTTTCACTCAAGCAAAATAATAAAATTCCCAAGATGAAGGGTTGTGTTTTTTCTTTCTGTTTCTTAATAAGTAGCACATCTCTTGCAGGATTTGTTGTTTTTCTGATAATTAGTGGTCAGCAAAGTAATTCTAAGGACCTTGACTTAAATGAAAATGTTTTTGAAATCAAATGAGGTAATTAAGCTTTTTGAGATCTTCAATTATAAACTTTCAAACAGATGTGTATTGAATATATTTTTTGATGTGTTCTTTTTTGTGCATTTTCTTTTTAGGAAAAAAAAATCCACAATTGATCCTTCATTGTTCAAGTACAAGGTGCAGCCAATTAAAAAAGAATTATATGAATCAACTGTGGTTAAAGCATCTCAAATAAGGTAAAACTCAGTACCTGAAGTACAATAAAGCTAGAATGAATATATATACACATAGATTTGTATATATATTTATACACATACATATATGTGCGCATATACATATATGTATGTGTATGTCTATATACCTATATGTATATATAGTCAGGTGAGCTGTGATGTAGAACACATTTATAGTGTTAGTGTCTTTGAAGAGTAGAATCTAAATATAATTATTGTCCAGTATAATTATTTGCCCCTTTGGCTTGAATCAGTAAATGCCCCAACCAAGAAATAAGAATGGAGTCTCCTTACTTCCATTAAACAATTCAGTGTTCAGTAAATAACTGCTAAAAATCCAGTGGTCTTCATGGATATATTTCTCATATCTTTTGAAAGAAGTTGATAGTGGAAATAAGTGTCTGTTAAAAATACAACTTTGAAATCTTATCAGAATGTGTCAGAGAAGTCTTTCTATACTACCAGATGAGTTGGCAACCTTTTTTCAATAGAATGTTGGAATGGAAAATCAAGTGTCAGAATATGAAGTTAATGGGTACATTTTATAATATGTGTGGTAATCTTCTCTTTACAAAGGAAAATACTAATTTTCCTATTAATGAATCTACTACCTAGTGAATATAGGTACCTGTCTTGATGTGATAGAGACTATTTAAAATTACCTGGTTTATTTTATATAAAACTACCAATTATTTCTGGATGTAATTCATAGTATTAAGTATTAAATTAGATTTATAGGTTTTTCTTTTTTTAACCTATAATTCTTAGTAATTTAAGAAATGGATTAACTAATCAATATTTCAAACTGAATGACAGAATATTTAGAAACAATTATGTTACTCCCAACGTTCATAGATTTCTAAAAATATTTCTAATTTTCTTTCTTTTATGAGCTGATGGCACCTGAAGGCTAAAGGCCTTTGTTTTATAAATGAACTTTACATTGATAATATTTGTTTTTGGAAAATTTACTAATTTGACCTTTGGTTTCATGGGATGGAGAAGTCTAGTAGATTCTTTGCTCCTTTTTGTGGATGACATTGTATTGATTGTCTAGGTCTGAGACAGATTTCTGAGAGATCTCTAATTAGGAAAGTAGTTTGGCCTGTCTGTAAGCCACTGCACAGTGATCAAGCAAATAAAGAATGTCTGTGGCTCAGATTTTAATACTTAACTTTGATAGACACCTTTTGCAGCTTTTCCAGTCATGTGTGTGTCTGTGTGTTGGAGTAGGGCAGGGAAGACAGTACAGATGGACAGTGAGCTAGGTCTAGGAGAAGAGCAGGCTACTGACTCCAGGCTTCTAATTGAAGCCAATAAAAGCTTGTCTTTTCTGCAGTAACAACTGTTGTTATATGGCATCAAGACCATTGCTTTCGTAAAACCAAAAATAAATATCATGTAGAGGAAAAATGAAAAGGTTGATGGTGCACACAGGCTGTAACATAACAAATAAGGAGCACCAAACATGAACAGGAGTAAAGGATGCCATCAAGGAATTGTATGACAGGCAGGGGGAAAAAATGGAGTGTTCACATGGGATGAGCAAGGGCTGCTAGGGACAGTGTTTCAGAGATAATCTCTAGATGTCGGAAAACAAGGAATGCTTCTAGCATGTTGAATGGACTCCTTGTGGTGGAACTTTTAGAGGAAAAGGGACAAGAGTTATGTACTATGGGAAAAAATGGAAGGATTATAAACCTATAATATTAGAGAAAGGATAGGAAATTGGCTCTTATAATTTTAAATATGAATGGACATTCCATTAAAATGAAAGTGTGACAGATTAGATAAGAAAACAAAACCCCACATTCTGCTCCTTGAGTATAAACATAATAAAAATGAGGCGCCAGAATAGAATTTACTATGCATCAGTTGAATCCAAAGAAACCCAGTAGTTTAAGTCACACTAACAGACAAAAGATAAACATTCACAGTAGATAAAGGAATAAACAAGGAAATGACATTAAACTGAAAGGAGCCATAGACAACAAATTGTTTTCAGTATTCAACTTTTATGTTCCATAGCATCCAAATTAATAAAGGAAAAATTAATAGCTTTAAGGAAACACAGACATTAATATAACAGTGTCGTGGGATTTCAGTGTCCCTCTCAGTTTTGAGTAAGTATAAAAGAAAGATAAAAATTGTACTTGTAGAAATGATTAAATTACTGGAAGAATCTTAGAGCTAAAAGATTTGCTGTCTTCTAAATGAAATTGCTAAAGAAACTATTTGTTTCTTAGCACCACAGTGAATGTTTACAGTAATTCACCATGTATTAGGGTATGGAGATATTGCAGGTAAATATAGAAAACAGAAATAATCAGCACATTTTTAAGGACCATAAACTCATAACTATAGTCACTAATTCAGGGAACATAAACAAAAGACAAAGACTAAAGTGGAAACTTAACTGTGAGATCCTAAATAATGAGTAGGTTAAAGAACAAAACACATAAACAATGAATAGACATAAAAATACATGATAATGATGAAACAATATCCCAGAATTTCTGAAATGCAGTTAAAGTAGTCTTTGGGGGAAAAAATGATACCCTTATAAAACTACATTAATAAAATAGTTGTATCAGCAATGCAGCATTCACAAAGCCTACAGTAACTATAAGTATGCTGATATGGTTATTAATCACAAAATGTAACAGGCTCTCTACGTGAGAAGTATAGTCAGAGCATTTATTCAAGTACCAGAAGACTGTGTCCCAAAACCAGAAAGTCAAA
>CM053595.1:14985427-14996124 GCA_028646575.1 Pseudocheirus occidentalis
TTTTTGTTAATGCCTCCGGACATGGTCTTATGACTTAGCCCTAATAAATAGCTAAGGGGGTTTCAGGGTAGCTCATCAGCAAGACAGGTAGTTTTGTTTGTTTGTGCCTCTGGACATGGTCCTGGGATAAAGCATTAATAAATAACTAGCCTTAAGCTAGGGTAAAGAGTGATCAAGATCAAAGGAGGGTCCTTGTACATTGTCTGCAGTTTTTTTGGTCATGTAATCTTCTGCTGGGGGGCATATAAACTTTATGGGCTCCTTGTATCATTGGCTCTACATGAAATGGCTCTGAAATAAACAGACTATTATACCCCTGTCTCTTTATTCTCACCAATTGCTAGTTCACCCAAATGCACTGGACACAGCACTGTGAGCTTCAATATGGAACTGGATGAGGAACTGAATGAGGAGCTTTACAAGGAGCTGAGAACTGCCTACCTTTGAATCCAGGTGACAGTTGGGTAAATTCAGGTAAAAGCTGGGACCATGGAAGAGGAACCATGGAATCAGAGAGCCAGCCTTGAGTCAAGATGAAAAGACCTCTCCTTGGGTACTTAATGTTGACTGAGATCATAATGTACTGTGGCCTAGGGGTGGGAGTACTTTGTATTCTGTACCTTGTACCTCTTAAGGATGATTGAGTTAAGGACTTACTGAATGATATCTTTTGTCTAAAACTATGTGACCACTTTGGTGAAAACTATTTGGTCACTTTAATGATAAGTTGTTATGTTATAACATTGTGAATACTTTACTTCGCTTTCTGTGAATGGTTGTTTTAGTTTATGGCTGAATAAATAGAGAGTTCACGATATTATGTGATCAGAACCTTACAGCTGTTCACAGCAGCAGTCCTTTGGAAAGCTGCTCATGCTTGGCTTTACATTTACACCTCAAGCCAATGAGGAAATGAGGGAGGGACTTCATATTTTGGGGACAGGGACTTGAACTGTGAAACTTTGGCCTTTGGTGTGTGGCCACCCTTTTTCTTGCAAGAAATTGTAGAATAAATGCACTTGCCTCATCTACCTCAGGAGTCTTTGTCTTTCCTTTGTAATTTTTATAAATAACAGTTATAATTTTGACTGAACAAAAATCTGATTTTGTTAATTTCTTTCATAATGATGTATGACTTTCAAAATTGTTTATTTGTCAGATATTTTTGAAAACTTATTGACTTAAACATGTTGCTTCAAGGAAAAAAATTGTAACATTTATGTTAAAAGGAAAAATTGAAAGTTTTACTAATCATCTCAGAATACAAGTTAGTCTTCCACTCATGGGGCACCTAGATTAACTTAATCAGTCACTTATTTAGTAATCAATTACTAAATATCTCTAATCACTAAATACAATCATTAGAAAATATACAAACCCTCCACCAGTTAACCCAATCAGTCACTTATTCAGATATACACTTACTAAGTATCATTAATCACTAAATACAGTCATTAGAAAACACACAAACACGCCACCCTTAGGTCACTAGTGAACCATGTTATCATCACATCATTCAATATCCAGGGAGAGATCTTTTTTTCATCTTGACTTGGGGTGGTTTCTCAGGTTCCCTGGATCCCCTTCCATGGTCCCAGCTCCTACCTGAATCCACCAAACAGTCACATTCAGAGGCAGACAGCTCCCACATCCTTGTCCAGTACTCTGGGCAGTTCTTGCTACATACTGAAGTTCACAGGGTCCAGTACATCTCAAAACCCTCACAATTTCTGTTCCCGGGAATTCAAGGATCAACCAAGCCACAAACAAAGTATTAGTATCCTGGTCATGCTTCCTCAGTCCTCTGGTAGTTCGGCTGGCCCTAGGACCCAGAAGAAATTTCAGTCTTCTGGGTGGCAGCAGCCACTTAATTACCATTACAAGTGCCTTCAGACAGTTTCAGAAATACTTCTTGTCTAATTTTTATTCTAAAAAAGTAAGCTGGGTTCATAAACAACACTCAATCGAAATAAGAAATATATCATCTGACATATTAAAAGTTCAGGAAGGATTTGTCAAGTTATCAAGTGGCACAAGTTTAAAAATTGAGTTCCCTAAAAAATCATTAAGTGAATTTAGGTTTGGTATTAGGCCAGAATTTCCAATAATTTCTGAAATGACCCTGTACATAACTTCTGCCATTTTGATTAGCATTTTGATATAAGCTACTTGAGGATAATAAGGAAGGATATTTCTTTTACTTTCTTATTTCCAGTGCTTGGCACAGAGCCTGGAAGATAGTAAGTATTTACTAAATTCTTGTTGACTTGTTAACTTGGATTCAAACTTAAAAGAAGAATAAATAATTTATAATTAAAAAAAAATCAGTATCTTCAAAAACTCTCATCAACAAATGAAAGAAAAAGCAGATCAATGTGAGCATGGCAACTATTAGGAAAATAACAAATCAAAAACCCCAAGAGGATATCAAAGCAGAAATTCTAAAAATTGAATTATAAATACAATAGAACTGTTGAAATAACTAAAATTAATACCTGTTTAAAAACTAATAAAATAGATAAAATATTAAGCAATCTGAGAAAATCTGAGAGGAAAATAAAATTGTCAAGATTAAAAAGGGAAAAAGAAAAATAGCAAATGAATATTAGAGAACAGGGAATTATCAAAAATTATTTTGATTCATTATTGTGTCAATAAACTAATAAAGTAGTTGAAATGGGTGGATAGTTACAAAATATTGAATGCCTAAATTAATGGAATAAGCAATAGAAAATTTAAATAATATTAAATAATTTAATTTTAAATAATTCACCACCTTTGAAAAAGAACTTAAATAAGCCATAAATAAACTTTCAAAGAAAAAAAACTATGAACCATTTAAAGAACAATTAATTCCAACATCATATAAATTGCTTGCAAAATAAGAAAAGGAGGAACTCAGTTACTTTTTCAATAAGACAAATAGGGTCCTGATATCTAACCAATGAAGAGATAAAGTGGAGAAATAAAACTATAGAACCATGTCTCTACTGAATATTAATGCCATTAGCAAAGAAGCTAAAATATTATGTCTAAAAGACTGTATAGTAAGAACATAAGGTTGATTAAATATTAGTTATACTGCAAATATAATAGACCCTATTAATTAAAAAAAGAATTGCATGACTATATTAGTAGATGCAGAAAAGGCTTCTGTCAAAATGCTACACTCATTATATCAAAAATATTAAAAAGCATAGAAATAAATGGACCTTTTCTTAACGCATTAAATAGTGCTTCTGTAAAATGAAGAGCTAACATTATAAGTAATGACAAAGTTCTAGAGACTTCTAAAAAAAGAGTAAGGAAAAAACAATGACATCATTATCATCGCTATTATTTGCTTCAGTGATAGAAATGCTAGCTATAAGAGTAAGTTGAGAAACTTACACATGGGCAAAAAAGAAATACAATTATTATTTTTTGTGGATGTCATATTTAGGGAACCCTAAAAATTCAACTTAAAAGGTCATTGAAATAACTCCAATAAAGTAGCTGAGTATGAAGTAAACTCCCCAAATTATTGATTTTTATAAAATAAGCCCCCCCCAAAAGATTTTTGTTCATGACCACAAAACCCAACATAAAAAGATTAAAAAAAGAAATGTCTTTCAAAATAAATGCAGAATGACTGGAACATAAATTCTTATTGATTGATTAAATCCACCTGCCAAGATACACATAGTAATCATATGAATGCAACTATGAAACATCCTCTATTGAGAGAGCTAATAAATGGAAAGATTAATTGCTTGTGTTTGGGCAAAGTCAATAAAATTAAAATGAAAATCCTACTAAATTCGTTTGTATATTTAGTGGCATACCAATAAAAACACCAAAGAGTTGCTTTATGTAACTAGAAACAGAAACAATACATTTTAACTGAAGAAATAAAAGTTAAGAATCTTAGGGAAAATAATGAAAAAGTCAGAAAAAATAGTAGTATCAGTCTCCTTTAAAGAAGGTGCAGTTTGGTCTCAAGGCATGTGTCCATTATTTTTAATTCTAAAGATTCCATACTCAATGTGACACATGCACACACACACACACACACACACACACACACACAGATATGAACTCCGCTACCATACAGATTTCTTTCTGTCTGTACACTAAGCATAGCCAGTTTTCAGGATATGGGTCATGTTACAAATAAAATAGAATTCAATACTTTTCACAACTATGGATAACTGAAGAATTATTTACCAAGCAAGTAATTGAAGGGATCACAGGAGATAAAATGAATAATTTTGATTACAAAAAATTTTACATAAGTTTTTGCATACACAAAAAAGTCAATGTCCTAAGATTTAGAAGAAAATCAGGTGTTTGGAGGGCGGTGGATCTGATATCCAAGAAATATACAGAGTTAATGCCCAACATCAGAAAGAACATGATCGAGCAGAGAGAATATAAACAAGCAAGGATGAAAAAAAAGGAAAATTATAGTCACTTGAAGGAAATACAGGAAAAAGGGAAGACTAATGGCACAATCCATGGCCCATTGAGCCATAAATTTAATTCAGCCAATCTGGAAAGCAATTTGGTATTATATTTAAAAAGTTACAACATTATGCATACCCTCTGACCCAGCAATGCAATAATAGACATATAATTTAAAGAGATTAAAGAAATGTTAGCTCTACTTGACAATAATACTTATAGAAATACTTTTTATTATAGAAAACCTGATAAATTCTGTGGCATGTTAATTTAATGGAATATTATTGTACTTTAAGAAATTATGAAAGAAGTGGCTTCAAAGAAATCTAGGAAGACTTGCATCAATTAGTGAGGAAGGAAAGAAGTAGAACCAGGAGAACAATTTGTACCAATGGTCCTTGCTCCATTAATGCCTTTGATTGTCTGGTGAAATCTACAGACTCTTTCTTAGAATGATGCTTTTAAATGCATAAAAAAAGTTCATAGGATTACAAAGAAAATCAATTTTGCTGAAATAGTTACCAAAATTTTTTTGAAACAAGTTTACAGACTCTAGGTTATGAATCCAATGATTACAGCATTACAACGGAAAACAACTGTGAAAAACATGAAGACCTAATATCATTGCAACGACCACTCATAACAGAAATGATGGATTAGAAGAGTAAAATAACATATATGGTCAGATAAAAACTGTAGATTTGTTTTCCTTGACTACATTTATTTGTTACAAGGGTAGGCTTTGCTTTCTTTGAAAGGTAATCAAGAGTTATGAGGAGCTTGAGAGAAAAAGAAAAGAAAAGGAAAATGCATCACTGAAACATTTCTATCAAGTAGAGGAGAGCAGAAGGAAGTTTAGAAAAAGACACATAAGAAATGGAGTGTTGGAACTACTGTGTTAAATTGAATATATGACAAAAAACAATCCAAGGCATTCATAGTAATTTCATGATATATAGAATGCTCTTTAGTCTGTTTTTGTATGAGGAAATCTTCATGTTTATTGATTTTTAAAAATTCATAATAATAAAAATGTTTAAAAATAATTAACTCCATAATCATATTGGTCATGCATCTTGGTAGAACTAGACTAGGAATTGGCTAAATTTCTTTTAAATTTGTTAAGTCTACTCCATTATTTTTAATTCTAAAGATTCCATACTCAATGTGACTTTCTAATGATACACAATTACTACCTTACTCTGCATGTGAAGTATAGACTACATCTCAGTCTCCATTTACAGTTCATTTTCCTCCTACCTAGTTAGTATGGCTGGCTCCCAAGGCTTTTGTCCTATATCTGTTTCTCATTTCTCTTTTTATATGTGTTATCTTGGAAATGTCATTACTTCTTATGGGTTTAGCTATTATTATTATGAAAATAGTTCCCAGTTATTCCAGTCTCTAATTTTTCTTCTGAAGCCAATCATCATGGCTAATAGGCTGCAAATAGGCTGCATATCTCTTCCTGGATGTCTCATAAGGCATATTTTGCTTACATTCTAGGACCAAAGATGTGGGCCTGTAAATATTGTTACTGGTTATATAATTTTGTCTTTTATCCCCTCAAAGGCTCTCTCTCTCCCCTGGAAAATATGATTAGGTCCTTCTAGGTGTCTATAGAAAATATAAAACAACCTTCAATTGTCATACAAGCTCTCAGGTTAACAATAACTCCAATATAGGACAGGTTTTATTTCACCTAAAAGAAAATACAAAACAAAAAGGCTACAAACCCAAGCTCATTATAAAGAAAACTCTCTTCAGTGAGCCTCATCTCCCACAGGGACCTAGGCAATTCTCTAGATTGAAAATACTATGTTGTTGATGGTTTCCCCAAAAAGGTTTACTAGAGAGTTAACCCTCTTCTGCTGAAAGTGGACAGTCCACACGCAGAGAGAAGTAAGACACTAAAACCTCATTGTTTTTGTTAACTTATCCCTTATATTCTGTAATTTTATTAAGCAGGCCGGAGAGGAACTTAATTATCAAGGATTCATTAGTCAACACCATTCTATACAGATGAGGGAACTAAGGCCCAACAAGGTTAATCCATTTCCCCAAGGTTCCACAAGTTGTGAAAGGCAGAGGCAAGATTCAAATGAAAACTACCTTTTGTAGGTAGCTTGTTATTGTTGTTGTTCAGTCATTTCTGACTTCTTCACCTCAGTGGGGGCTTTTCTGACAAAAATACTGGAGTGGTTTGTAATTTTCTTCTCCAGGTCATTTTATAGATGAAGAACTTAAGGTACACAGAGCTAAGTGACTTGCCAAGGGTCACATAGCCAGTATCTGAGGCCTACTTAAGTGCCTACTATGTGCCAGATACTGTGGTAAGTGGTGGGATAGGAAGAAAGGCAAAATTTAAATTTTAAATTCAGGATTCTGATTCCAAGCTCTATCCACTATGCCATCCAGTTTCCCCATTAAGTACAATCTCATTAAGTAGTTACAAGATTATTATTAATCCTGGAAAGACCAGTTTTAGTAGTGGTGGCCAGAGAGCAAAGGATTGAAAAGTGAGTGGGAGTTGAGGAAGAGAAGATAGTGAGTATAAATAATTTCTTCTAGAAATTTGACAGAAACATCTTTAATGAATATTTAAACAAACTTTTAATAATCTTTATCAGTGTTTTATAGATATTTACTCTATAACTTGGCCATCAACTTCACATGCAGAGTAACAGAAGTTAGGTATCATTAGAAAGTCATGCTGTCCTTTTCAAGTATCAAATCTTTAGACTAAACAAGTTAAAAAGGAATTGGATTAGTTCTCAGTCTAGTCCTACCAAGTTACATGGCTGATCTGAATACAGAACTGCTTAATTATTTTTAATATTTTTTGATATTGTGAATTTAAAAAAATCAACAAGTACGAACATTTCATCACACAAAAATGAGGAAAGTATAGTCTATATATTATAAAACTATTATGAATAGCTTGGATTTTCTTAGTATATCTAACATATTAATTCCAATACTGACCTTCTTATATGTGTCCCTGTCTGAACTTCCTTTTTCTCCCTTATGTATATTTTCAGGAAATTTCAGAACATTTATAGCCCTCTTTCTACAACTACCACTAGCATCAAGTAAACTATAAGTTCCCTAAGGACAGGAATAAGGACTGCTCAGTTTAGTGAACTGTACATAGTAGGTACTTAAAATGTTTGTTGCATCAAACTGAATTAATTCTAAGGGCAACTTGTGCATAGAATT
The DNA here is from genome assembly GCA_028646575.1 of Pseudocheirus occidentalis. Lineage (NCBI taxonomy): Eukaryota > Metazoa > Chordata > Mammalia > Diprotodontia > Pseudocheiridae > Pseudocheirus > Pseudocheirus occidentalis. The sequence goes on from CM053595.1 coordinate 14,993,090, forward strand.
CTAATCACACAGCTAGAAAATTATCCCACTTTTTGTATAAATTGTGGAAAATTTGGTCTCCATTATTTATGTTAATAAATCTTAAGTTGCAAAAAATGTGAAGAGAACTGTATTAAACACCAAGGGAGACAATTCAGATTAGACCCAGTTCTTGTTCTAATGGACCTTCCCTTCTAAGTAGGGATGTATGACACATACATACATTATCATAATATAAATAATAAATTAAAGTACATGCCACTTCACACCCAGAAAATAAGGAAAGATGACAAAAGACAGAAATAAGTGTTGGAGAGATTGTTGGAAAACCATCTCTTATAACAAAGTTTTCAAAAGAAAAAGAGAAAGAAGAAAACATATTTGGCAAAATTGATCAACACATTTAAGAAACTAGCATTCTATCCAAAATTCTACAGCTCTTCAATCTCTTGCAAAGGAATGAGGGGACATGTCTTTTCATAATAATAATAGCTAATATCTATACATTGCTTACTATATGCCAAGCACTGTATGAAGAACTTTACAATTATTGCATTTGATCTGCACAATAACTCTGAGAGGTATCTACTAATATTATTATTATTATTATCCCCATTTTGCAATTGAGAAGGCTAAGGTTAAGTGGCTTGGCCAGGGTCATATATCTAGAAAGTATCTGAGGTCAAATTTGAGCTCAGATCTTCCTGACTCCAAGCCAAGCACTCTATTCACTGCGCTGTAATCTTGTTCTTTATAAACTTTCAACATTCATTTCCTTTGTTTTTCAAATTAAATTTTAAGTTCTGAGTTCTCCCTCTTACCACTCTCTCACCCATTGAGAAGGAAAGAAAAACAAAACCCATTACAAATACGTTCAGTCAAGCAAAACAAATTTCTACATTAGTCACATTGAAAAGAAAATACAAAAGAAAAGGGTAAAAAAAATAAAGAGAAGAAAAGATGCTTCAGTCTGCACTCTGACTCCATCAGTTTTCTATATGGAATGGAAACATCACGAATCCTTTGGAATTGTGGTTGATCATTGTATTAACATTACTCTCATTTCTCTTCCCAATTTTTCCTCTACTTCTACTTGATTTTCAAAATCCTTTTTGAGCTCTTTCATGGTTTGAGACCAATTCATATTTTTTCTTAGCGACCGGATATAGGAGCTTTGACTTCGTTGTCTTCTTCTTGTTGTATGTCTTGATCTTAGACTGAGTCTTTTTCTGCTGTTTGCTCATTTTCCCAGCCAATTACTTGACTATTTAACTCTTTGTTAAGGTAGGTCTCTGCTTTCTGTGTGAAAGCTTCAGGGGTTTTCTGCAGCTCTTTTCAGAGATACTTCTAGGGACCAGTAAATTTTGAGTTCTTCCAAGATGGTGTGATCAAAGGAGAGGTGTTTACTCCTTGCGGGTCTGTGAGTGACTATATGCACTCTTTTCTGTCTTGGAATTGTGAAGAGAATTCCCTCTCCACAGCTGCCACAAGCTCTGCCAGCACTCCTCCTAGCCCCAGGACAGCCACCTAGAAATGCAACCCAGATCCAACCACAGGCAAAACAAGAGAATATTGCCTCACTGCCAACAAAGAGATCCCTGCAATCCCCTTCTTATCAGTCACTTGATCCCCCCACTGTTCTATGGTGCCACTGCTGCCACCACCTGATGCCCCAGGGCTGAGGCTGAGCCATGCTTGTCTCTCATCCAGGTCTGACAGACTTTTCCTACTGACCTTCTAAGTGGTCTTTAGCATTTGTGGGTTGAGAAGTCTTGAAACTGCCACAGCTGCCAGTGATTCAGTCCCCTGAGGCCTGCCTCAGGTTTGTTGGGGCCTAGTTTGTGCCAGTATCCACAACGAACTGTGCTCCTCTCCCAGTCCAGTGCAAGGGACCTTTCCTGTCAACCTTTCAGGTTGTCTTGGGCCAGAAATTTGTTTCACATTGTTATTTTGTAAGTCATCTTGCTCTAAAATTTTAGAGTCGTTTTGTTTTTTTACAGGTATTTGGAAGGGTTTGTGGGAGATCTCAAGAGAGTCCCTGCTTTTACTTTGCCATCTTGGCTCATCCTCTGGTCATTGTATTAATTAAAGTCTTGAAGTCTTTCAAAGTTGTTTATCTTTACAGTATTTTTGTTGTTGTATAGACTTCTCCAGGTTTTGCTTATTTTACTTTGCATCAGTTTATATAAGTCTTCCCAGGTTTTTTTGAAAACATCTCCATCATTTCGTCAAGCACAATAATATTCTATCATTTTCATATACCATAATTACTTCCCCCATTCCACAGTTTACAGGCACCCCCCCAAGTTTTCAGTTCTTTCCCACCACAAAAGGAAATGCTACAAATATTTCTGTATACATTAAAAGATTAATTTCAACAAATGTAGTTATTGTTCTTTCCATTTACATTGTTCTTATTATATATGTTGCTTTCCTAGATCTTCTTACTTCTTTTTTGCATCCACTTATATATTTCCATGCTTCTCATATTTCCATGATATTCATCATATTCACCATTTCTCACATTATACTAATAAACCATTATACGCATGTACCATAATTTGTTTAGCCATTCCCCAGCTGAGTGGCATCTATTTTGTTTTCAGGTTTTTGCTATCACAAAAAAGAGCTGCAATAGATATTCTGGCATATAGATGGAGCTCTTATTTTTGTCAATAACCCACCCAGGGTATATTCCTAGAAATTAAATCTCTGGGTCAAAGGGCATAGATATTTTAACTGCTCTATTTGCAAAATTCTTTCTTTTCTTTCTTTCTTCCTTCCTTCCTTCCTTCTTTTCTTTCTTTCTTTCTTTCTTTCTTTCTTTCTTTCTTTCTTTCTTTCTTTCTTTCTTTCTTTCTTTCTTTCTTTCTTTCTTTCTTTCTTTCTTTCGCTTTTTTGGAGGGAGGAAGGCAAGGCAATCGGGGTTAAGTGACTTGCCCAAGGTTACATGGCTAGTAAGTGTGTCAAGCATTTGAGGTCAATTTGATTGACCTTCTGATTCCAGGGTCAGATGCTCTATTCACTGTACCGCCTAGCCTCCCCTAAATACTTTT
>CM053595.1:14996224-15009730 GCA_028646575.1 Pseudocheirus occidentalis
CCAATCAAGTCATCCTCCACTCAGGTGCCAAAGTTATTTTCCTAAAACTCAGGTCCAGTCATGTCACCTCCTATTCAATAAACTCCAAGAGTTCCCTGTCATCTTCAGGATGAAACGTAAAATCCTCTATTTAGTGTTCAAACTCTTCATAATCTTCTCCCCACCCGCTACCCTCTTCCCAGTCTTCTTAACAACTTAGCCCAACGATCCTTTTCTTCTTGGATTCAGTGACACTGGCCTCCCTGCTGAGCCTGCCTTGGAGTATTTTCTCTGGCAGTTCCCCACTCCTGGAACTCTTTCTCTCCTCTACTTCCCGCCTTTAATTTTAGGCTACCTAAAATCCCACCTTCTCCTCGATGCCTTTTCTAATTCCTATCTATTTTGGTGCCTTCTTTTGGTCGATTGCTTCCTCTTTGTATATAATTCATTTGGATATGTTTGTTTACATAACGTCTCCCTCGTTAGACAGTCTTTTGCCTTCCTTCCTATCCCCACCACTTACCACAGTATCTGTCGCATAGTAGGCACTTAATTAAAGTTTATTGACTTACTGAGCTGGGTATGTCAGTCTGCTGCTTAGGTTGGGCTTGTTCACAGGACATATATTCTTAGGAGCGATATCACCCTATCAAAAAATACCAGTCTTTTTGAGGCACCTAGAATCACTTCCCCCTTCAGCTTCCATCTCCTCTTCAGTACACAGGTGCTGTGCTCTTCGACAGAAAGCAGAAGTCCTGGCATGCTCCGGTTGCATGCTCTGATCCGCCATCTTTCAGGCAGGAGGCTGGAGGGCGAACTAAAACTCTTATTACAATTTAGCCTTTTGTTTCAACTACTCTTCCCCGTACAGGGCCCGGTGCCCTTGGTGAGAGACCGCCAGGGCAGCGGCTAGTGTCCACCTCTGTATAGCCAGGCAATGGCCATTTGCCCTCAACCACCAAACAGCTTCGGGGCTGCGGATTCCTCACTTCAGAATCTCTAAGAATAAGGACAATCTCCGGCCCGGGGCGTATTCACGATCTCCGCTAGTGCTCTGCTTCTCTGGGCTCCGAAGGTACCGTGCACCCCGAAGCCTGCTTCCACCAATCCTCCAAAGGTCAGACAGGGTTCCGCCTTTAGGGGGCAGGAAGCCAGCACTGCAGGACCCCGAGCCTGCGGCAAGAACTGTCCCAACGTTAGAAAGGTCGGCGATGCCCTACCTCTGCCGAGCCACCGGCCTGAGGCGACAGGACGCGTCTAGCCGGCCACTCGAGGCGACGCGACGGGAACGATGATGACCCATTTCTCCAGGCTGGTGAAGCATCTCCTCCACGCTCCCGGACAGCGGCCGCGGCGGGTGTGCTTCTCCTGGACAGAGGGTTTTCCATCCTTGCTCGGCCTTCAGTTTACCGTGAGTACTAATGAGGCAGGGAAATGGGGGTCCTGCTTGGGAGCCGAGGACCTCTGGAAATGGCAAAGGTGCCTGGCGACCCCTGCTGGAAGCGTGGAAGCGCGTAGGAACTGAAGAGGAAGAACACGTCGCGCATTTAGAATCTTTCGCTGGACCCGTGCATAGATCTTTCATAAAAGGATGCTCAATAGAGATATTCGTTCCCCCGTAAAAAAACAAAAAAACAAAGTCTACTTTAAAGTTTATACTCTGTTTTCCAGGTTTTTCAACAAAGATCCTCATTCATATTGTGAACTACGTGCTTTTCTCAAGTTTCCCACATAAGGGCTTTGACCCAAGGGGGGAAAAACACCTCCAAACCCAGAAACGTTCACATATCTTTAATGTCACAAGAATGTTTGACACAGAGATTATACTTGTTTTGCTTGAAAGTAAAAGGCAGAAATAGTTAGAGCAGTACATTTTGATGTGGTATAATGTGGAAAAATGACTAATCTGAGCTATTAAAAAGTAGAATGGGCTGCCTCAGAAGGCAATGAGTTCCCAATAGCTAGAAACCCTCAACTGAGGACTAAATGATGGGGGCTAGTAGATATTATTGAAAAGATTTAATAGAGGGAATTCTGTTTTAGGTATGGATTTTACTCTAATGTCCTTTTCAGTTGTGGAGTTCTATTATTCTCTGAAGTCAGGAGTCCCATGGATGGACTCCAAAATGGTGGTAAGTGAATCGTTAAAGTGGCAACCTAAAGAGTCAAGGTAGGTGTGGATGAAAGTGAAGTCAGAGTTGTAGAGATGGCGTAAGGAGACTAGAGCAGGGAAAGAGGCTAACAGTACAATAATATAGTGTTTTACTAATATACCATAATTTGTTAAGTCATTCCCTGATTAATAAGTATATCCTTAGTTTCCCAACAATTTCTACAATGACAACAATGTAATGACAAACAATTTTGAAAGGTTTAACTAATAATCAGTGTAGTGACCAACCCTGATTCCAAGCATGCTATCCAACTCCTGACAAAGAAATGATGGTCTCAAGATATAGAATGAAACATACATTTTTGGACCTAATTAATTAATTCCTTTTTTACTTGACTATGCATATATTATGGAAGATTTTTCTTATTTTTCAATTGGGAATAAAGAGAGAAAATAAATGCTTATTAATTTCTTTTTAAAATTTAACAGGAACCTAGAAGTCATTATGACAACAAATACTACTTTAGTTTTAAAAATAATCTAGGTTTTGATTGGGCAAGATGTGGAGTATAAATTGCGACCCAATGGATTTCTCCCAACATTCCCCTCTAAACAACTTTAGAATAACTACTCAAATAAAATTTTGAAGTAGCTGATCAAAGTTCAAAGGGAGATTTTATACAGCCAAAGACGAAGGAAGGTCTGCAAGAGAGGTATATAACTCCTGTCTGGGCACAGGCCCAGCACATGGCAGGAGCACTAGCAGTGGGCCAACAGCAGCAGATTCAGGAGCTCTCAGCCCAGAGATGGTAAGGGGGTTGGACAACTGGTCAAAAAGATATTATGAGCACCCTTTCCTGGCACTGATGGGCAACTCTACTGCCCCTAAGGGAAAAAACCAAAACGTACATCACAAAGATAACAAAAACGAAATAAATCTACAATAACAACACAAGGTAATGGTCCCTTGAAGGAGTGGCTAAAAAATGTGGAATAGAATGAAGACCAGAAGTTCCAGGCTTCTACTTGCTCCCTTTAGAAGGACTGAGTTCTAGATCTCAACAAACAAATGCTAGGACAAAGCAGCATAAATTATGGCTCCTTCAGCTAAGCCATGCCTTATTCATTACATATCAGGATCATCTGCAAAGTGACTAAGAGATTATAAACTTGCATGCAACCTGCCCTGGGATCTAGGTTGATGCTGACGGGTTTCCCCATAAGTTGACTTGCTCAATATTCCTCAACTCACCTGCCAAAACTTTCCCCTCCCTAAAAACCGGTTCAAGGAGAATATAACAAATCTTTGCCCCCCTTACAGGATTCTGTTGAAGTGACTGCCCATTTTTAACATAGGGTCTATATAAGACCTTGATCCAGGGTTGAAAGATTACCATCAGATCAGATAGAAGATCCTCTTTCTTCCAAGTAAATCCATATTCTCCATAATTTTTACCACCCTACATTTTCCCCCCAAGCTGTTAAAAAGTAATTCATCTCTCAACAATACCAGCCTAAGCTCTTCTTTGGAAGGAGTTGTCTGAACTATTCCAGAAAAAAGGACAATTGAGTGGGACCTGAGCTATTTCTCTAGGATGCATGGAGCCCTCTGAGGGGGCAAGGATCTTGAGATTCAATTGACTCTGTGCCAGCTCAATAAGAAACATGTCCAAAAGGAGTCCATTCTTATCAGGTAAGTCATCCTGGACACTGGATCCAAGAAACCACTGGACTAGAGTGGCTGATTCATCACCTTCTGGAAAGGTGAACATCTGACCTGGATGGCCAAGTCCATAATGATGCAACTGCTGAATAGCAGGGGAAAACTTCTTGTCCTGAGATGGGTTAAAAACCTATATTATACTTGGGGACAGGTTGAAGGGCACTTAGGTTAGGTAGGGACTGCCACAAAAATCCCAAATGGACAGGAATAGCTCTCTCATCTTTAGCTAGGTATGTAGTATGATTGCATCCCCAGCAAAACATGCCACTACCACCCTCATATTTAGATTGGTAAAACCCAAACCTCTGTTGTTCTTGTGTCTATTCCAACTTCTTTGTTTAATCCAGCCTAATATATATGATTTCTTTGATGATTCCTGACATGCATCACAAGTGACTATGAAATGGAAAGCATTGGCAAAATTCCTCCACTTGCCCTGGCCCCAAAGGGGAAAATCTTTTATTGTCCAGTCTTGTCCTTTCTAGGCCCCTTACCACTTGGCTAGTCCCATGGCCACTGCCCAGGAATCAATATAGATGAAGATTTTTTTCCCATGACTTTCCCATGTCAGCAATGTACTATGAATTCAGCACACTAGGAGGATTCATCAATACATCCATTTCTTATGGTATCTCTTCTTATCAGATTAGTGGCTGTTGAAGTTGAGTTGCCTCTTTCATAGCACAAGGACCCATTGATAAACCAGGCCAAGTATTTCTTAGAAGCCAGATTCTTATAGATGAATATGCGCACTGGGCTAGGAAAGAAAGCAGTATTCTAGGCCTCGGTCTCTGGCATGGCCAGGACATGGTTATTTTGAAAAGCACTGGAACCTGAGGAGCCTCAACAAGTGCAATTTCAAATGAACATTTCCATTTAATGAAAGAGTCCACCTGTGTCCCGCCCATCTTGTTTGAGGGGTGATATCACCTAATTGGCAGTAGATAACTTTGAAGAAAAGGTTACAGGACCCAGTAACAGGAAAGCAATTACTTTCCAAAAGTGGCATAGAAACTGATCACTTTGTAAGTGATACAGAAGTTTATGGTTGCTTATTCTGGCTACTTTCTGGTTACTGCTGAATGCTCTTCCCAGTGTAATCTTTACGGACAGATAATTCCAAAAATATGAGCTCTAGGGGATCATAAAGGTCCAAGGGGAGAATCTGCTGGATGACTAGATCTTTCAGAGATATAGCCTGTTTTAGGCACCACTTGGGAGAGATAGACCTGTAGGTGACTGTAAATAGGGCTATCAGGGTACCAATATGGAAAATCTGGGTTCTCAAAAATAAAAAAAAAGTCTTATAAGCTTCTAGGTTTCCCTCTGAGACTGTAGAGAAGCAAGGATCCATAGTTTATTCTGGAATGTTCACAGAATCTTTAGGATTTTCCACAACAAAACTTGACTGAGCAGTCTAGAGCCTGGATTTTCTTAAGGTTTATTTTCCACCCCTTAGCCTTCATATGGGACACAATCCAATGTAGGACTTCAGTAGTATGATTTCATTTAGCCTGGTCAACATTATGTTGTCATTTTAGTGAAGAATCTCAGTGCCCTCAGGAAAGGAAGACTCTTTCTGGTCTCTGCCCAAAAAAATGTAGCAGTATGATGTTCAAGTAGCCAGGTGAATATATATAATGGGTAAGATAGGCGAATATATAATGGGCAACTTTCCAAGTGAAAACACATTGCTCCTGACTAGTCTCAGCCACAGGATCAATGAAAAAAAATGATGAAGCTAATAATTTCATGCAACTCAACCTGAGTCAAGGCTACATGATTTATAACCCTGACAAGGTCAGAAACACTTTTAGTGATGGGTTTGATGTCTTTGTTATCTCCATTTTGTTTACTACAAGCTGCCAGGTTCTATCTGCCTTCCTCATGGTTCACACAAGATTGTTGTAAGGGTAGTTGGTATAACAAAGTGACATGGCTTACTCCAGTGTACTCTAGTATATCTAGTCTTCATCATTAGAGAAGAAATATCTTTCACCTCCATTGGGATCCTATATTTATTTATTGTTACTTAGATAGTTTAGGCAGCTCCAAGGGTTTCAATTTAGACATTTCCATAATAACCTTCATACGGTTGCTGAAAGGACCTAAGCAGATACTAATGATATCTCCTCCCTCCATGATCTCCCTTCTGTAACTACTATCTCCATGATCCCAAAAGGCTTTAGTGGATATGCTAGATTTTCCTGTATAACTTTACTAGCATACTCAGAGGCTAGCCACCACATGCTTTTCTAGCAGCCCACATTTATAGAGCTCTGAAGTGAGGGAAATCTTCTGCAATAGTGCACCAGAAAGGGTTCTTGTTTGGGGTAAGGACAGGGATTCAATCTTTGCTTTGCAACCTTAGGCAAGTTTCAACCTCTCTTGGCCACTATTTTCTTATCTGTATGATTAGGTCTTTTCTGTTTCTAAATTTATGATTCTTTGATTCTAGGATAAATGTAGAATATTCAAAGTATCCATAAAATAATGATGGTAAATAAAATTATCTCAATTATAATGACTTTAAAACATATCCATGTCAATAACTAGAAATGATCATATTTTCAAAGTTGCACAAAATATTTTTAGTCAATTTTTATAGAAACCTAAAATATATCCCTTAATTTAAAAAGGAATTTTATGAATTCTGTTGCCAAAAATAGGAAGCTGTGATCATTAAAGTGTTCACATAATTTATAAAACAGTATTTCTATGTTAAACTGGAAATCATAACCATTTCTTTATTTCAACAGGAATTAATAAGCACTAAGTAAAGTGCCAGGCAATCTTTTCTTTTTTTTTTCATTGACTTGTTTATTTACTTTTAGCTTACAGATTCAGTTCCACAGTCCCTTGAGTTTCAAATTTTCTCCCCTCTCTTCCTTTCCCCCATTCCCCCCGCCCATGGTGGTGTGCAATCATGTGTAGGATTTGCAAATACTTTCACATTGTTCTATAGTCTAGTTGTATAGAAGGGTTGTAACCAATGGAGTGAACAATGGGAAAAAAGAAAGAAAACCAAACATGAAAAAAGAACAATAGCATGTAGATTGCTTCAGTCTCCATTTAACCCCTGGCCTTTCTAGATGTAGAATGTCCCTCAATGGTCCCTGAATGTAGATATCTCCTTCCATCCTGAGACTTGTACAATTGTCTTTTAAATGTGCGTTGCTGATAAGAGTCCAGTTTATCAAGGTTCATCGTCACACATATAAAGTGTCTATGATTTTGTACAAATTTTTCCTGGTTCTGCTCTTCTCACTTAGCATCAATTTGTATAGGCCTCTCCAGGTAATTATGAAGTCCATCTTCTTCCCATTTCTTATATATAGTACAATAGTATTCCATTACATTCACATACCACAACTTGTTCAACCATTCTCCAATTGATGAGTATCCCCTAAATTTCCGTTTTTTTCCACCACAAAAAGAGCTGCAATAAATATTTGTACATATGGGTCCTTTTCCCACTTCTATGATCTTTTTGGGATACAAATTGATTACCATTACAAACCCCAAAAGTGGTATTACTGGGTCAAAGGGTATACAATTATTTATTCAGGCAATCTTTTCTTTAAAAAAAGATATCACTATTTTGCTTAAATTAATATGTAGCAAATATATAGACAATGTAAATATTACATAGAACAAAGTTTTTAATGTTATTTATCAATCTTGGAAGACTGATATGATCCTTTTATATGAACTTCACATTTTTATACATTATTAAAATTAGAAAATCATTATCAGGTCAAGTTCACATCTCTTTAACTTAACAGATAAAGTTCTATAAGTTAATACACAAACGTAAATTCTTGTTATTATTTATCTTCTTTGAATTTTAATGTGTTATATGATCATTCATTAGCCAATTATCATAACATCCTTGTGAAGCAGATCTGTGTTATCCACTTTTTAGAATTAGAAATTATTTGCATGAGAACACATTTACATATCTGCTGGCATCAAACCTGAGATAAAGGTAAATTTATGACTGTTTCAGATTTAATCTCTTAAATGAGGCTTATCTCATCATTTCATTCTAAAGCAAAAATATCTTCTCTCTCATGGTATGCAATCTTAAAACATAAAATATTCATTTTATAATAATTGACAACTTCAGGTGTGAAGAATGGCATCACCTCTAGAAAGTTATTATCTATCTATTATCAGAGATAGGAGAAGTCAGGACAGAGGGGGGAAAATGGAGTCCAAAAATCTTCCTCCTAAATTTCTAAATGTTATAACTGAAGGCAAAAGTTAAAACACAAATTTAACTTGAGGGATAACACATTAAGCCATTAGTAGCCATTAATATCTTAAATAAGCTTTTCTATTTCTTATCAGAGTATAAGATTAGTAGGAAATAAGAAGCAGAATACATTAAAGTTGATGAGGGAAAAGAAGAAAAGATCAGGAGTTAGGTAACTGCCAGGAAGGTAGAGTCCGACAAAGGGGAGGCTAAGCTAGGGTTGTACAAATATTGCACTTGCAGTCACAAGATGTGAGTTATACTGACATTTCCACTTACTACGTGGTCATGGTTGTGGCCACTTATTTAACTTCTCTGAGCCTCAGTTTCTTCATTTTAAAATTGAGAAAATACTTGTATTACATTGGGGAATGGTGAGTAAAACACTTTGTTAGTTGTAAAATAGCACAGAAACTTAAAAAGATACTGATGATGGCAGTATTGGATTCATGTATATAGGGAAGGTACTACAGAAAAGCAGGTGAAGAGGCAGGCAATGAAGACAAATTTCACCATTTTGTTTAGTGTCACTTTCAATTAGGAATCACAAGGACCACTTAACATATCTAGTAGTTTACAGACTGATATTCAAATAAGAAAAAAAAAGATTGCCACTATATACCATAAAAATTCCAAAAAACAAAGAAATACTGAAATGATTACCTTTTTTTTGGTGATGACAAGTTACAGGTTGAACTTCATATTGCTATGGATGTGCAGTTCTATTTATTCTACTGGTTTCTTTCCAGCAGTTAAAAACCAGTAGAGTAGCCAGTGGGAAACCAGCACTAGAGTAGCAACATTCTAGAAAACTGATAACAATTAGTATCACAGTTGAAAATGAAGTATATATTAACCATATTAATAGAAATCTTCTGAAATTATGAGGATGTAAAATTTTGTTTTGTTTTTAATATATCCCCTTTCTTAGAAAGAATCATATTTCTGAATAATTAAAAGAGCTATTAAATTAAAAAAATTGTTTTGTGATATTCTCTATCCAACATCCTTAAATATTATACAATCGAAAATTAAGTTAAACACCAGAAAATATAAGTTATTATAGGGGATATTTTCTAATATTTTATTCTAGCATCTCTTGCATTTCTTTTTATCTGATAGGTGCCAATGGTGCCAAACATAAAGAGCAAGTTTGTGGGGAGTGAGTACTCTCAGAGGCTGTTAACCTAGGGCCTACCAGGTAAAAAGAAAATTAAAGTTGCTAGGGTTCCCTCTCTTTTGCTCTTAATGTCAGAGAGAGTAATTAGTTTTCTGATGTAAGGTAGAAGACTATTAGAAGAAAAGTTATGAACCTCTCAAATAATTATTTAAATAAACATCAGAAGAGGAAGAGTATTGCCCTTATCCCTTTCTTCTCCTTTACCTCCTTTCTTTTCACCTGGTCTGACTTAAAAATATCTCTTAAAAATGATGATCCAGGGGTGGCTAAGTGGCACAGTGAATAGGGCACCAGCCCTGGAGTCAGGAGGACCTGAGTTCAGATCAGACACTTAACACTTACTATCCATGTGACATTGGGCAAGGCACTTAGCCCCAATTGCCCTGGCCTCCCCCCTCCAGAAAGCAAAAAAAAATGATGATCAAGTTGCCTTAAAGCATCAGAAGTGGCATGTTTCCTTAATATTCATGATGCTCAAAAGTAAGAACACTTCATATTTCTGTAGAAAATTTAAAGTAAGAACTAAGAACATTTTCTTCTTTCTTTCCAAGAGAGCCAACTGCAGATTAAGGAATGGTACAGCAGGAAGAAGAATCTTCTTCATGATAGGGCTTGTGCTAATATAATGAAAATAATGATGCTACATTTTTAATGCCACATCAGATGAACTCTGAAGTGGCTACATTAGTAGAACCACATAAAATAATAACAAAATTCACTTGCAGAAATAAAAAGTTCAAGAATCTCAAGTTAACGAGGAAAAAATAGAAATGAAGGGAAACCTAAACTGCTCTGGTTTGGTCTTCACTTAGGTTGACCTGGTGTTTCAGGGTTGGGATTAGAATTAAAACAGAGTGTTTGAAATCAATATAACAGTTAAGGAAAAAGAAGTATACTTAAAAATATCATGGGAAAATATTCAACAAAGATAATGCATTGAATCAGTATATTTCAGCTTCCCTTGCCTCTAAATTTGCCATTGTGGCTCATCTGGTCAGAAGGATGTATTGACTTTTAAGTTTGGGATTATATGTAAATTAAGCCTGAGGAATGTTGACCAAAGCAGACTATTCCAGTGCTGGACTTTCATGCCTTCTGCAATCAGGAATCTACATTAATGGTTTGGACTGTGGTCCCCTAAGGCATTTAAGACCAGAGGATAGTTTCATTGCCTTTTTAGGGAACAAAAACCTATCTCATGAGGCAGGAACCTTCTATTCTCATTAATTGATATTAATACTGTTACCCTTGCATTACTAGGTTTCAGACTATAGTTCAAAGCATTTATTAGGAAAACTATTTGGTATTGATTAGAAAATAGAAAAGATAATCAATAGAACACACCAGGAAGCAATCAGAGTAACACTGTTTAATAAACCTAAGAACACAAGCTTCCATAGAAGTGGCTCAATTTTCAATAGGAACTGGGGAGAAAATGCCAAGCAGTTCAGTAGAAATCAACACAATATGTTCTGTGGTATGCAGACTAAACACAAAAGGCCTCATCTTTTAGAAAAATAAGAAGAAAAAAGAAAGGAAATACCTTTCTTTCACAGTTATGATGAGGGGATAACTGGCAAATAAATATAACATAGAGATATCACAAATGATAAAATAGACTATTAAAATTGCATAAAATTTAAAAGACCTTAAGAGCATGACTTTTTTTCTGCTTAGACACAGGAGAAGGGGGCCATTAATAGAGTGACTTCATCCATGGCTTGAAGTTGTGGGGTGGGAGAGGAAAGATGTCTTTAAAGAGTTGTATTACCAAACCATAGTTCCTCATCATTGTCAACCACTATACATACCATGTTTCTCTTAGAAACAGCAGCCAGTTGTTCACCATAGTGTTTCTGAATGAAAGCATCAGGGCAAACCTGGGCACCATTATCTCCCTAGAGATCCCCAAGGTGGAGGACATGTGCAAACATACTCAACCCTGCCTCTTCCTCCTTATTTTTCCTGGGATTTCTTTTCAGAATTCTCCACTAACAGTCCAAGTCACCTTTACACTGACCTTCCAGGAGTCTTAGTGCCAAAACTCCCCTTGTTGGTCGATTCTGGGATGGCTGTGCAAAATACAAAGCAGAGCTACATTCCTCCCCAGAGCCAGAAATTTCACATTCCCTTTAAAGAATCTGCCAGTGAATGTTTGGAACTTATAATTGGAAAGCATAAACATAAGCAGTAACACTTTAAAAGAATAAGAATAATTTTCCTGGCCTCTCAGATAAGCATCTGAATGATCTAATACTATTATAGACAAATGAAAATAAATGTAAATGCACTGAATGAAGCAATATACAAATCAGCATTTGACAGAATACCTAGACTTTATTCAAGACATAGTATATGCGTATCTCAAGAATATATTATATCTACAGTATACAGCAAATAATCACCAGCTGTAAAGCAGACAAATAAAAGATAGTTTGATATATCAGTATCAATAAGCCTACAAAATCAGGTTAGCTAAAGTCATTAACATATACACGAATGACTATTGAGCAAAACAATTAACAAACATTGCTATACTACAATGATAATATAAGTACATAAGCAAGCAAATGAAATCAATAACAATGTAAAAAACTAAATTAAAAAATTCTCTACTTATGTGCAACAATAAATCTATGCAATTGCATGTAAGGCACACTTAACATGTGCAGTTTTTAGTATTGCCCCCAGATAAAGGTATAATTGCTTCTTCAGGTTCAGTACAACATCATGTTAATCTAGTGTCCAGAAGGTTCTAGTTCCTCTGTCACTTGTTGACCTCTTTGCATCTCTGTTCCTTTACCTGAGCTAGAAGATGGTATGCAGTATCATTATAGGTTTGCTTCTCTACATCTGAACTTACAGAATGGTCAGGCTGGCTATTGATATTTTCAGACTATGGGTTCCATTTGTACCATCTTTAGTTCTAAGCAAATTCTTTTTGTTGTTGTTGTTGTTTAGTTTTTTAAAATTAAGTATCTTATTTATTCTCTTGTTTATATCATTCATTTCCTGAGTTATAAATTTTCTCCCTGTCTTTCCCCTGCCCCCAACTCCAAAGCAGTGATCCCACTGTAAAGCCCCTACCCAATCTGTTCTCTTTTATGTCCTCCTCCAATGCCCCTCTAAATTTCTGGTAGGGCAGGGTGGGTCTCCCTACATCAGTGCCTGTATATCTTAATTCCCAGTTGCACGTAGTTAATAATAATAATTATTATTTTATATATAAAATATATTTATATATATAGTACATAAAATATATAAATTACATATTATATATGAGTATATATAAAAATATATATGTATATATATTTTAACATTTGATTGTAGAACTTTAAATTCCAGATTCTTTTGTTTCCTCCCTCATCACCACCCCCACTGGAAGGACAAGAAATTCAATACAGGCTGTACATGTGTAATTATACAGGACATCTCCACAGTGGATATATTGTGACAGGCTGATTGTATGTCCCTCCTTCCTAACCTGCCCCTCCCCCTTGTTCTATTCTCTACCCTGTCCCTGTCCCTTTACTGAAGTGTGTGCTTCCAGCAACCCTCCCCCAACCCTGCCCTCCCCTCTGTCATCCTGCCTCTTATCCCCGTCCTCTCTACTCTCCTGTATGACAAGATATCCAGTTTAAAGTTTACATCATTCCTTCACTAAGCCAAATTCAATTAGAGAAAATGAAGGTAAAGTTGTAACAGTTATCTCTTGCCTCTTCTATATGGGATGATTAAACCCATTTTGTCTCTCCCTGTCTCCTCTCATTCTATTCCTCTCCCACCTTAGAATTTCACCTTTTAAAGTATCATCCCTTCCTATTCAATTGATATGTATTCATACGCATATATACCCTCCTATATAGACGTATGTGTAGGCATATATATATATATGTATATACCCTCCTATATAGACATGTGTAGGAATATATATATACACAAACACACACACACACATATATATATGTATACATATATAAATATATATATGTATATATGTATGTGTTACCTTTGCCTATCCACATACTAAGAAAAGTTTCATAAGTTACTATGATCATTTTCCATATTGGCATGTAAATAGTTCAACTTTGTTAAGTTCCTTATGATTTCTTTCCCATATTTACCTTCTCATGCTTCTTGTGTTTGAATGTCAGACTTTCTGTTCAGTTCCAGTATTTTCAGCAAGAATGCTTGAAAGTCCTCCACCTCACTGAATGACCATATTTTCCCCTGGAACATTATACTCAATTTTG
>CM053595.1:15010230-15027241 GCA_028646575.1 Pseudocheirus occidentalis
GAAGTGGAGGAAAAATTGGGAAGAGAAATGAGAACAATGCAAGAAAATCATGAAAAGAGAGTCAGCAACCTGACTGAAGAAAACAACACTTTAGGGTTAGTTAGGGTTGGGATGCGAGTTAGGGTTAGGGTTAGTGTTAGGCTTAGGGTTAGTCCTAGGAAGTGCTGGGATGTGAAATAGGATTAGGGAAAGTGCTGGGCTGGGATGTTTTGGGGCACGAATTAGCATTAGGGTTAGGGTTAGTGCTGGGATGTGAATTAGGGTTAGGGACACAAATTAGGCTTATGGTTAGGGTTAGGGTTAGGGTTAGGTTTTAGGGTTAGTGCTTGGACATGCCAGGTTAGGATTAGGGTTCAGATGCAAATTAGGGTTAGGGTTAGGGTTAGTGCTGGAACTTGAATTAGAGTTCGGGTTAGTGCTAGGATACAAATTAGGGTTAGGGCTATGGTTAGGGTTAGGGTTAGGATTAGGTTTAGGGTTTGGGTTATTGTTAGGGTAAGGGTTAGTGTTAAGGTTACCATTAAAATGTATAGAAGTGAATTTTGAAAAATAAAAATAAAAAATTTAATTAAAAATATACTCACTGCATTTTATACCTTTTTGCCTCAGAGATACACACGTATACAAATATTTATTATAATTTCTTGGCTGTAAATTTTTATATGCTACTTGTTAGGTCATAAACTTAATCAATACTTCAACCATAATTAATCATCTTTACATTTCTCACTGTACCTAGCATTCCATTTGTAAGCAGTATATATTTAATAAATGGTTATTAAATATATGGATATACTCAGATATATACTCATAAAATTTATGTGTTTATTTCATTTAGCATATTATGTATTAATAATTATCAAAATTGTTAACAAAGTTATTCTAAAATGCTAAAAGTTGAGATAAAAATGTCAAAATCCATTGACTAGATCCTGCTACAAATCACAGAAGATACAGATTAAACTGAAAATGTACCAGTCTATCAGTGAGCTCAGAGCATGTTTTAGCAACCATATAGAGAATACAAGTATGCAAGTGAATTCACCAGCTTTGGTTCTCAGAACCACCACCCTAGACCATGATTGGGATCCAGACTGCTCAACACAAGAGCCCTTGGCCTTCGATCAATCACTTTGGCCCCGCAGGCCAGGGGCTCTGAAGTGGCCGAGTTGGGTGAATTAGGGTTAGGGTTAGTGGTGCGAGGCAAATTAGGGTAAGGGTTAGGGTTAAGGTTAGGGTTAGTGCTGGGTTAGTGTTGGGAATTAGGGTTAGGGTTAGGGTTAGTGCTGGAAATTAGGACTAGGCTTACTGTTAGGGTTAGTTTTAGGATTAGGGTTAGGGTTAGGGTTAGTGCTTGGACACAAATTGGGGTTAGGGTTATGGTTAGAGTTAGGGTTAGGTTTAGGGTTAGGGTTAGGTTTAGGGTTAGGGTTAGGGTTAGGGTTAGGGTTTGGGTTACAGTTAGGGTTAGGGTTAGGGTTAAGGCTGGGGTTAGGGTTGGGACGCGAGTTAGAGTTAGGGTTAGGGTTAGGGTTAGGGTTAGGGTTAAAATGTATAGAAGTGAATTTTGAAAACTAAAAATAAATAATTGAATTAGAAATAAATTCACTATGCATTTTATACCTTTTTGCCTCGTAGATACACACATACATATACAAATATTTATCATAATTTCTTGCCTGTGTATGTTTATGTGTTGATTTCATTTAGTGCATTAGGTTTTAGTATTAATCAAAATTGTTAACACAATTCTTTAAAAATGCAAAAAGTTGAGATAAAAATGTCAAAATCCTTTGTCTAGATCGTCCTGCAAATCACCGAAGATACAGATTAAACTGAAAATTTACCAATCTATCAGTGAGCCCAGGGCATGTTTTAGCAACCATATACAGAATACAAGTATGTAAGTGGATTCACCTGCTTTGGTTTGCTGAAAACGCACCTCAGGACCACCACCCAAGACCAAGATCGGGATGCAGGCCGCTCAATGCAAGAGCCCTTGGCCTTTGATCAATCGCTTTGGCCTCACTGTGGGTCCGCAGGCCAGGGGCTCTGAAGCAGCCGAGTTGGGCAAATTAGGATTGGGGTTAGTGCTGGGAGGTGAATTTGGGTTAGGGTTATGGTTGTAGTTAAGGTTAGGTTAGGGTTAGGGTTAGGGTTTAGGGTTCGGGTTAGGTTTAGGGTTACGGATAGGTTTAGGGTTAGGGTTAGGGTTAGGGTTGGGTTTAGGGTTAGGGTAAAGGTTAGTGCTGGGTAAACAATAGAGGCCGCTCGAGCTGAGCGAGCGCCATCAAGCCCTCCCCACCCGCACCCCTTCGCCCTTACCCCCCCCCACTTTGCTGTGCCATGACCTCGGGAGTTCCTGGCTCCTCTGTCCTTCATGGCCAACAAGGAAGCAGCCTTTGATGATGCTGTAGAAGAATGTGTGATCAATGAAGAGTATAAAATATGGAAAAAAATCTGGGATCTGGGACACACAATAAAATAATACTTCTAAAACGAGCCACTCAGTGGATGCTCACACTGCCAAAGTGAATTGTCTCTCTTTCAATCCTTATAGTGAGTTCATTCTTGCCACAGAATCAACTGATAAGACAGTCGCGTTGTGGGATCTTAGAAATTTGAAACTGAAATTGCATTCCTTTGAGTCACATAAGGATGAAATATTCCAGGTTCAGTGGTCTCCTCACAA
This sequence comes from Pseudocheirus occidentalis, assembly GCA_028646575.1. Taxonomy (NCBI): domain Eukaryota; kingdom Metazoa; phylum Chordata; class Mammalia; order Diprotodontia; family Pseudocheiridae; genus Pseudocheirus; species Pseudocheirus occidentalis. The sequence continues at coordinate 15,012,923 of CM053595.1, forward strand.
TGAAACTATTTTGGCTTCTAGTGGCACTGACCACAGGCTAAATGTCTGGGACTTGAGTAAAATTGGAAAAGAGCAGTCGCCTGAAGATGCAGAAGATGGACCACCAGAATTACTGTTTATTCATGGTGGTCACACTGCCAAGATATCAGATTTCTCCTGGAACCCCAATGAAACCTGGGTTATTTGTTCTGTATCAGAAGACAGTATCATGCAAGTCTGGCAGATGGCTGAAAACATATACAATGATGAAGACCCTGAAGGAAGGGTGGATCCAGAGGGACAGGGGTCCTAGACATGTCTGCACTGGTGCTGATTTTTAGACTCCCCTTTCTTCCCAACCTGAGATTGATAACACTGGTTTTGAGACAGACTTTTTTTGTCCAGACATTCTTCTATAGGTACCTGTTAACCCAGAGAGTGAATGATTTCTGACTATTAACTGTGGGGTGTTTGACTCAGCAGAGCCACAGACCCATATTTAATTTTTTTTCCAAGAACTTTTTATGAGCAAATCCAGCTCTAAAATCTGATTTAGCCGCAGGAAATGAACCATGAGTGTTTTATTTTTCTTCCTTTGCTATAACCTACAAGTTTTTCAGGCTAATTGAAGTAAAATTAGAATGGGGTAGGATTTATATCCAAGTGAGGAGTCTGAGCTACTGAGGTATTAGCATTGTAAGACATCTGAACAAAATTTCCCTTGTTTATAGAGATTTGAAGACTAAAATTGGCATGGCTAACCTTCTAGGGTACAGATCATCCCTGTTGTAGACTGGCCTACCCCTGAGGGTTTCCTCTGCAACCAGTCAAAATTTCTTATTAAATTTTTGTTGTTTTATTTAATTTTTTTTTCTTCCCTAGTGACTATTTACTCCCTCCTTTCACTTCTCATCTAGTGGGGGACAAACAGCCATGTGAAATGTTGTAGCTGTACTTGCAAAATATCTTTGTTCACCTTATATAGTTTTGCTCTCTAGTATATTTCTTGAGCTTGTTTTCATATTATTTCTTTCCTTTCTGTGAATTTTTTTTAACTTGGGACCATATAAAGAAGGTATGTTTTTACCTGACAGATATACTACTGGTAGACTACCCAGTAATCTGGAAACAGAGCAATTGGTGGCTGACAAGGACTTTAAAATTCTGGGTGGCTTTTCTTACTTTATCCTTTCTTTTAAAAAATGTTTTCCAACAAACCCCACACAAATGGAATTAGTACTTGACCACTCGTTTTATACGATGTCCTTTGGGATAACTTGTCCAACCAGCAGCTTGTTATTGTTCATGACTAACTGTAAGTGCTTATGATGGAATAAATTGGTTTTCTGCATAAAAAAAAGGGTTAGTGCTGGTGCATGAATCAGAGTTAGGGTTAGTGTTAGGGTTAGGCTTAGGGTTAGTGTTAAGGTTAGGGTTAGGGTTAGGGTTAGGCTTAGGGTTGGGGTTAGGGTTAGGGTAAGGGTTAGGGTTAGGGTTAGGGTTAGTCTTAGGGTTAGTGTTAGGGTTAGGGTTAGGCTTAGGGTTAGTGTTAGGGTTAGGGTTAGGGTAAGGGTTAGGTTTAGGATTGGGGTAAGGGTTAGGGTTAGGGTAAGGGTTAGGGTTAGTGCTTGGACGCGAATTAGGATTAGGGTTAGGGTTAGAGTTAGAGTTAGGTTTGGGGTTAGGGTTAGGGTTAGGATTATGTTTAGGGTTGGGGTTAGGGTTAGGGTTAGTGTTGGGTTAGGTTTATGGTTAGGGTTAGGAGGGTTAGTGTTAGGGTTAGTGCTTAGACCCGAATTAGGATTATGATTAGGGTTAGGGTTAGGTTTATGGTTAAGATTAGGATTAGGACTAGGGTTTGGTTAGTGTTAGGGTTAGAGTTAGGGTTAGTGCAGGGGTGTGCCAGGTTAGGGTTAGGGTTAGGGTTACAGTTAGGCTTAGGGTTAGTGTTAGGTTTAGGGTTAGGGTTAGTTTAGGGTTTAAATGTGTTCAGGTTAGGGTTAGGGTTAGGCTTAAGGTTGGGGTTACGGTTAGGTATAGGTTTAGGGTTTGGGTTAGGGTTATGTTTAGGCTTAGGGTTAGAGTTAATGTTAGGTTTAAGGTTAATGCTGTGACGTGAATTATGGTTAGGTTAAGGGTTAGTGCTGTTTTAAGATTAGGGTTAGGGTTATGATTAGGGTTAGGGTTAGTGCTTGGATGCAAATTAGGGTTAGGGTTAGGGATAAGTTTAGGGTTAGGGTTAGTCCTGGTTTAGGGTTAGGGTAGTGTTAGGGTTAGGTGTAGGTTTAGGGTTAGGGTTAGGTGTAGGTTTAGGCTTAGGGTTATTCTGGGACTCAAATTAGGTTAAGGGTTAGGGTTAGGGTTAGTGCTGGTTTAGGGTTAGGGGTAGTGTTAGGGTTAGGTTTAGGTTTAGGGTTATTCTGGGACTCAAATTAGGGTTAGGGTTAGGGTTAGATTTAGTTTTAGTTTTATGGTTAGGGTTAGGTTTAGGGATAGGTTTAGAGCTGGGACTTGAATTAGGGTTATGGTTAGGAATAGTGCTTGTTTAGGGTTAGGGTTAGGGTTAGGGTTAGGGTTAGGGTTAAGGTTAGTGCTGGGAATTAAGGTGAGGGTTAGGGTTAAGCTTAGGGTCAGGGTCAAGGTTAGAGTGAGCGTTGGGGTTAGTGCTGCGGTGTGAATTGGGGTTATGGTTAGGTTTAGGGTTTGAGTTAGTGCTGGGTTAGGGTTAGCATTAGGGTTAGGGGCTGGGTTAGTACTGGGTTAGTGCTGTGTTAGTGCTGGAAATTAGGGTTAAAGTTACTGTTAGGGTTATGGTTAGTATTAGGGTTAGGGTTAGGGTTAGGTTAGTGCTGGTTAAGGGTTAGTTAGGGTTAGGGTTAGGCTTAGGCTTAGATTTAGGCTTAGGCTTAGGGTTATGGCTAGGGTTAGGTTTAGTGTTAGGGTTAGGGTAAGGTTTAGGGTTAGGTTTAGGGTTAGGGTTAGTGCTTGGACGGGAATTAGGGTTAGGGGTAGGGTTATTGTTAAGGTTAGGTTAGGGTTAGGGTTAGGGTTAGGGTTTAGGGTTCAGGTTAGGTTTAGAGTTATGGATAGGGAGCGGCTAGGTGGTGCAGTGAATAGAGCACCGGCCCTGGAGTCAGGAGGAACTGAGTTCAAATCCGGCCTCAGACACTTAACACAAAATCTAGCCGTGTGACTTGGGCAAGTCACTTAACCCCCAACTGCCCTCCAAAAAAAAATATAGAGTTACGGATAGGTTTAGGGTTAGGGTTAGGGTTTGGATTAGCTTAAATGTTAGGGTTAGTGCTTGGACGCAAATTTGGGTTAGGGTTATGGTTATAGTTAAGGTTAGATTAGGGTTAGGGTTAGGGTTTAGGGTTCAGGTTAGGGTTAGGGTTATGGATAGGTTTAGGGTTAGAGTTAGGATTCATGTTAGCGTTAGGGTTAGTGTTAGCCTTAGGGTTAGGATTAGTGCTAGGTCACAAATTAGGTTTAGGTTTAGGGTTATGGTTAGGGTTATTGCTGTGGCATGCCAGGTTAGTTTTAGGGTTAGGGCTAGGGTTAGGGTTAGGGTTAGGTTTAGGATTAGGTTTAGGGTTATGGTTAGTGCTGGGAATTAGGGTGAGGGTTAGGGTTAGGGTTAGGGTCAGGGTTAAGGTGAGGTTTGGGGTTAATGTTGCAGCATGAATTAGGTTTAGGTTTAGGGTTAGGGTTTGGGTTAGTGCTGGGTTAGCGTTATGGTTAGGGTTAGGATTAGGGTTAGGGTTAGGGTTAGGGTTAGGGTTAGGGTTAAGGTTAGAGTTTGTGTTAGGATTGTTGCTTGGATGCAAATTAGGTTTAGGCTTTGTGCTGGGACAGGAATTATGCTTAGTGTTAGGGTTAGTGCTGGGTTAGTGCTGCAAATTATGATTAGGGTTACTGTTAGGGTTACGGTTAGGATTAGGGTTAGGGTTAGTGTTAGGTTTAGTGCTGGGATGTCAATTAGAGTTAGGGTTATGGTTAGGGTTAGGGTTAGTGTTAGGGTTATGTTTAGGTTTAGGGTTAGGTTTAGGGTTAGGGTTATTGCTGAGAATCAGGGTTATGGGTTAGGGTTAGGGTTAGGGTTAGGGTTTACGATTAGGGTTAGGGTTAGGGTTAGGGTTAGGGTTAGGGTTAGGGTTAGAGTTAGGATTAGGGTTTAAATGTATAGAAGTGCTGGGTTAGGGTTAGGGTTAGGGTTAGGGTTAGGGTTAGAGTTAGGATTAGGGTTTAAATGTATAGAAGTGAATTTTTAAAGCTGTAAGTAAATAATTTAATCAAAAATAAATTCATTATGCATTTTATTCCTTTTTTTCTAGTAGATCCACACATGTATACAAATATTTATCACAATTTCTTTGTTGTAAATTTTTACATGCTACTTGTTAGGTCATAAGCTTAATCAATGCTTCAACCATAATTAGTCATCTTTACATTTTTCACTGTACTTATCATACCATCATACCACTATACCACATATTCTGTGCAAGCAGTATATTTTTAATAAATGGTTATTAAATATATGGATAGACACAGATGTATCATTATATAATTTATGTGTTGATTTCATTTAGTGCATTCCATATTAATAATAATCAAAATTTTTACCAAAATCATTTTAAAATGCAAAAAATTGAGATAAAAATTCCAAAATCCATTGACTAGATCCTGCTACATATCACAGAATATGCAGATTAAACTGAAAATTTACCAATCTTTCAGTGAGCCTAGAGCATATTTTAGCAACCACATGCAAAATACAGGTATGTAAGTGGATTCAACAGCTTTGGTCTGCTGAAAGCACACCTCAGGACCACCACCCAAGACCATGATCGGAATCCAGGACGCTCATCGCAAGAGCCCTTGGCCTTTGATCAATCGCTTTGACCCCCCTGCGGGTCCACGGGCCAGAGGCTCTGAAGCAGCCTTGGGGGAGGTTTGGCTGGACCTCTTTTTTCCCCCAAAATTTAGCTCGAATTCCACTGACCTTTCTCTTAACCTTATTTCTTCTGGCTTGATAAATGTGGATATTGCCCCAAGTGCCACCAATCCACTCTACTGTAGACTCCAGCTCTGGCTCCTCCTGACTGCTCTGGGGCCAGGCTGTGGTTTCAGGCTAGGCTGGCTCCACTCCCAGCCTGCCACGATGAGCCCCACCAGCCAAGCTGCCTTCAGTCAGAGATGTGTTTTCTGTATTTTTGTGAGTCAGTCACAAAATTTGTTTAGAGTTGTATTTTCTGGGTATTTAAGGTGGCTGTGTGGGAGCTGCGAACCTTTGCTGCTTCTATGCCACCATCTTGGCTCCTTCCCAGTTTTTCTTAGCACAATAGTGGCAAGGAGCCTTAGACAGATATAATGTTGTAAAAATTATCATCACTGTTCTTTGACATTAACTGCATGTGACTGCTTGGGCAATTATATCCTATAATAACTCCTATTGGAGGTGAAGTCAAATGCCTCAGAAAGGCCAGGAAATTGCCTGAGCTCTCCCCAATTTCCCTCAAAGCAACTTTAAATTTGTCTCAAAACAAAATCTGGAGTGACAGACTCCACAAAAGAGTAGAATAAAATAATTGTCCAGCTTAAGATAACTTGGAAGTCCTGCAGAAAAGGTCTGTCTTATTTGGGTAAAAGAGGAGTGCAGTTCTGCACAGGTGTTGTCCAGTCAAGTCATCTGAAGGCTCCTAGCCCCAGAATAGATCAGCAGCAAAGCCCCCAAGGTCCTGGATAAACAGGCCAGTAGTACAGCTGGCCAGCTTCATGACCTCTTGCCTCTGTACAGCTGGTTAACTACCATCCCAGGAACCCCCACCACATAAGGTATAACTAAGCCTGGTGGTCCAATTCGGTAAGTGTAATGCCAACCCCTAACCCTCATGGTACAACAGGAAAGCCAGGAGCCCCTGAAGCCCTCATGCAGAAAGCCAGCGACAAGGTCCCTGAATGCACGATCTATATCTCATCTGTAAAAGTCATGAAATAGGTTGGGAAATGAGCAAAACCAGCCCTGACCATGTACAGCTACAGAGAAGATGAAAATACAAGAGCAGAAGAGCACAACAATGTCAAAACATCTACATGCAACCTCAAAGAGAAATATGAATTGATCTCAAACCCCAAAAGTCATCTTGAAAGAACTCAAAAAGAATTTTAAAAATCAAAGGGGTAGAAGAAAAACGAGAAAAGAAATCAAAATGATGCAAGAGAATTATGAAATCCATTTTCATATGAATTTCAATTCAATTATGAAATTCAAAATTATAAAAGCGAACAGCTTGGAAAAAGAATACTCCTTAAAAAGTAGAATTGGCCAAATGGAAAAGGAGGTTCAAAAGCTGACTGAAAAAAATTCCTTAACAATTAGAATTAGGAAGCTCTATGAGACATCAAAAATCAATCAAACAGGGGTGGCTAGATGGAGCAGTGAATAGAGCACTGGCCCTGGAGTCAGGAGAACCTGAGTTCAAATCTGACCTCAGACACTTAACACTTACTAGCCCTGTGACCTTGGGCAAGTCACTTAACCCCAATTTCCCTGCCTTCCCCCCTCCAAAAAGAAAAAGAGAGAGAGAATAGAAGACAATGCCAAATTCCTTATTGAAAAACAATTTACCTGAAAAATAGATCCAAGAGAGATAACTTTAAGCAAGAAAAAAGTTCATACTGCATCTTTTGAGAAATTATCAAATGGAAATTTATTGTTGTATATATTGAATCTTCCTGTATGTTCTGTTGAGAACATAGTAATACTTTTTTTCTTTACTTGTGTTTAAGTTTGTAGTGTTTCCTTTTCTTTTGTTATTGCATATTTAAGTTTTGGTATTTAGGTTTAAAATAAATTAATTAAAAAAACTTTTAAATAAAAAAGAGGGGAAGCTAGGTGACACAATTGACAGAGCACCAGTCCCTGAGTCAGGAGGACCTGAGTTCAAATCCAGCCTCAGACACTTAACACTCACTAGCCATGTGACCTTGGGCAAGTCACTTAACACCAATTACCTTCCAAAAAGCAAAAAAAGAAAAGAAAGAAAGAAGTTATTAAGGAAAACTGCCCCAATATCCTGGAACCAAAGGGTAAAATAGTAATTGAAAGAATCTTCCAATCAACTCCTGAAAGTTGAAAGCCCCAAATGAAAACTTCCAGCAATATTATAGTCAAATTCTAGAACTCTCAGCTCAAGAAGAAAATACTGTAAGCAACCAGGAAGAAGCAACCCAAATATCAAAGAACTATAGTCAGGATTACACATGATTTAGCAGCTTCTACATTGAAGGATCAGAGGTAAAGGAATTTGAATAACACCTAAGAACTGTCTACTCAACAAAACTGAGCATAATCTTTCAGATGGAAAAGTTGATATTCCATGAAATATGATACTTCACCAATGAAAAGACCAGAGCTTAACAGAAAATTCAGTTTTCAAATAGTAGACTGAAGAGAAGCATTAAAAAGGGAAAAAAGGAAGGGAAAAAACATTATTCAATTAGATTAAACTGTTTACAATCCTACATGGGAAAATAATAATTGCACATTTTAAAAACTATATTGATTGGGGCAGTAAGAAAGAGTATACTAGACAGAGGGCACTGTTATATTTTAACTGATGGGATGATACAAAAAAATTAAGGAATGAAGGATTACATTGGGTGAGGAGGGAAGAGAGGGACAGAATTGGATAGAAAGGGGGAACTGATAGAAGGGAGGGCAGATTGAGGGACACAATGGTTACAAGCAAAAAACACGGGTAGGAGGTTCAGGGTGAGAGGAGAGAGAGAAAAACTGCCCAGAACTCTTCAATAAGTTGCTGGTAGGCAAGGAACATCTTAATGTTCCTTCTTTTTCTTCATGTTCTTCATTGTATCATGTTTCTTAAGATTTCTTTAGATGTTTTACCTACACTATCATGGTTTTCCCATTCAGTCAAGGGTTCACCAAAGCTAATCCATTTAGCAAATTCAGTTCAAAAGAAAAGTCTTAAAAAGTCTACTAACAAAGGCAGGAAGTTCCACAGTTTATAGCTGTTGTGAAGCATTGAATTGAAATCAGAGCAATTCTGAGTAGTTCCTATCCTTACCATTTTATGTTGGGACTTATGCATATAGGGAATGTTTCCTTCAATATAACTCCACAGAAATCTTCAACATATTGCAGGTGGTTATTTTTATCTTTCTTTATCTTTCTCCCTTGCTCTTCAACTTCATCATTATTTCACATTTTGTAAAATTTCTGTAGATTTTCTCTACAGAAACATGAATTTCCCATTCAGTAAATGGGTAACCAAAGCGAATCCATTTTGCCCATGTAGAAAAAAAGAAAAGTCTTGACTTTGCCACGAAATGCAGAAAGCTCCACCATCTCTAGCAATATTGCAATGATTGCAATATAAGTAATCCAAGGGACCAAAGCAATTTCTGAGAAATTCCCATTCTTACCATTCTCTGTTGGGCATTATGCAAATATAGAAAGTTTCCATCAGTGTAAATCCACAGAACTCTTGGTCACATTGTAGGTGGTCAAGAAACATCTTTTTCTTCTTTCTTTCTCTTCATCTTTCTTATTGTTTGGTGTTTTTAAAGTTTTCTTTGGATTTTTTCCCTATCCAGTCTTGGTTTTCTCATTTGGTCAATTGGTGACCAAAGCCAATCCATTTTGTAAATTGAGAATTCAGGGAAAGAGGAAAGTCTTAACTCTACCACCAAATGCAGAAAGCTCTACAGTCTCCAGCTATTGCAAGCCACTGAATCCAAAGAATTAAAGCAAGTTCTGAGAAAGCCCATCCTGCCCATTTTATATGGGGTCTTATGCAAAAGGCAAAGGTTAACTTAAATACAACACAACAAAATTCTTGTACATACTGCAGGCAGTCAAGTAACAGCTTAATCTTCTTTCTTCCTGTTCATCTTGTTCACCGTAATGTGTTTCTTTAGTTTTCTTTTCATATTTTCCCTATCAAAACACTTCTCCCATTCAGTCAAGTGTTGACCAAATCTAATCCATTTTCAAATTCAGGGATAGAAAAAAGTCTTAAACCTCCAGCTAAGGCTGAAAGTTCCACAATCTCTAGCTATTTCAATGCATTAAATCCAAGGAATTAAAGGAAGTTCTGAGAAATTTCCATTCTTACCATTCTATTTTGGCCCATATTCTTCTACGGGACAACCTACAGTGCACAGCATGGGAACTGCTCATGACTTTTTTGGATTCCTTGGATTCGAATATTGTTATAGTTAGAGACTCTGGGACTTTCTGCATTAGGTGGTAGAGGCAAGACTTCTATTTTCCTGAATCTGCAAAATAGATTCAATTGGTCAACTTTTGACTTAAATGGGACACCATGGTTAGATAGAAACCTTGAGAGACATAATATTATTCATTAGATGAAGAGAAGGGAGGAAGATAAAGCCATATTCTGATCAAATATAACATGTTCAAGTTTTCTGTTGAGTTACAATTAAAAGAACCTTCCATATTCTCTTATGAAACAACTTACTGTGGATGGGAATTGCTCATGACTTCCTTGGGTTCCTCAGATTCAATGCATTGTTGTACCTTTTGGCCATCCCTTGACAGCAATGGGATACAAGGCTGGTATAGGGCAAAATCTTATAGAAACATCCAGATAATGATATAATGCTATAGATGAAGAAAAAGTAGCAAGATAAAACTGCATCCTAACCACCTACATGTTCGTGCTTTGTATCTAGTTACAGTGAAAGGAACCTTCCATGTTCTCTTATGGGACAACTTCTGGTGAAAAGGATGGGAATTGCTCATAACTTGCTTGGATTCCTTGGATTGAATGCATTGCTATGGCTACATACTCTAGAACTTTCTACATTTGGTGCTGGAGTTAAGAATTTTCCCTTTCCACTAATTTACAAAATGGATTCTTTTGGTCTACCTTTGACTTAAATGTGATTCAACTTTGGAATAGCAAGAAATCCTATAGAAACCTCAAGAAACACAATATAATGTATGAGAAGAGGAGAAAGGGGCAACATAAAACCATATCCTTACCAACTATAACATATTCGAGGTTTCTGCTGAGTTATATTGAAGAAAACCTTCCATATTCTCCTATGAAACGTTACAGTGAAAACAATGGGAATTGCTCATGACTTCCTTTGATTCCTTGCATTCAAATAAGTGTTATAGGTAGAAACTCTGGAGCTTTATGCAATTGGTGGTGGAGGTAAGACTTCTATTTCCCTGAATTCACAAAATGGATTATTTTGGACAACCTTTTATTTAAATAGGAAATCACAGTAAAATAGGGAATAATCCTATATTAACCTTGAGAAACACGATTTTATGCATTACATGAAGAGAAAGGAGCAAGATAAGCCATATCGTGAATACCAACAACATGTTCAAGTTTCTGTTGAGTTACAGTGAATGTAACCTTCCATGCTCGCATATGAAACAATTTAAAGTGAAAAGCATGGGAACTGCTTATGACTTCCTTGGATTCCTTGGATTCAATGCATTGTTGTAGCTAGAGACTCTGAAACTTTCTGCATTTGATGGTGAAGTTGAGACTCTTCTTTTTCCCTGAATTTGCAAAATGGATTCTTTTGATCAACCTTGACTTAAATGGGATAGAAGGTTGAGTTATGGTAAAATTCCATAGAAACTTTAAGAAGCACAATAGAATACTGTAGATAAAGAGAAAGGAACAAATAAATCTGCACCCTGACCACCTACCACATGTTCCAGTTTTGTGTGGAGTTACATTGAAGGAAACCTTCAGTATTCTCCTATGTGGCAACTTCCAGTGAAAAAGCATGGGAATTGCTCATGACTTGCTTGAATTCCATGGACTGAATGCACTGCTACAGATAGAGACTCTGGAGAATTCTACATTTGGTGGCAGAGTTCAGAGTTTTCTATTTCCAGGAATTTTTTAAAATGAATTCATTTGGTCAAGCCTTGACTTAAATGTGATTCAACATTGAGAGGCTGAGAAATCCTATAGAAACTTCAAGAAACTGGATATAATGCATTAGATTAAGAGAAAGGAGCAAGAAAATCCACATCCTGAATACCTAGAATATGTACAAGTTTTTGTTGAGGCATATTGAATGGACTTCCATATTCTCACTTAAAGTGAGATGGTAACTGCTCATGACTTCCTTGGATTCCTTGAATTCAATGCATTGCTTGCCTAGAGAGTCTGGGCCTTTCTGCATTTGGTGGTGGAGTTAAGACTTTTCCTTCTGTAATTTGCAAATGAATTCTTTTGGTCAGCCCCTGAGTTAAATGGTATAAATGTTGATATAGGGTAAAATCATAAAGAACCTCAAGAAAGAGGATATAATGTGGTAGATGAAGAGAAAGGAATGAGATAAAGCCATATCTTGACCAACTATAAAATATTCAAGGTTTCTGTTGAGTTACATTGAGGATAATCTTCCATATGTTCTTAACAAACAATTTATACTGGAAAGGGTGGGAATTGTTCATGACTTACTTGGAGTCCTTGGATTCAATACATTCCTATAGCTAGAGACTCTGGAACCTTCTGCATTTGGTGCTTGAGGTAAAACTTTTCTCTTTCCATTAATAGGAAAAACTGATTCTTTTGCTCAAACCTTGACTTAAGCAAAATACAATGTGGGGATAGGGAATAATCCTATTTCAACATCTAGCTTTTGTAATGCATAAATTAAAGAATTTTTTTAAATTAAAGAAACATATTACAATGTATTAGATGAAGAGAAAGGGGCAAAATAAACCATAGGCTGAATACATACAGCCTGTTCAAGTGTCTGTTGAGCTATATTGACTGGAACCTTCATCTTCTCCTATGAAACAACTTAAAATGAAAAGGATGGGAACTTCCCATGATTTGTTAGTATTACTTAGATTTAACATATTGCTATAGATAGAGACTCTGGAGCTTTCTTCATTTGGTGGTGGAGTTGAGACTCTTCTCTTTCCCTAAGTTTGAAAAATTGATTATTTTGGTCAACCATTGATTTAAATGGGAAATAAGGTTGTTATACAGTAAAATTATATAGAAACCTCAATAAGCATGATAAAATGCATTAGGTGAAGAGAAAGAACCAAGATAAAACCATATCTTGAACCTACATGTTCAAGATTTCTGTTGAGTTACATTGAAGGAAACTTTCCCTATTATTACCCCATAGAAAAAATTAGAGTGAAATTGTTCATGACGTGTTCAAGGATTCTGTCAAATTACATTGAAGGGAACCTTTCATATTCTCCTATGGGACAACTCAGAATCAAAAAGGATGGGAACTGCTCATGAGTTGTTGGATTCCTTGGATTCTGTGCAATTCTATAGTTAGAGACTCTGGAGATTTCTGCATTTAGGGGTGGATTTAAGCCTTGCATGAATTTCAAAACTGGTTTTCATCTACCACTTTAAAAAAAATACTATGTATAGATGGGGGAAATCCTATAGAACCTCCAGAAACACTATTAGATGAAAAGATGAAGAGATGAAGAGAAAGTAGGTAAAGCAGTATCCTGACAACCTTATGCATGTTCAATATTTCTGTTGAGTTACATTGAAGGAAACCTTCACTATAATCCTGTAGATCAATGTAAAATCAAAGGAAAGGGAATTTCACAGAATTTGCTTGATTACATGGATTGGCTCTAGGTAGAGACAGTGGAGCTTTCTGCATTTTGCGGTAGAGTGAAGACGTTTCTTTGTGTGAACTTGCAAAATGGATGGGCTGCAGGTCACCTTTGATTTACATGGAGTACAATGTAAGAATGGGCAAAACTCCTATAGAAACCTAAAGAAAAGTGATATAATGAATTAGATGAAGAGAAAATAGGTAGATAAAGCTGTGTCCTGACCACCTTGAACATGTTCAATATTTCTGTTGGATTACAATGAAGGAAATTTTCCCTATTTTCCTATGGACCAACCTAAAATGAAACATGAGAATTACTCGTGACTTGCTTAGATTCCTTGGATTCAGTGCATTGTTATAGCTAGAGACTCTGGAGTTTTCTGTATTTGTCGGTGGAGTTAAGACTTCTCTTTCCATGGACTGACTTTGGTCCACCTTTGACTTAAATATGATACAATGCAAGTATAATGAAAAATATTATAGAAACCTCAAAAAACACTATATAAAGCATTACATGAAGAGAAATAGGTAGGTAAGGCCATACAATATTTCTGCTGAGTTACAATGAAGGAAATTTTCCCTATAATCCTATGGACCAACATAAAACTAGAGGGATGGTAAGTTCTCATGACTTGCTTTGGATTCCTTGGAGAAAAGAGCAAGATTAAGCCATAGCCTGTCAATCTCCAACATGTTCAAGATTTCTTCTGAATTACATTGAAGGAATTCTTCCCTGTTCTCCTCAAGACCAACTTAGAGTGAAAAGGATGCTAATTCTCAATGTTTGTTTTCCATGGATTCAAAGATTTCTATAGCTAGAGACTGGAGCTATTCACATTTGGTGGTGGAGTTAAGACTTTTCACTTTCTGATGAATTATTTTGGTCTACTTTTGATTTAATAGGATACAATGTTTGGATAAGGAAAATCCTATAGAAACCTCGAGAAATATGATATAATGCATTAGATGAAGAGAAAAGAGAAAAGTAAAAAGATTACATACAACCTACATGTTCAAGATTTCTGTTGAGTTACATTGAAGGAAACTTTCCCTATTATTACCCTATAGAAAAAATTAGAGTGAAATTGTTCATGACTTGTTTGAATTCCTTGGATTAAGACTTTGCTCTTTCTGTCAATTTGCAAAGTGGTTTTTTTTTATCAACCCTTGACTTAAACAGGAAACCATGGTAAGATAGGGGAAAACCCTATAGAACCCTCAAAAAACATAACATAAGGATTTAGATGAAGAGAAAGAAGCCAGATAAAGTTCTATCCTGACCACAACATGTCCAAGATTTCTGGACAGTTAGATTGAAGGAAATCTTCCTTGTTCTTCACAGGACCAATGCAGAGTGAAACAGGTTGGAATACTTCAAGAGTTGCTTAGATTCCTTGGATTCAATGCATTGCTATAACTAGGGAATCTGAAGCTTTCTGAATTTGGTGAGGGAGTTAAGGCTTTTCTCTTTCTACTGATTTGCAAAATGGATTGGCTTTGACATGACTTAAATGGCATACAATCTTGGGATAGAGCAAAATCCTTTTAAAACTTCAAGAAAGGGGGCGGAGCCAAGACGGCGGCATAGATGCAGCAAAGCACCACAGCTCCCACACAAACACGCTAAAAAACTCATCAAATGGGATGCTAAACAGATTTTCAAGCTCCAAAACTCTCCACAAGACAGAAAGCACATCTGTAGCTACAGGCAGC
>CM053595.1:15027741-15055241 GCA_028646575.1 Pseudocheirus occidentalis
TTTTTTTTTTTAGCTCTGTGAAACTCTGCTTCTAGGGGGGAAAGCACTGTTTCAAATTGCTGGGGTTTCCCCAGCTGCTGGAGCTATTAGGGGGTGTTGCAAGTCCTCCAAGCTTTGGCTTGCTGAAAGTGCACCCCAGGACCACCACCCAAGACCATGATCCGGATCCAGGCCTGCTCAGTGCAAGAGCACTTGGCCCTGATCAATCAATTCAGCCCCCCTGCAGAGTCCGCAGGCCAGGGGTTCTGAAGCAGCCCGGTGGGGGCATCCATCAGTTACAACAGTTTCTGCCCTTCCCCCACTGCTTCCTTGCCCCTGGGGTAGATTGGCCGAACTGCTTTTCCTCCCCAAAATTTCACTTTCACTGACCTTTAATCCTGGTTTATGCAGATTGCTCCAGGTGCTTTAGATCTTCTCTGAAGTAGACTCATGCTGTGGCTTGGGAGCCTTGGCTCCTCCAGGCCACCCTGAGCCTGGCCACATGGGGGTTTCAGGTTGGGCTGGTCTCAGCTCCTGGTGTGGGATGAGCTCCTCCAGCCAGCTGCCTTCCTCTAATCCCTATTTTTCACACCTTGGTAAATGTGGAGGTGCTGGAGGCTGTAGATCTTCTCTCTTGTAGAGTGGCTGCAGCTTGGTTCCATCCTACCACCCTGGGGCCTGGCCAGGGTTTCAGTTTCAAGCTGGGCCAGCCTCTGGCACATGTCCTTCCACGATGATCCCCTGCTGCCGAGCTGCCTTCCATGAGAGTTGTGTTTTCTGTATTTTTTGAGTTTGAGTCCTACAATTTGTCCAGCATCATATTTTTATGGGTGTGTAGGGTGGCTGCGTGGGAGCTGTGGGATGCTGCTGCTTCTATGCTGCCATCTTGGCTCCGCCCCTGGAAGTCCTCTAGAGCACTTTTTCTTATGACTAAAGATAGCTTTAATTTCTTTCTCTGAAAATTCCCTGTTAATATCCTTTGACCATTTATCAGTTGGGGGATGATTTGTATTCTTCTAAATTTGACTCAGTTCTCTATATATTTTAGAAATGAGTTCTTTATTAGAGACATTGACTGTAAAAACTCTCAGTTTTCTGTTTCCCTTCTAATCTTGGTGGCATCTGCTGTGTTTTTGTGAAAACTTTTCAATTTAATATAATCAAAAGTATTCATTTTTCAATTCATGATGTTCTCTATCTCTTGTTTGGTAACAAATTCCCTCATTCTTCATAAATTTTACAGATAAGCCATTCTTTTCTCCCATAATTTGCATATAGTATCAGCCTTTATACCTTGATTGTGCACCTATTTGGACTTTATTCTGGTACATAGTGTCAGATGTGCCATATTCTTTTCTGGTTTTCCTATAAGTTTTTGTCAAACAGTGAGTTCTTCTTCCAGAAGCAGGGAGGGTTTTTTGGGTTTATCAAACAGCAGATTTCTATAATCACTGAATACTGTGTCTTGTGTACCTAACCTATTCCACTGATCCACCCCTGTACTTGTTAGCCAATACTAAATGATTTTGATGATTGCTGCTTTGTAATACAATTTAAGCCAATACTAAGTGATTTTGATGATTGCTGCTTTACAATACAATTTAAGAAGTAGTATGGCTAGGTCATCTTCCCTTGAATTTATTTTCATTAATTCCCTTGATATCCCTTACCTTTTGTCCTTCCAGATGACTTTTGATATTATTTTTTCATGCTCTATAAAATATTTTTTGGTAGTTTGATTTGTATGGCACTGAATAAGTAAATTAATTGAGGTAGAATTGTCATTTTTATTATGTTAGCTCAGCCCACTTATGAACATCTGATGTTTTTCCAGTTATTTAGATCTGAGTTTATTTGTGTGAAAAGTGTTTTGTAGTTGTGTTCATATAGTTCCTGGATTTGTTTTGACAGGTAGATTACCAAATATTTTATAATGTCTATAGTAACATTAAAGGAAATTTCTCTTTATATCTCTTGCTTTTGGGCTTTGTTACTAATATGTGGAAATGCCAATGATTTATGTGGTTTTATTTTATATGCTGCAACTTTGCTAAAGTTGTCTTTTATGACAAGCAATTTATTGTTGATTACCTAAGATTCTCTAAGTACATTATCATATTGTCTGTGAAGTTATAAATTAGTTTGTTCTTTGCCTATTCTAATTCCTTAATTTCTTTTTCTTCTCTTATTGCTAAAGCTAACATTTCTAGTACCATACTGAATAACAGTGGTGATGATAGACATCATTGATTCACCCCCAATATTATTGGAAAAGCATCTGGATTAGTGTTTCTCAACTTGTGGGTAGTGACTGCTTTGGGGGGTCAAATGACCCTTTCACAGGGGTCACAGGGATCACCTAAGACCATTGGAAAACACACATTTCCGATGGTCTTAGGAACTGAGACACCGCTCCTCTATCTGTCTCCAGGCGGGTCTGCCCACATGCAGATATGGCCACATATGAGTATTAAAGGGTCATGGCCTTAGGAAGGTTGAGAACCACTGATCTAGATTATCCTCATGACACATAATGCTTGCTGATGGTTTTAGGCAGATACTGCTTATCATTTTAAGGAAAACTCCATTTATTCCTATGCGTTCCAGTATTTACAATAAAAATGGGTGTTGTATTTTGTCAAAAGCACTTTCTGCATGTACTGAGAAACCTATGGTTTCTGTTCATTTTGTTGTTGATACGATTAAATATGCGGATAGTTTTCCTAATATTGAATCAGCTCTGCATTCCTGGTGTAAATCCTACCTGATCAGATTATATTATTCTCATGATAAGTTGTTGTAATCTTTTTTGCTAATATTTTGTTTAAAAAATTTTGTGTCTATATTCATTAGGGAAATTGGCCTATAATTTTCTTTCTCTGTTTTGGCTCTTTCCAGTTTAGGTATCAGTACCATATTTGTATCATAAAAAACATTTGGTTGGACTCCACCAATTTTCCCAAATAGTTTATATGGCATTGGAATTAATTGTTCTTAAAATAGTTGATAGAATTTGCTTGTAAATCCATCTGACCCTGGAGATTTTTTTTCCCTAGGTAGTTCATTGATGGTTTGTTGAATTTCTTTTTATTAGATGGAGTTATTTAAGTATTTTAATTCCTCTTCTGTTTATCTGGGCAATTTATATTTATGTTGATATTCTTCCATTTCCCCAAGATTGTCAAATTTATGGGCATATAATTGGGCAAAACAATTCCTAATTATTGTTTTAATTTCCTCTTCATTGGAAGTGAATTCACCTTTTCATTTTTGATACTGGTAATTTGGTTTTCTTTTTTCTTTTTTTAATCAAATTGACCAAAGATTTATCAATTTTATAGGTGTTTTTTTCATAAAATCAGCTTTTAGTTTCATTTATTAGTTCAATAGTTTTCTTAATTTCAATTTTCTTAATTTCTCATTTATTTTTCAATATTTCTAATTTGGTATTTAATTGGGCATTTTCAATTTGTTCTTTTTCTAGCTTTTTCAGTTGCATGCCCAATTCATTGATCTTTTCTTTCTCTTTTTTATTCATGTAAGCCCTCAGAGATATATAACTGCCCTTAAGAACTGCTTTTGCTGAATCCCATAAACTTTGGTATATTGTTTCGTTATTGTAATTGTCTTGAATGAAGTTATTGATTATCTCTAAGATTTGGTGTTTAACCCACTAATTCTTTAGGATTAGATTATTTAGTTTCCAATTAATTTTTAGTCTATCTTTCCATGGCTTTTTATTACATATAATTTTTATTGCATCATGATCTGATAAAGATGCATTTAATATTTCTGCCTTTCTGTGCTGGATTGTGAGGTTTTTATACCCTAGTATGTGGTCGCTTTTTTTGTGTATGTGTCATGTACCATCGAGAAAAAAGGCATATTCCTTCCTATCCCCATTTAATTTTCTCCAGAAATCTACTGTATTTATCTTTTCTAAAATTCTGCTCACCTCCTTAATTTTTTCTTGTTTATATTTAGGTTAGATTTATCAAGCTCAGACAGGGGAAGGTTGATTAACCCACTACTATAATTTTTCTGTCTATTTCTTCCTGTAACTACCTTAACTTCTCCTCTAAGAATCTGAATAATATACCACTTGCTGCATATATGTTTAGCAATGATATTACTTATTTGTTTATGGTGCCTTTTAGCAGGAGAGTTTCCCTCCTTGTCTCTTTTAACTAGATCTCATTTTGCTTTTGTTTTGTCTGAGATTAGGATTGCTGCCCCTGCTTTTTTTGCTTCAGTTGAAGCACAATATATTCTATTACAATTTTTAACCTTTATCCTGGGTGTATCTCCCTGTTTAAAATGTGTTGCTTGTGAACAAAATATTGTTGGATTATGGTTTTTAATCCATTCTTCTACCATCCTTTATTTTATGGGAGAGCTCATCCCATTCACATTCACAGTTATGATCACTGTCTGTGTCTTTCTCTCCATTCTCCTATGCTTTTATTTCTCCCTTCTATCTTCCACTCCTCAAAAGAATTTTGCTTTTGACCACTGACTCACTCAATCTTTCCTCCCTTCTATCAACCCCCCCTCCCTTTTCACTTACTATTTCTTCCCTCCCTTGTAACCACCTTCTTCCTTTTCTTTCCCCTTTCCCCTCCTACTGCCTGTAGTGAAAGTTAGATTTCTATCCTTAACTGGGTATGTTTTTCCCTCTTTGAACCAAATCCAATTAGAGTCAACCTCAAACAATGTTCATCTCCCTCCCTTCTTTTCCTCTACTTTAATAAATTTTTTGCCTCTTCATATGATGTAATTTACCACTTTCTGCCTCCTCCTTGCCTCTTCTCTTATTACAGTCACTTTGCACCACTTGATTAGGTTTTTATCTTCACATCAGTTCATATCTATCCATACCTTCTATCTATGTATATCCCTTTTAAATGTCACAATAAATATACAGTTCTCAAGATTAACAAGTACCATACTCCCATGTAAGTTTGCTCTTATTGAATAACAAGTTTTTCCCCCTGCCCCCATTTACCTTTTTACATCTCTCTTGAGTGTTTTATATTTTTCTTGTGTCTCAGTTTTCCACTGAGCTCTGGCCTTTTCATCAGAAATGTCTGGAAGTCCCTTATTTCATTGAATGTCCATATCCTTGCCTGAAAGATTATGCTCAGTTTTGCTTGGTACTTAATCTTTGGTTGTAGTCCAAGCTCATTTGCTTTAGGCTATGTCATATTCAAACCCCTTGATCTTTTAATGTAGAAAATGCAAGATTCTGTGTGATCCTGACTCTAGTTCTGTGATACTTGAATTGTTTCTTTTTGGATACTTGCAGTATTTTCTCCTTGTCCCCATAATTCTGGAATTTAGTTAAAATATTCCTTGGAGTTTTCCACTCGGGATCTCTTTCAGTAGGGGAATGGTGAATTCTTTCAATGACTATTTTACGCTCTGGTTCTGGGACTTTGGGGCAGTTTTCCTTGATGATTTCTTGGAACATACAGTCCAGGTTATTTTTTCATAATGGATTTCTGGTAGACCAATAATTCTAGACTTATCTCTCCTGGATCTATTTTCTAGGTCAGTTGTTTTTTCCAATGAGATATTTTACATTTTCTTCTATTTTTTCATTCTTTATATTTTGTTTGACTGATTCTTGATGCATCATAGAATCAGCTTCTACTTGTCCAGTTCTAATTTTAAAGAATAATTTTCTTCAGTTAGCTTTTGTACCCCCTATCCCATTTTTCCAGTTTTTCCTTTTAAAGATTTATTTTCTCCAGTTAGGTTTTGTACCTCCTTATCCATTTGGCCAATTTAATTTTTAAGGAGTTGTTCTCTTCAGTGAAATTTTTCTATTTTGTCAACTGTGTTTTTAAAATAATTGATCAATTTTTCTTCCAACTCTCTAATTCTGCTTTTGCTTTTGGGGATTGAGACTAATTTGTATTCCCTTTTGAGGTTTTGGATGTGGGTATAGTGTCAATGCTGTCCTCTTTTGAATTTGTATTTTGATCTTCCCTGTCTCCATAGTAAGAATCTATGATATTTGTTTTTCCAGTTTGCTTTTTGCCAGTTATGATTACCTGTTTCCTGACTTTTAAAGTGGATCTCTGCTTCTAGGCTACAGTGGCTCTGTCCCACATTTCTTGGACTGGGAGGGGCCTGGTTACTGACTTTATGTACTGTGGCTGCTGGTTCTGTAAGTTAGAAGCTATTTAATGTTGCAGCTCACCTGATGCTGAGCTGAAAGTGGCTGGTGTATGCTGAGGCTGAGACCAAGGCCAAGGCCAGGTAAGGTCTTTCTAAGTTTACCCAGGGTTGAACTGAAGTTTGCAGTGGCATCTGGCCTCTGGCCAGCTCCCCTAGGACTTTACTAAAGAACAGGCAGGTGCAGGCACTGTTAGATGCCTGTCCTTACTGGTGTCTGCAGATTCCTTGGGCTATGAAAAGGAACACCTGGAGTGCTGGTGTTGGTGTTTGCTGGCTCCATGGTCCTGGGTCTCAGGATCTCCCATTAGTCAGCTGAGGTGGGGCTTACTGGGACACTTCCCATCATGCACTGGTTCCCTTCAGTCACAGAAAGAGGGTCCCTTCCTATTGATCTCTCTAACCTCCCAAGCTAAAAGACTAGTGTACCCTTTCTAATGGTTCTATTATTCCAAAATTCTTGCTGGGTCAATATTCTCTGGGTTTTTCAAGGTCAACAAGGGGAGGTGGATGGGGATGAGAGCACTTATTGTTTACTCCAGTAGGTAACTTTTAAACATTTAGTCTCTGGGCTGATAGACCCAGGAGTTGCTTTGGCACTGCTTTAGGCCCTCCACTTTGTTGCTCACCCAGCTCCAAACAGACTCCCATTTCATAATTGCCACTGCCACTAGTGATTCAATTCACCAGGGTCCACTCCTGCTTCACTGTGGTAGGATTTGTACTCTTTTAATTCAATTATTGGTGACTCAGATGGTATAGAATAGGTTGACTCATGGTAGAGTTTTCCAGTCTAGTAATCCTCCAGTGTGTACAAGGTAGATTTTACCTGGGAAGATTTGTGAATTGGAAAAAATTGACTGGTAAAGTTGCAATCAAATCATAGAGAAAGGTTAGTGATTTGTGTATTTGTACACAAATACACTGTTTGTCTGTTTGTTTATCTTGTGCCTGTATAAGCTATTAGATATGAATCATTGAGTTCTGAAGGAACAGCTAAGCAGTTGCGCTGATATCCTGAGGAGCATATTGCTGTGATTCAGGACTAAAAAGCAAGGGCTTCTTAAGGAAGTTACTGTTTTAATGGGAGGGCATCATCACTTTCTAGGTGAATATCCAGACTAGGATTAATCCAGATCCTGTACCTCATTTCCAATAGGGAAGTAATAGATTTATACATCTGTACATCTATCATCTGTAATTACTGTATTGTCTTGGCTGTCTTCTTTTTTAAAAAATCTGGAGTAATCCTGATCTGGTCTGACAAAAACTCAAGTGATCAGCAGGATCCTTATCAAAAGTGATATAAATTTGATGTCTCAATTATACCTTGAGTAATCAGTGATCATTATGTGATCCCTTAAGTTCTGGTAATTTGATTTGTGACAATTATTTGTAGATTTAGAAGCTAAATTAATCCTGGTGGAATCTACTTCCAGTATGAAAATTCTAGTTTGGTTAAACCCTGTAAATATGTGTGAATTGTAGTAACATCACCACCCCCTTTGCCCCTTCCCCCAAACACCCTGCAGTTCAGGGAAGATCTCTCAATTTTGAAATATTGTGTATTCTTGTTACAGAAATGAATTTGTTTAAATTTCATAAAAAATCAGTTCTTTCTAGCGTAATTATAATAATTCCCATGATAAAATCAAATTCCAAATAAATAGGAACTTCAGACCCTTTGGGTAAGCTTTCAATGGGAGATAAATTTTAAGAATAAATAAGTAGAATTGTAATTTTTTTACTATACATACATTTACACTTACATAATATAAATAGACAGGCAAATTATGAAAGCATGGGATAGTTTATTTGTCAGATCTACAAATAAGGGAAGAATTTAGAACCGAGGAGAATATTGAGAGTTTGCAAAATGTAAAATAGATCATTTTGATTATATAAAATTAATGTTTTTGCACAAGTAAAACCAATGCAAGCAAAATTAAAAGGAAATCAGGAAACCTGGAATTTTTTTCACCAATTACCTCTGATGAAGGCCTCATATTCCAAATATATAGATAACTGAGTCAAATTTATAAAAAAGAAGTCATAAATGGGCAATGAATATGAAGCAGTTTTCAGAGGAAGAAATCAAAGTTACCTATTGTTATATGAAAAGTGCTCTAAATCACTATTGATTGGAGAAATGCAAATTAAAACAGCTCTGACACACCACCTTACAGCTATCAGAATGGTTAATATGGCAAAAAAAAAAGAAAATTTGGATGTTGGAGAGGATGTAGAAAAACTAGGGCACTAATGCGGAGCTGTGTACTGATCCAATCATTCTGGAGAGTACATTGGAACTATGCCTATAGAACAAACAAATTGTGTGTATTCTTTGATCCAGAAATACCACTTCTAGGCCAATATCCCAAAGACATAAAATAAGGAAAACCTATTTGTACAAAAATATTTATAGCAGCTCTTGTTGTGGTGGCCAAGAATTTGAAATAGGATTCCTGTCAATTGGGGAATGGCTAAACAAGCTGTGGTATATGACTGTGATGGAATATTATTGTACTTATAAGAAAAGACAAGCAGGATGATTCCAGAAAAACCTGGAAAGAATTGCATGAAGTACGCAAAAAGAAGTGAACAGAACTATAAGAATATTGCCTACAGTAACAGCAATATTGTATGATGAAGAATTGTGAATGACTGTAGCAGCAACATAATATTCATAACACCTAAGGTGGCTATGGATATGCCAACATAATTCTGAATTGCAAAATATAACAAACTCTGCACATGGAAGAGAGAAGCAAAACACCAGAAAACAGAATTCCAACACTGGAAAGCCAAGTTCATCATAGCAACAAAGAAATCTATGCACTAACAATTTGGGGCCCTGCCATCCCCAAGTCTTCTCCCTGATAGGGCCATCCCACAAATGAACACTCATAGCTCTCTGCCTGCTTCCTCTCTCTCTGAGCTCTAATGGCTCTCACCAATTTCCTTTTACCCTTTTTGCTGTTCCACCCTTTTTGCTCCACCCCTTCCTGCTCCAACCATTTGGTAAATTCCTCCCCCCACAGACTTATGTGACTTAGGCTTCCATGTGACTGAAACAGGTCACACAGGCATATTAATGGATGGGAAAAATCTTCCCATCAAGCAAAACTATATTAGCAATACATTTGGCCCCAAGATCGTTTATATTCATTACATAGGTCAGCGGGGCAACTGATAGCAAAAGAAACTTTACAACAATATAACAGGGATAACACAAAATAAGCACATAAAACAATATCTTAGGGTGGGGTTTGAGCACAAGCACCCCATCATTCCTCTCTTGAAAGAATGGGACCCAAAATCTTGGAGTCAGGGGCAAAGATCTCTTCCATCATAGCTACTTCTTGTTGAAATTGGACATAGAGGTGTCTCAGCCCTAAGAAGTCCCATTTGAGAGGTCAGTTCTTTAGCCGGCATTCAGAGCTCAGTGGATGCCAGTTCCAGGGGTGACACATCACGGTGGTGGACAGGGGGTGAGAGTAAGGTTGAACCATTCCCTTTTGCCTTCCTATTCTTCCCCTCTTCGTTGTAACAGTTTTCTCTTGCCTCTGTTATATCAGGTAATTTACGCTATTCTATCTCTTCCTATGTCCTCTCATTATATTCTTCTCTCACCTCTTAAATTTTTTTAGATATAATCCCTTCCTATTCAACTCATTCTGTGCCCTCTTTCTATGTATATATGTACATATATTTGCACACACTCACATATGTATTTATATGCACCTCCTATATAAACATACGCACACATATATTCCCTTCAACTATCCTCATGGTGAGAAAAGTCTTATGAGTTACCATCATCATTTTTCCAGGTAGGAATTTAAATAGTACAACTTCAATAAGTTCCTTATGATTTCTTTTCCCTCTTTACCTTCCCATGCTTCTCTTGCTTCTTGTATTTTAAAGTCAAAATTTCTATTCAACTCTGTTTTTTTCATCAAGAATACTTGAAAATCCCCTATTTCATTGAATGACCACATTTCCTCTGAAACATCATACTTGGTTTTGCTGGGTAGGTATTTCTTGGTTTTAGTACTAGCTCCTTTGACCTCTGGAATATCATATTCCAAGACCTTCAGTCCCTTAATGTAGGAGCTGCTAGATTGTTTGTTATCCTGATTGTGTTTCCACAATATTCAAATTGTTTCTTCCTGGCTGATTATATTATTTTTTTCCTTGTCCTGTGAACTCTGGAATTTGGCTATACTATTCCTAGGAGTTTTCTTTTTGGGATCTTTTTCAAGAGGTGATTGGTGAATTCTTTCAATTTCTATTTTGCCCTCTGGTTCTAAAATATCAGGACAATGTTTCTTGAGAATTTCTTGAAGGATGATTTCTAAGTTCTTTTTGTGATCATGGTTTTCAGGTAGCCCCAAAATTTTTAAATTATCTCTCCTGCATCTATTTTCCAGGTCAGTGGTTTTTCCAATGAGATATTTCACATTGCCTTCTTTGTTTTCATTTGTTTGGATCTGTTTTATAGTATCTTGATTTCTCATAAAGTCATTAGCTCCCAATTGCTCCAATCTTATTTTGAAGAAGTTATTCTCTTCAGTGAGTTTTTAAAATTCTTTTTCCATCTGGCAAATTTGACTTTTTAAAGCATTCTTCTCTTCATTGGCTTTTTGGGCCTCTTTTGCCATCTGAGTTAGTCTATTTTTAAGGTATTATTTTCTTCAGTCAAATTGTTGACTCTCTTTTCATGATTTTCTTTCATCATCCTCATTTCTCTTCCCAGTTTTTTCCTCCACTTCTTGCTTGATTTTCAAAATCCTTCTTGAGCTCCTTCTTGGCCTGTATCAAGTTTATATTTTTCTTGGAAGCTTTTGATGCAGAAGTTCTGACTTTGTTGTCTTCCTTTTGTTCCATGCTTTTATCCTTTTTGTCCCCCCGCCCAAACGATTCTATAGTCTGTGCTTCCTCTGCTTGCTCATATTGACAATTACTTGACTTTTGGGCTCTTTGCCACAGTAGAACTCTACTCCCAGAGAGAAGAGCTTTGTACCAAATTGCTGGTTTTTTTGTAAATGTTGTCAGAGGTCTGAGGAGGGTGTCCTCTCTACAGACACCACACTGGCAAACTGACATTTCTCACCCCAAGACCACCTCCCAAGAAAGCGACCTATATCCAATCAGGTCAAAGGAAGACTGGTTACCCTCTGAATGGTTGCTTGGTCCCCTTATGCTCTGTAGGCCAGGAGTTTCTGAGGCAGCCATGTGGCAGCAGCTGCAGCCACCGTGCCTCTGCCACCTCTTGCTCTGGCCCTTGTTGGGTCCTGATCATGTCCTTCCTTGCCAAAAGAGTTCCTGAACTGACCTTTTACTTTCTTTTTGGTGTTTGTTGGTTGAAAACTCTGTAAATCACCACAGCTGCTGGTGATTTACTCCTCTGAAGTCTGCTATGGCTGCCACTGCCTCCCTGGGTCCAAAACCACGTGGCTCACACAGATTTTTTGCAGCTCCCAGCCTGCTGTGATGAGCCCTTCCTGTTGGCTGGCCTGGCTACCTTCAGCAGGAGATTTGTTTCTCTCTGTTGCTTTGTGGTTTTGTAGCTTTAACATTTGTTTAGAGTCATATTTTATAGGTATTTGAGGCAGTTGTGGGAGGAGGTCCCAGAATTTCCTGCTTCTACTTGGCCATCTTGGCTCTTCCCTGAGTTTGCCTATTTTTTTAGGTGTTATTTTCTTCAGCATTTTTCTGAGTCTCCTTTGGTAAATTGTTGACTCATTTTCATTATTTTCTTGCAGCACTCTCACTTATTTTCCCAATTTTTCTTCTACCTCTCTTACTTGATTTTCAAAATCCTTTTTGAGCTCTTCCATGACCTGAAACCAATTTATATTTTTCTTGGAGGTTTTGGATGTAGGAGCTTTGACTTTGCTGTCTTTTTCTTGTTGTATGTTTTGATCTTCTTTGTCATCAAAGTAAGATTCTATAGTCTGAGTTTTTAATGCTTTTTTTTATGTTTGCTCATTTTCCAGCCCATTACATAATATTTTTTGTGTTCCAGAATTTATTTATTTTTACTTTTCAAAATTAATTTCCACAAGATTTTGAGTTCCAAATTTTCTTCCCACCTCTCCCTTACCACCCTCCACCCTAAGAGGGCATGCATACTGATTATTGCTTCCCTCAGTCTGCCCTCTCATTTATCCACCCCCATTCTCCTTCCCTACCTTCTCCCTTAATTTCTTGTAGGACGAGATGGATTTCTATACCACATTGCCTGTATATCTTATTTCCTTGTTGTATGTAGCAAAACATTTTTAACTTTTATTTTTAAAACTTTGAGTTCCAGATTCTTTCCCTTTTTGCCTCTTTACCACCCCCACTCAGAAGACATGGTATTCAAAATAGGTTATCTATTTGTTGTTATGCACAAAATTTCCATAGTAGTTTTGTTTTGAAAGACTAACTATATTTCCCTCCATCATATTCTACTCCCCATTTATTCTATTTTCTCCTTTCACCCTGTCCCTTTACAAAAGTGTTTGCTTCTGACTGCACACTCTCCTAGTCTGCCCTCCCTTCCATCATCCCCTCTCTTAACCACTTCCCTCTACTTTTCTGTTTGGCAAGATACCCAATCGAGTGTGCATGTTATCCCCTCTTTAAGCCCAATACAATGAGAGTAAGGTTGACTCATTCCCTTTCCCCTTTCTGCTCTTTCCTACCAAAGTAATAGCTTTCTCTTGCCTCTTTTATGTGAGATCATTTACCCTATTATCTCTCTTTCTTTCTCCTTCTCCCAATATATTCTTGTCACTTCTTTTTTTTTCTTTTTGGAGGGCAACTGGGGTTAAGTGACTTCCCAAAGTCACATGGCTAGTAAGTGTGTCAAGTGTCTGAGGCTGGATTTGAACTCAGGTGCTTCTGACTCCAGGGCCAGTGCTCTATACATTGTGCCACCTAGCCACCCCTCTTCTCTCACTTCTTAATTTAATTTTTAGATATCCTCCTTTCATATTCAGCTCACCCTGGGCCCTATGTCTATGTATACGTGTACAGACACATGCACATATATACACATATAAACCCACCTATACATACATATGCATATATCTGTGCACATCCATCCATTCATATATGTATATATGTATACACACACACATATATATACATACACACATACATACATACAGTTCAACTTTAACAATTTCCTTATGATTTCTCTTTCCTGATTAAATTTTCATTCTTCTCTTGCTTCTTCTATTTGAAAGTCAATTTTTCTATTATGTTCTGGTCTTTTCATCAAGAATGCTTGAAAGTCCTCTATTTCATTGACTTTCCAATTATCCCCTGAATCAGTATACTCAGTTTTGCTGGGTAGGTCATTCTTGGTTTTAATTCTAGATCCTATGACCCCTGGAATCTCATAGTCCAGCTTGTGGTCCAGCTCCACACATCAAGCTTAGCAGAGTTACAAGAACACTCCCAAACTTTGCTGTCACCATCATCATTTCTCTTTCTGCCTGTGACATCAACACAGACAAACAGATAGGGCCAGGACCTGTATCTCAGAAATTAACACAAATCATTGGTAAAGTTCTGGGATCACGGAAAACATCTGTAAAACCCTCCTTCATGACTTCTGTAAACAGACAGGAAATGCTCTTTCAGGGCTCCTGAACCAGCAGTAAGGTCCCAGGGTTTCTGTAACAGCAACAACATCTGCTATCAGCAGACAGGTCTGACAAAGAAACATCAACAGAGACAGAACACACAAACAGAGTGCTGACACCAAAGACATCCTTTTTCCCAGTTCTGCTCAGTCCCAGCTAGTGCTTGAACTTTTATATCAGTGGTTCTCAACCTGTGAGTAGCAACCCCTTTGGAGGTTGAACGACCCTTTCACAGGGGCAGCCTAAGACCATCAGAAAACACATATTTCTGACGGTCTTAGGAACCAAGACACCATTCCTCTATCTGTCTCCAGGTGGGGTCTGCCCATATGCAGATAAGGCCACATATGAGTATTAAAGGGTTGTGGCATTAGGAAGGTTGAGAACCACTGCTTTATATCATCAGCTCCTTCCTGTTGCTCCTCTTCCTCTCATATCCTTCCTGTTGCAGTCTTTGGCAAGTTTCTCAAACCACTGTGGGCTTAGCTTCATAATTTCCTTTTCTAACAAAGACTTGGTATAATCACAGGTGATGCTCAAAGACACTTGAATAGTGAAACAAGGAGCTAAGTACCATTTTGCTTGCCATTACAGCAGCTCTGTTTGATAGACCATCCATGTTGCTTTGCCAGGGTATCCTCAGTTGTCATTTTGTGGGTTTTGCAGCTCTAAAATTTGTTTCGAGTTATTTCTTTTACAGGTATTTGAAGTAATTGGGGATGAGCTCAAGTAAGTTGCTTTTACTCCATCATCTTGACTCCTCTCCCAATTGCTTAACTTTTTAACTCTTTGTTAAGGCGGGACTCTGCTTCCAAAGTGGAGGGTGTATGGCCTCAAGTTCAGGGGATTTATGCTGCTGTTTTCAGAGTTATTTCTCAATAGGTATAAATTTTCAGTTCCTCCAAGGTCGTATGATTAAAAGAGAGATATTTACTCCTCCCCTGGCGTGTGCACTGCTCCATAACCAGTGTACCATAACCACTCTTTTATGCCTGGGAACTGTGAGGAGGATTTCTTCTCCACCACTGCCACAGGCTCTGACACATCAGCACTCCTCCTCACCTCAGGACCACTACCTAGGACTGAAACCCAGATCAAAGCATGGACAAAGTCAGAAAGTCCTACCTTGGCATCACCAAAGAGACACCTGCCGTGCCTCTCTGATCAGTCCCCTAATCCCCACCTTCTGTGGGCTCCAAAACCTTCTGCCACCTTCACCATCCTGGGACTGGGCCTGTGGTTGGACTGTTCTCTTCTCTCCAACCTGTGGCTGGGACTGGACCATGCTCGTCTCTCACACTGGTTCTACAGATCTTTTCTACTGACCCTCTAAGTTGTCTTTGGCATTTGTGGGTTGATAAGAGTGGAAACCACCACAGCTACCAGTGATTTAGTCCCTTGAGGCCTACTCTGACCTGTATCTGCTATGTGGCCCACACTGGACTCTGTTCTTCTCTCATATTGATGTAACAGAACTTTTCTGTTGGCCTTCCAGATTGTCTGGATTATTTCACTCTGTCGTTTTGTGGGTTCTGCTGCTCTCGAATTTTAGAGTTACTTTTTACAGGTATTTGAAGGGTTTTGAGAGATCTTAAGCAAGTTCTTGCTTTTACTCTGTGATCTTGGCTCTTCCACTAAAAATTGTTTTAACATGTAATTATGGAAATATATATTAAATTAAAAATAGACAGCTTTGAGTACATCACATTTAAAAGTTTTTATAACAAACAAAATAGACAGCAAAAAGGGAACTTTTTCTACAAAACATTTCAAAGTTTTCATAAATTTTTTTCATCTTTCTACTCTCAATTCATGTCACCTTGGTAATGCAAAGGGCCAAAGAAATAGATAAGATGGAAGAAATCTTCCTCTGTCCGAGAAATTTATAGCATTACACACTAACTAGAGATAAATTTGTAATTGAAAAGAAATCTATTTATCCAAAATTATGATGGAAATGTATTTTGAGTGATTTTATAAATGCTGCCCCTAAACTAATACTTTTAAGTATGAAGTTGGTTTAAAGATATAAATTCAATTAAAGTATTTCAAGTGCAATTTCATAATTTATATATAGTCCACTATAGGAGTCAAGTGCTATAAACACTAAATAGTTTCCAGGAGGTTTAATACTGGTGTATTGATTTTTTTCCTGTTGCTCTAATGTATTTTGCCTTTCTGTAGTACCAAGAAATGAATGAGTACCACATATTCCACTGAACAGTGAATCATCAGAATAGTTCCTTGTAGGAGCAGCTTTCTTGCCTTATGCCTCTCAATTTGTTTCTCATATTCATGAGAACAATTGGCACATTGATTGGCATTCTAACACAATTGTTTTTCAGGGTTCTTGTCAAGTCTTTAAAGTGAGGAAATTTTCTTTACCAAAGCAGATAGAAACTTTTCTGCAAGGGGCACTGAGGTGATTTGCGACATAGCAATCATATTTTGGAGATAGATTCCTCATCAAGATTGTACTGACTCTGAAGCAGTCTCTCCAACCACTATCCCATACTGCACCATTATGAGGTACAATTAAAAATATATAAATGTTTTTGATATTTTCAAAGAAGTGAATAACTTCTTTTTATATAAACACTTGATCTCTGGTACAAAAAAACTCTCATAATCCAAAAATCTAAGATATTTCATAAGCAAAAGTAACATGGATTAAACTGACAACTTCATTTGATAGAAATTGTCTTATAAAGGAAAATACCTAAATAAACAACTTGGAATTGAACTCCATGCTCCAAATTATGTAGTAGTAAAAATTAAAATAACCAGCGATTCAAACTATCATTATCATACCTTTAAATTCAAAATGTCCAATATCAATTTCTTTTTTTTTGGAGGGCACCTGGGGTTGTGACTTGCCCAAGGTCACACAGCTAGTTTGTGTGTGTGTGTGTGTGTGTGTGTGTGTGTTAAGTGTCTGAGCCCAGATTTAAACTCAGGTTGTCCTGACTCCAGGGCCAGTGCTCTATTCACTGTGCTACCTAGCCGCCCCCAATATCTATTTCTGATATTAAATTAACACACCACTGAGATTTTTTCACAAAACTTTGGTTAATCTAGAAAAAATTGTGTCAATATGACTTTCTCTTTAAAACAAGAATAATTATGTATCTATTTAGTACAAATAAATCTCTGGGCAAAATTATAAAATGAAAGTGAAGCCACATTGAAGACAGAATCCTATGCCTAACTTGTATTAGTCAACATTTGAAATTGATATAAAAAATAACCTGACAGAGAAATGCACTTATGTAGGAGTTAAAAAAAAACCTTTATTTACAAGATGGCAGAGTAGAAACAGGACTTCTGTGTGGCTGTGGCTTCCACCTCCTCCAATACATGTAAAAAGAATACAGAAAAAAATAAAGAAACTTTAGAGACACAGAACCAACAAAGTGACAGAGAGAAACAAATCTCCCGCTGAAGGAAGCATCACAGGCCAGCAGGAAGGGTCCATTGTAGCATGCTAGAAGCTAAGGGCAGTCTTACCTGAGGTGTGGTTTTAGCTCCAGGGCAGCCCCAACCAGTTCCTGCTTGAGTTGACTTCACAAGATAAAATCACAAGCAGCTGTACTGGTTTCCAGACTTCTTAATCCACAAATGCCAAAGACAGTGTAAAATGTTAGTGTGCAACATTTTTGGAAACGGGGGAGTGAGGTCTGGCTGCTACCCCTAGAGTGAGAAGTGGCAGAGGTGTGGAGGCTGTGCTGTGTGGCTGCTTCAGAGCTCTTGGCCTGCAGATTGTAGGAGGACCAATTCAGAGGTTAATCACTCTTGCTTTGATCTGCTTGGATTCGGATCACAGTCTTGGGTGGTGGTCCTGGGGTGTGTGACCAGTGAGACAGAGTGTGTGGGGGCTGTACACAGGACACCCATCCAACAGCTCTGGCAGCTGCAAAACCCCCAGCAATTTGGGATGTAGCTCTATCAATTCTGGAAGCAGAGTTCTAACATGGAAAAGAGCTCAGAAGTCTTGTAATTGTTGCAAATATGAACAAGCACAGGAAGAACAAACAGATGATAGAATCCTTTTTTGAGGACAAAAAGGATCAAGGTATGGAGCAGGAGGAAGACAAGGAACAGTCAAAACTCCTGCATCAAAAGCCTCCAAGAAAAATATGAACTGGTTACAGGCCATGGAGGAGCTCAAGAAGGATTTTGAAAATCAAGTAAGAGATGTAAAGGAAAAACTGGGAAGAGAAATGAGAAAAACATAAGAAAATCATGAAAACCAACTCCACAGCCTGCTAAAGGAGAGTGAAAAATACACTGAAGAAAATAACACCTTAAAAATAGACTAACTCAAATGACAAAAGAGGTCAAAAAAGCCAATAAGGAGAACAATGCTTTAAAAAGGTGAATTTGCCAGATGGAAAAGGAATTTTTAAAAACTCACCGAAGAGAATAACTTCTTCAAAATAAGATTGGAGCAATTAGAAGCTAATGACTTTATGAGAAATCAAGATACTATAAAACAGATCCAAACAAAAGAAAAAAGAGAAGGCAATGTGAAATATCTCATTGGACAAACCACTGACCTGGAAAATAGATCCAGGAGAGATAATTTAAAATTTATTGGTCTACCTGAAAGCCATGATAAAAAAAAGAGTCTAAACACAATCTTTCAAGAAATTCTCAAGCAATATTTCCCTGATATTCTAGAACCAGAGGGCAAAATAGAAATTGAAAGAATTCACTAATCACCTCTTGAAAAATATCCCCCCCACCAAAACTCCTAGAAATATTATAGACAAATTCCAAAGGGTCAAGGAGAAAATAGTGCAAGCAGTCAGGAAGAAACAATTTGAGTATTATGGAAACAGAATCAGGATAACACAAGACCTAGCAGCTTCTACATCAAGGTATCAAAGGGCCTGAAATATGATATTTCAGAGGTCAAAGGAGCTAGGACTAAAACCAAGAATCACCTGCCCAACAAAACTGAATATAATGTTTCAGGGGAAATTGGTAATTAAATGAAATAGAGGACTTTCAAGCATTCTTGATGGAAAAAAACCAAGCTAAACAGAAAATTTGACTTTCAAATACAAGAAGCAATAGAAGCATGAGAAGGTAAACAGAAAAAAGAAAACGTAAGGAACTTATTGAAGTCGAACTTTTTACATTCCTACATGGAAAACTATAACTGTTACTCATGAGAATTTTCTCAGTATGATGATAGCTGAAGGGAATTTATGTGTATATATATATATATGTGTGTGTGTATATACATACATACATACATACATACATGTGTGTGTACATATATACATACATGTATTGGAGGATGCATGTATATATACAAATATATATGAATGTGGGCATTTGGATGTTCATGTATACATAGACAGAGGGCACAGGATGATTTGAATATGAAGGCATGATATCTAAAAAATAAAATTAAGAGATTAGAGAGGAATTTATTGGGAAAAGAAGAAAGGGAGTGATAGATTAGGACAAATTATCTCATATAAAAGAGGCAAGAGAAAACTGTTACAATGGAGGGGAAGAACAGGAAGGCAAAAGGGAATGGGGCAATTTGATCCTCATTGAATTTGACCTAAGGAGGGAATAACGTACACACTCAGTTGGGTTATCTTACCCTAAAGGAAAATAAGGTGGTAGGGGACAAGAGTGGGGAGGAAAGAAGGGAGGGCAAATTGGGGGTGAAGGCAGTTAGAAGCATACCTTTTTGAAAAGGGATAGGGACAATAGAATAATAAGAGATAATAGGAGAAAATAGAATAAGTTGGGGGTGGGATAGGATGGAGGGAAATATAGTAAGTCTTTCACAAAATAACTACTATGGAAATGATTTGGGTAACTACACATATACTATCTATATTGAATTGCTTATCCTCCCAGTGGGGGTGGGTGAGGAGGGAGGAGGGGAAAAGAATCTGGAACTCAAAGTATTAAAAACAAATGTTTAAAAATAGGTTTTTTTACATGCAACTGGGAAATAAGACATGGGGTATAGAAACCCATCTTGTGTGACTAGAAAGTTAGAGGCATGAAGGGGGAGAATATAAGAGAGAACAGATTGGGGGAAGGGGTGTTCAGTAGGCTTGCTATTTTGGGGTGGAGGGTAGGGGAAAGATGGGGAGAGAAAAAATTGTAACTCAAAATCTTATGTAAATGAATGTTGAAAACTAAAAATAAATAAAACAAAAAATAAAAATAAAATAAAAGAATGAAAATTAAAATGTAAGCTTATCTTGATTTTAAGAAGTATTAATAATAGCAACAATTATAGTTCATTAACAATGTGTTGAAATTTGTTCATTGATCCACTAGCATAATTATAAGATAACAGGGTAGAGGTGATAAACTGAGTCACCAGCAGGAGATCATATGTTTCAAGTCATTTTGTTCTGTTTTCCAGGGGGAAGATGGACTTCTTCCTTGCTTTCAGGGACCCACTCCTTTCCTTCTTCTTATACCCACATCTTTCAAATCCTATGCTTCTGCAAAATTGTTAAAGGACCTGTCATCCCAGCTACTGAGCAATCTGAAGCAAGATGGATTGAGGGGGTGGATTTGGGAGTTTGAGAGGAGTTAAGGGTTCATGTTTTACATTCAAGATAGTCTACCGTTCTATTGTATACTGAAAGGGACAGCTATGAAAATTGTATGCAGGCTTTCTTTTCCTTGGTGAGAAGAAAGAAGACTGATAGAAGATTCCTTAACAGGATAAATGGATATTCCTACCACTAAAGTGAGAAGCTGACCATCCAAAGACCATCTAAAGAGTCAAGGCTAAACCATTGATTTCAGCCAGATTTACAAACCCCATATTTTACTAAAATCTTTCAAATTTATTATGACATGTTTATTAGGAGAGTGATCAATAAACAAATAGTCTCCTTTGTGATCCTTATGGGGAAAAAAAGAAGAGGAAAAACTCTAAGCCTTGAAGGGTTAACCTTGGTTGAGGTAAACAAAATAGACTTTTTAGACCATAGTGGAATGACCTGAGAATGTTTTTATTTTCTTTTGCCTAGGAAAGAATTTTAGCTTTTCTAAAAGTCAATTGAAGTAAGTGTTGGTTCCAAGAAGAGAGGAGTAATGGGAAAAGTGGAAATTTTGGAAGAGCTGGGGAAAAAATGGAAAAGTATAGCTGTAACTCAGAATTCCATATGTCCTCCTGAGTTCTTCCTTCTTTTCAACTGCCTTCAATTGCCTTGTACTCTCCACATACATTTTTCCATCCCCCATCTGTTGCTAACTGCAACCTGGCCATTGTCTGAGGAGTATTTCCACCATTAAAATTACCTGTTCTCAGACTCATGCCCATAGTTTACTACTATACCGGCTTTGCTGTTTTCTTGAAACAAAGCTGGATATCTGTAATGTGTTGAAAATAGTAAGCAAATATTATTGACCACTTCCAATTTATGGGAGAGAAAGCTAGAATGTTTCTATATGCCAGCTTTCTGTATTCTTCTTTTTTTCAACCCTAATTTCCATGCCTGTTTCCTTTTATGAGGCTGATAGTCCAGCAACATTTCTTTACCAAAAGACAGCAGTAGCACAATAATTGTGTTTCTAAAGGACTGAAAAGAAATGACAACCCACATGCACAAAAATATTTATAGCTGCTCTTTTCGTGGGTGGCAAAGAATTGTAAATTGAGAGAATGTCCAACAATTGGGGAATGCCTGACAAGTTGTGGTATGTGAATGTAGCAGAATAATACTATTAGGCTTTAAGAAATGATTGGGGGGGGGAACTTCAGAAAAACCTGTAAAGACTTATGTGAACTGATGCAGAATGAAATGAACAGAACTAGGAGAACATTGTACACAGTAACAGTCACATTCTGTGATAATTGACCTTGACAGACTAAACCCTTCTCAGCAATGCAAGGATCTAAGTCAATTGCAAAAGACTAAGGATGGAAAATGCTATCCATACCCAGAGAAAGAACTTTGGAGTCTGAATAGGGATGTAATTTTGCTCTCCTTTTCTTTTGTTGTTGTTGTTTTGGTTTCTTCTTTCTCATGGTTCCTTCCATTAATTCTAATCTATACACCACGACTAATGTGAAAATATGTTTAATATGAATGTATAAGTAGAGCCTATATCAGACTGCACGTCGTCTTGGGGAGAGTAAGGATAGGGTGAGGAAGGAAATTCAAAACTCAAAATCTTATGGAAATGAATGTTAAAAACTAAAAATAAATAAATTCATTATATAAAAAAAGAAAGTGGGAGAACATATTCATTTTACCCTCTCTACCCGACCCGCCAATACTTAAACGCCACTCCCTCTTGGCGATTTAGAGACTAGAATCTGGCAAATTTAACACTCCCAGCATGGGGGTGGGAGGAGAAAAGGAGGGGCACAAACTAAAGAAGGGCTAATGCAGTTGAGATTTTATTTTACTCCTCCCATTTCCACCACTTGGTCACTTGCTTCACCTCCTTTACTGCAGAGAAGATAGCGACTTCTGGGACTGGGCTGGGGCCCTTAATTGTAGAGCCATCAGTGTGCAAAATCGCCTTCATGCTGCAGAGACGAGCACAGCTCTTCTGGCTCAGCCTGCTAAAGCTGCAGCTGCTTGAATGCGCCACAGGGAGGAGGATGGCTCGGAAGTCCACCATAGTAGAGGAAACTAAAGGGAGCATCTTACAGCAAGCTTTCTCCTTCGCTAAAGACTGGGGAAGCTCTGCTTTAGACAACGATTCGCTTTAGGAAAAGGAGAAAGCAGGAGAGGCGCTGTGTGTAGCAGTGTGGAAAGGTGGCGAATTGGCGCAGACAGATCTGAGGTTTGGGCGATTTTTTTTCCCTTTCTTTTCTTGGAGATTGTGAATGACTTCTCTGTAGACAGATCACGGGGGATCCTTTTGAGAATCCAGGGTTATGAACCCAACCCTCTTATTTTGAGAGGTCAGTTATATCAGAAAAAAATGAAAATTCGATTGGACCAGGGTGGAGCAGACAAGAAAAACCTTTTGGAATCATACAGAAGAAAAGGAAGAAATCTTAAGACTTCCCTTTGCCTGACCTTCAGTTTCTCCAAATCAGCTGCTTAATATTTTTTAGTTTTAGTTTATCTTCTATTTTCTGGACCTATTACTAGGAAATCTTTTTGTGTGTGTACCTATCTGTGGATATTGCTGATTGAACTGCTGCAAGACAAATACTTCAAGTCGACGATTCCGACAAATGCTTGGATTATGGGAAAAATCAGATAATGATATCTAGACCCTTTTAGCGTTCACAGACTCTGGCATCTTCTAAGGAGCTATGAGCTGACCGCTGTACGCCGAGGTTTGAACACAGTACAGTTACATCGCTTGGTCTTTTGACCCAGTTTGCTTTCTACTTTACATGGTTTATTTAGAAAGAAGCGTATTGCTTTTCGCAGAAGTTCAGCCATTTTAAACCGGAGACCTTGAATATTGCATTCAAAACTGCTTTTATGAACAGTTATACACAGTTCTCTTTCCCGTCTCCCGTCCCCCAAATATCCCTGGCCCTAGGATTGCGTGGATTTGATTTGGTCTCCTACCAGAAAGAAACGTGACCAAAATGTTAGGTATTCTAGACGTTTGATTCTGCTGTGGTCCTGTATGTGCACGGAAGAGAATTGTGTAGAGGAGCACTGCTTGCTTCCTCCCTCCCTCCTCTATGCAGTTCTGTGCTCCGTGAGCGCGCCTGTGTATATGAGTGTATGTGAGAGTGTGTGCGCGCGCGCCTCTGTGAATGTGTATGTGCATGCTAGTGTGTGTGCGTGCGTGCGTGTGTGTGAGTGTGCTTGTGCAGCCGCCCTTCTTGGCCTGCTCCCTAGATGCTGAACCGCTCCTTTCCTTGGGGCTATCTGTCCGGATTACCACCCAACCCAACCTGAAGGCAGCAGAGGCGGCAGCAGGCGGCTGCTGCAGCGGCGGGCGTCGGCGGCAGAGACAGCTGCAGTCCTTTCGCTTCCTTAGGATGCGGATGCTGAGCTATGGCAAAGGACAGAGGATTGACCAGCAATACCCGAGGAAAACGCTGAAAATCACCTGGAACCACTTTGCTGTTTTTGTACCCAAGGAGAGAAAGTACTATTACGATCCTCTTTTTCCCCTAGAGGCACCAGGTAATAAGAAAACCACAACCTTTACCCATTTTCCCGAATGATTTTGTTTCCAGTTTCTTATCTGCATTGCAGACTACTTTATTTATTAATGTTTTGAGATTTGTTAGGAATGGTTGGGATGCTCAAGGGAGGCATTTTTTATATACCAATGCAATAATTTCTGTTACATTGAAAATCAATCTATACATGAACACTTAACCTATCTGCGAAAGCAAAGGGAAGACAGTTAAGCTCCACCCTAAACGCTGTTTTAGAGAGCTAAGCATGTTGAACCTGCAAAAGATTAAAATCGGGTGCTTTAATTTAGGGCAGACAAATTTGATTTTGAAGATGTGGATGCCATGATCAGTTTGTTAACAAAAATATGTAGATGGGGACAGCATCAATGAGGTGTTTGATTTTTGCCCTATTTCTGCCAATAACCCTTTAACATTTAGCTACCTCTGGTGCCAGGTGGGAGGTATGTATGTTTTTCTCAGGATGTGTATGTGTAGAAGAGCTGGACAAGATTCTCTATTAGTTGAAAATTATTATCTGAACATTTTTATTTGAAATTGAATTTTGATGCAACTTGTTTTTCATGGAAGGATATTAGAGTTTTAAAATAGGATTTGTTTATGTGATATACAGGAGGTATGTACTGAAAGAAGGCATATATTTATACATGAAGCTTTAGTATACTCCTTTCCTCTCAAATAGCATTATATTAGAAGATTTGGTAAAGGACAAAAACTGTGTTTTTATTTTGATGGCTCAATGCACCTAATGATTTTC
The DNA here is from genome assembly GCA_028646575.1 of Pseudocheirus occidentalis. Classification (NCBI taxonomy): domain Eukaryota; kingdom Metazoa; phylum Chordata; class Mammalia; order Diprotodontia; family Pseudocheiridae; genus Pseudocheirus; species Pseudocheirus occidentalis. The sequence goes on from CM053595.1 coordinate 15,052,424, forward strand.
ATGGAGCAGGTAGGTTTTGCTGACATAGAATTAACACGTTGTGTCTAGGGTTGGTAGAGGTGGATCCATATTTGTTAATTTACAAAAATCCCTTCTCTCTTTTTTCCCCCATATTTTGTCTCCACTCCCTTCCATTCTCTTCTCTTTTCCCTTCCCCCACCCTCCCAGGCAGGCTCCACCTGAAAAATCACACCAGCTCCTTTTGGGCAATACGATTACCAATATTAAGCACTTCAAAAGTAGCCTCATCAATGTTTTATTCAATAGTGAAGACGGTCATCTAAATAATTCAGCAGAGTAATATTCATTTATCTCTATCTCCAAGCTGGCTCACTAACTAGAGCCAAAGATCTGGCCAGGCCTGTTCAGAGCTCTTTGCTGTGGATAGAGTTGTGTCTTGAAGTGCTCCTCTGGTTTTCCTTTTGTTAAAGCCTCTGCTCAGGCATACTGATGGCAGCCTACATTCACCCAGCATGCTGTGTTTTTATAGATAATCCATATGATGGCATTTACAGACTATGGAATGGTTGCTGCTTTTAGTGCTGCTGTGGATCCTGTTTCCATTGGATTGCTGCTGTAGCTGTCATAGATTGGTGGTGCTATAGTGCTATTTATGCAGTTTTCCTTGGGGATGGGGTTTTGTTGCTACCTTAGTGTTTCTGACAACTTCCTAAGGCTGGAGAACTCAGCAGGTCCACTGGCAAACTGCAAGCCAGAGGGTACAGCTTCCTTTTTGCAGCTGTGTCTTGTATTCTTCTCTAAGGATTCTAGCTACATAGTTTCTGTATTTGTTCTGTATCTCAGTTATTCTCTCTTCCTTTAAACATGAATATTTAACAATCTGGAGCAAAAACTGGTGACACTATTCTTTAAATCCTCAATTAACAGAATTTTTAAGACTTAAAACCTGAGGTAGAGACCAGATTGTTACATTTCTACTGCTACTTCCCTGTTTTCTTTTGGATTTTCTTTGGTTACTTACATTTTTATGGTTTTCTTGTCAGCTGGAATAAATACATGAAATCTTTCCTTTCTGTACTCTAATAAGCAGAAATGGTGAGCAGTCCTAAAATAAGGTTTGATTTTGTATTTCTACTCCAGCCCCTTGAAAGGGTTAACTAGTAGAAGGAGCCTCAAATGATTTTCTTCAAAAGAAAAAGAGAATTTTCTGATTACAATAGGGTTGTGCTCTGAAGGGAAAGTTAGAGAGGAAAGTGGGGGTGGCACCAAGAAATTTCATAGAACTTTTGAGTTGAAATAATCCTTAAAGGGTCATCTGGTCCAACCTTCTCATTTTGCAGATGAGGAAAGTGTGGCCTAGAGTTCCCAAGGTCATAAGTAGAAAAGCTGCAATTTTACTGCAATTAAAAAAAACCCAAAGAAACCTAGTATTACTAGGTCCCTGACTCCATAACCAATGCTATTTCCTTTATATTATACTTTTAAACATAGCAAATCAGAATGTATCTATAACCTTCAAATAAGTCACCACAGATAGTAGAATCAGAAAGAACAGATTTTATATCCTGGAAAACTGAGCAGTCCATCTGGAAAATGGGGTGAAGAAAAAAATATGCTCAGTCTATGCCAAAGTCTCTCTGTAGTGTGTCTAAAGAAAAAAGGATTTCTTGTTTAGATGTATACAAACTTGGAGCATAGTTTTACTGATTCACTTCCATTTATCTCCTAAGCATTTTTACATCCATCATAAATGCTTCAGATTAATTTTTTCATTGTAATTTCTATCTGACCACACTGCTGTTCTTTAGAGGTTGAAAGAATTATAGGTAGGCATGCTCAGAAGCCTCAGCAAGATAACACCAGAGCAACCTTTTCTGAGTGTTTAGATGTATTTGGATGTCATTTACTGATGCATGTAGAAGTTTGGAATCATGGCAGTTAAAGTCATGGGAGTCGAGTCTTAAGGCCTATGTTGTCCCATTGCATCCTATTCAATCAGTGGTAGATGGCAAAAATAAACACACATATAAAAATACATGTGTGTTGTATACACGCATGTATGCATGTGTGTGCATTTACGTACTTCTATATTCATATTTTTACTTGTTCTTCCACCATTTGATGCCATGGTGTCTTGAAACTCAATGGAATCTTCCATGGTTTATTGTGGTCAGAAGAGAATTTATAGGAGAATGCATTTACATAGGTATACTGTAGTGTATGTGTACAAATCATTCCACCTACGTTCTGACCACCATCCCAGTCTTCCCCACTGGAATTTGGACTTAGTCCCTGATAATACCCCGGGCTGTAATAGGTGACCTTTCAACTTATTTTGCCCAAATCCATATTTCCACTACACTTTCCTGCTATCTTCATACTAAGAGATGTTAATGTATTTTCTTATTACATTAGAATATGAACTCCTCGAGGGCAAGGACTGTCATGCTTGCTTGTGCAGCACATGTTCAGGGTCTACTAGTCCAATTCCAGTTAAAACTGGAATTCTACTCAGAATTCTAGAAGACAATGAGAGACTGTTTTGTTTGCTTTTTCTCCATCTAATGCTCTAGCTTATGAGTCCTTATTGTTGTGTTTCCTTTCATGATTATCAGTGAATATCAGTTAGTCAACCCAACAATTTGCTTTTAGAAAGGGATATTTTATTAATGCTATTGTAGGAATAGTTATAATAGTATATATCTGTCCCAAAGGCTGATGCACTCTGTCACAAGTACATGAACTGTACAGGGGAAAATGCAAAGGGGGTAATTCCAGTGAGCTGGGATGCCTTTCTTTCCCTTTGTTAAATACTTGTTAATGTCCCCTTGGCAAAGTTATTACTTTCTTCTATGTG
>CM053595.1:15060241-15063027 GCA_028646575.1 Pseudocheirus occidentalis
TTATAGCACAATAGTATTCTTTCACAATCATATACCACAGCTTGTTCAACCATTTCCCAACTGATGGGCATCCCTTTAATTTTCAGTTCTTTGCCACCACAAGAAATTGATAAAAATGTTTTTGTATGTATACGTTTTTCCCTTTTGATCTCTTTGGAGCACAGACCTATTAGTGCTATTGCTGGGTCAAAGATTATGCACAGTTCCAAATTGTTCTACAGAATGTTTGAACCAGTTCATATCTCTAAGAACAGTGCTTTGGTGTTTCAATTTTCCTACAACACCGCCAACATTTGTCATTTTCCTTTTCTGTCATGTTAGCCAACCTGATAGGTGTGAGGTGGCACCTCAGAGTTGTTTTAATTTGCATTTTTCTAATTAATAGTGATTTAGAACAATTTTTATGTGACTATAGACATCTTTGATTTCTTCTTAAACCTGCCTTTTCAAATCCTTTGAATATTTATCAGTAGGGGAATGATATATTTTTATAAATTCAAATCAGTTCCCTACATATTTGAGAAAATTTTTATCAGGTTTTTATCAGAGAAATTTGCTGTACATTTTCCTCCAATTTCCAGCCTTCATTCTAACCTTAGCTGTACTGGTTTTGTTTGTGCAAAATTTTAATTTCCTGTAATAAAAATAATCTATATTTATTCTTATTATCCTCTCTTTCTCTTATTTGGTCATAATTCTTCCCTAATTCATATATCTGAAAGATACAATTTAGTCTCATTTCTTTCCTAAGCTTATCCTCTATCCTCTTTTCATTGACCAAAACAATTTTAAACTTAAAAAAAAATTCTAGCTTGATCTCTTCAAGAATTCTCACTGAACTTGTGTCCAAACTGTAGGCCTGTAGGCCTTGCTTGTATATGTTTGGACTGGTCTTATTGCAGTTCTCTTGGCTTATGGAGTGGGACAACTTGTTGTTCTCAGGAACAACTCAAGATTAAGACCTGAAAGCTTATAGCACTGTCAAGGTGTTCTGATCCAAGACAAAGTTTCATTGCTGCCATCTGTTCTGAGGTCTGCAAGTTCCTGACCTGACTTTGGGTCTGAGCAACAATAAATTGTTTCTGAACTTAGGTACTGTAAGCCGACTGGGATGCTTTCCTGGTTTAGAATTTTAGGCTCCCCTTTGGCTTGGGATTCCTTTTCCTGGTTATTCCTCTATTGGCTTTAGACTGAGTTGTAGGGTTGACTTCATGTTCTGATACATTCCTTGAGGCTGAGCCACACTGATGCTGCCTGCTTCTGAACTTGTTTCTTTTTAGGTATATCACTTAAGGCCTAAGCCAGTGGTTCTCAACCTTCCTAGTGCTGAGACCCTTTAATGCTTGTATGTGGGTGCATCAGCATGTGGGTGGACCCACCTGGAGACAGATAGAGGAGTGTGGTGTCTCAGTTCCTAAGACCATCAGAAATATGCATTTTCTGATGGTCTTAGACAACCCCTGTGACCCCTGTGAAAGGGTCGTTTGACCCCCAAAGTGGTCACAACCCACAGGTTGAGAACCATTGGCCTAAGCACAGTTGGGACATAGAAAGGTGGGTTACAAATTTATTCTGGATCTGTGACCCAGAACTGTTGGTGCGCAACAAATCTGACAGTTTTCCGCCTGTTCCAACATTGGTGTTCTGAGATGCATCTAGGACCCCCTCTTGCAGTGGTTTACAACCTAAGCTCTGAAGTGCTCTGTGCAAGCTTAACCTCACCCAACCCCGTCTCCAGTGTCTTTAGTTTCTGTTTCTCTATGCTTATCTGTGCTAGAAAATGACTCAATGTGATGTTTAAATTCCCCATAAGGTTTTTATCTGTTTAGAGGATTTTTGATGGGGAAATACTTGCTTCACTGCTTCCTGCAACTCCACCATCTTTCCTACATGACTCTCATTTCTTTTCCAGTGTTTCTCTCCAGTGCTTTCATTTCATTGACAAAAAAATACTTTAAAAACTCTTGAAAAGAGCTCTTCTTTTATCTTTTCCAGGAATTCTAGTCGAACTCATGCTCAAGCTGTGGTTTTCTCTGAGGCTTTGCTTGTAGGTGTTTTGGAATTTTCTTCTGGATTTGTGTCTTGAGCATTTTTATCACCATAAGAGATTTTTATGATTGGATTATTTATTTGTTTGCTCATACTTCAAGCTCACCTTGGACTTAATGTTAGGGCTGGATTCTGCACATTCTTGGAGACATATGTGATGTTTACTTATCCTTTTGCTCCTTTCTTGCATTATTGAGTGTTGTGTTATTCCAAGATCTCAGGGGAAGCTCAGATTGGGATCTGGAATCTTTTATTGATCCTAGGTTTTCTGATCTAGAGCAAAGTCTGATTGGTATACCCTTTATATTCCCCCCCCCCCCCACTTTGTTCCACACTCTGCAAGTCCCTGCCTTGACTTTGGATCAGAATAACAGTAGTTTGCTGCTAAACTCAGTCTCTATCAGGCAATTAGCTCTGTGGGTTCTGAGAGACAAACTTCAACCTCTCCTTTGGTCTGAGTTCCCTTTGCTGGTTATTTATCTGCAGGGGGCAGACTGGGGATAAAAGGAACTGCTGAGACCTTCCTCTCTGTCTAGGGAACCATCCTCAAAGCTACTGCTATTTTTTCTTTTTTTTTTCTTTTTTAAATTTCCTTTTTATTTTTAAATTGATTTGTTTATTTACTATTAGTTTACAAGATTTAGTTCCATAATCCCTTGAGTTTCAAATTTTCTCCCCTCTTTCCCCCCACCCCCCATGGCAGTGTGCAATCAAATATAGGATTTGCAAATACTTTC
>CM053595.1:15063127-15076025 GCA_028646575.1 Pseudocheirus occidentalis
TCATCATATATACGATGTGTCTGTGATTGTGTACAAATTTTTCCTGGTTCTGCTCTTCTCACTTAGCATCAGATATAAGTCTCTCCAGGTAAATATGAAGTCCATCTCCTCCCCATTTCTTATAACACAATAGTATTCCATTACATTCATAAACCACAACTTGTTTACCTATTCCCCAGTTGATGGACATCCCCTTAATTTCCAGTTTTTTGCCACCACAAAGAGAGCTGCAATAAATATTTTTGTACTTATGGGTCTTCCTCCCACTTCTATGATCTTTTTGGGATACGCCCCCAGAAGTGGTATTACTGGGTCAAAGGGTAGGTACTGCTTTTTTTCTCAACTTCCTTACTTCTTAGTATACTCCTTAGTGCCTGTAACCACTCTTTACCTTGCAACATTACTTCTGAGTGCAGTTAGCCACCTCATTATACCCTAGAATTGTAATTCAGAATTGAGTAGTAGGTGACACAGCTGCAAACTGTTTCTTTTGAAATTGTGTTGCAATATGGATCTAGGATATCCTCTTCCTCCTCTGGTGCACAGTCTCTTTTTGACACTGGAGTGCTGTACCAATGTCTTACTCCTGGTCAGGTCCCATCACCAGTGTCTAGAAAACTCTGTTACCATACGCTGACCTGGGCTGAAAAAACTACTGTGATTTTTTTTTCTTGATTTTAACTATTGGGATTAGATATACTGGGAGGAATTATGGAGGTGTGGCACTGGCTTGTACTCCTTCATGCTACTCAGCTTAGTTTCCCCCTATTTCTGTATTTTCCACAACCTTATTTCTCATTTTTGGCTAATGCTTTTAATTTTGCCTTGTCTTTCCTTATGTGTTTCAAAGGAAATATTTCATTTTAAAAATAAAGTCTTAATTTTTTCTTAGTAGCATTTCTGGTTACATTTGTCTTCAAGTATTTATTTTTCTCCTACTCTCCCAATCTTTGTCAATTTTAGACATATTCAAAGGGATTATCACAGCATCTGGCATAAAACAAGTACTTGTTGATCTTTTGATATGATCTTTTGTAAAGAGACAGCTTAGGAAAAAAATCCTGGGCTTGGATTCAGCAAGATCTGGGCATGACCTTGGGCAAGTCATGGTAATCTATTATGTGTCTGATTTAATTACGAGGATGTATCTATCATGTCATAGTTATAATCAATTGTTGGAAATGAGTAAATTCCCTTTTATGGTTATGTAAAAAACAACTATGATTTGAAGAAGAATTTATATTGAAAAATTGAAAGTTGCATCTCCAGGAATAAGCCTTCAGAAACACAGTTCAAGTTCTTTTAAAAAAAATTAACCTTTGTGTTTATTTTTTGTTTACATCATTCATTTCCATAAGATTTTGAGTAACAAATTTTCTCCCCATCTTTCCCCTACCCACCACCCCCAAACAGTGATCCCACTAAATACCCCCTCCCCAATTTTGCTCTCTCCTGTATCCTCCCCCTTTCTGATAAGGGAAGATGGAATGCTTGAAAGTCTTCTATTTCACGGAATGACCATATTTTCTCCAAAACATTACACTCAGTTTTGCTCAGTAGGTGATTTTTGGTTTTAATCCCAGATTCTCTGATCTCTGGAATATCATATCCCAAGACCTTCAGTCCCTTAATGTAGAAGCTGCTAGATCTTGTCTTATCCTGATTGTGTTTCTACAGTATTCAAATTGTTTCTTCTTGGCTGCTTGTAATATTTTCTTCTTGATCTGGGAACTCTTGAACCTGGCTATAATATTACTAGGAGTTTTCTTTTCGGGATCATTTTCAAGACGTGATATATGAATTCTTTCAATTTCTATTTTGCCCTCTGGTTCTAAAAAATCAGGGCAATTTTTCTTGAGAATTTCTTGAAGGATGATTTCTAGGTTCTTTTTTTGATCATGGCTTTCTGGTAGCTCAATAATTTTTAAATTGTCTCTCATGGATCTATTTTCCAGGTCAGTGATTTTTCCAATGAGATATTTCACATTGCATTCTATTTTATTCATTTGTTTGGATCCATTTACTAGTATCTTGATTTCTTGTAAAGTCATTAGCTTCCATTTGCTCCAATCTAATTCTGAAGGAATTATTCTCTTCAGTGAGCTTTTGAAATTCTTTTTCCATCTGGCAAATTCAGCTTTTTAAGGCATTCTTCTCCTCATTGGCTTTTTGGGCCTCTTTTGTCATTTGAGTTAGTCTATTTTTTTAAGGTGTTATTTTCTTCAGTCAGGTTGTTGACTCTCTTTTCATGATTTTCCTTCATCATTCTCATTTCTCTTCCCAGTTTTTCCTCCACTTCTCTTATTTGATTTTCAAAATCCTTCTTGAACTCCTCCATGGCCTGTAACTAGTTTATATTTTTCTTGGAAGCTTTTGGTGCAGGCATTCTGACTATGTTGTCTTCCTCCTGCTCCATGCTTTGATCCTTTTTCTCACCCAAAAAGGAATCTAAAGTTGGATTGTTGAGCTTTCTTTGCTTCCTTTGTTTGCTCATGTTGCCAGTTAGTCACCTGACTTCTGAGCTCTCGGCCACAGTAGAACTCTGCTTCCAGAAGGGAGAGCTTTGTTCCAAATCTCTGGGGTTTTTGCAGCTGCTGGAGCTATTAGGAGGGTGCCATTTCTACAGCCCCTACCAGCTTTGGCTAACTGGTGACACACCTCAGGATTACCACCCAAGACCAAGATCCTGGCAAGACTGCTTAGCCTGTGAATATTTGCTTGGTCCCCCTGTGATCTGCAGGCCAGAAGCTCTGAAGCAGCCATGTGCAGGTAGCTGCACAACCACCATACCTCCCCCTCTTCTCACTCTGGGGGCCGGCCAAACCACACTCTGTCCCTCCCAGATTTAGCAGAGTTCCACTGACCTTTTACTATGTCTTTGGAATTTATAGGTTGATAATTCTGGAAACTTCCATAGCTGCTGGTGATCCAGTCTCACAAATGCTCCAGCTGCAGCTGGTCTGGGCTGTCCTGGGGCAAAAAACACAGGTTCAAGTGGGGCTGGGCTGGGCTCCCAGTGTGCTGCAATGAACCCTTCCTGTCTGCAGGCCAGGCTGCCTTCAGTGGGATATTTTTTCTCTCTGTCACTTTGTGGGTTCAGTAACTCTAAAATTTGTTTAGAGTCATATTCTACTGGTATTTGAGGTGGTTTATGGGGGGAGCCATGGAATTTTCCTGCTTCTTGTGTATGTTCGATTAAGTCATATTAGGAGTTAATGTATTTATTTATTTTTTTAAGTCTAGATTTGTCTTGGTTAGCTTTCCTGTAGCATTCCTTTATAGGATTGTGGCACATATTCCTAGACATACAGTATCATTGCCAATTGTGCTCTCTCTGGGATTAAGTTTTATCAGAGTGTCTCAGGCAATAGTGCATTTTAGCATGGATTAGTAACACAATTAAAGCAATTTGCAGTGAGTTAATGTCTTACCCAAGAAAACAATTTTTTAAAGTGTTGGGGCAATAATTTTGTTGGAAACATAAGTGTAATATCTTTCTAGGTAATTAGCATATTATGTTAAAAAGCATTTTGCAATGGTGTGAAAATTAGTCAGCTTATTAAGAAGTGTGCATGCAGTTGAAGGCTTTGACAATTATAAACCAACATTTAACATACATAATTTTAATCAACTTGCTTTATTATAAATAATAACTAACATTTTTGTGGTGCTTCAAGGCTTCCAAAATTATTTTCATATTTTTACTTGTTTGGAGATAGTTTTGTATAGATGGTCTCAGAGTTAGGAACATCTGAGTTTAAGTCTTGCTTGTAACATATATGAACTATGTGGCCTTAGGAAAATTATTTAACCTCTCAGTTCTCTAGGCACCTCTCTAAATCATGTTATACAGAAGATAATTAGCAAAGGGAAATCCATCATCTGAACATTCACTAAAGAGATGAAATAACAGATCCAACCTCTGTCCTTATTCCTTGATTCTCACAACAACTCTCTGAGTTTGGTGCTGTAGATATACTTAGAGATATTGGGAGTTGGGTTCCAGGTCACCACGATAATAGGAATATAGTATTAAAGTGAGTAACATGAAGTTTTTTGTTTGTAAATGCATATACAAGTGTGCAATAATATTATGTATAAAATAATGAACATTCCTTAATTAAAATACTTTATTGATAAAAATGTCAACCACCAAGTGAGGGACTTCATCAGGTCATAATCTTTTTGCTGGTAGAGGGTCTTGCCTTGAGGTAGATGGCTGCTGACTGATCAGAGTAGTAGATGCTGAAGACTGGGGTGGCTGTGGCAATTTCTTAAAATAAGGTGAAATTTGCTGCATCTGTTGACTCTTCTGAGTTGACTCTTCTACTGAAACAGAGTCCATTGTATGGTTATTAATTGACCTATTTTCAATATTGTTGTGTCTCAGGGATAGAAAAGCTTGAGTAGATGGAGAGATATGGGGAACTACCAGTCAGTAGAGCAGTCAGAACACACACAACATTTATCAGATAAGTTCATTGTCTTATATAGGGATGGTTTTTAGCAATCCGAAATAATTATAACAATAACAATTAAAGATCACTTGTCACAGATCACTACAGCAGATGTAATAATAATGAAAAAGTTTGAAATATTGTAAAAATTACCAAAGTGTGACAGAGACATGATATGAGCGCATGTTATTAGAAAAGAAGCATGGATTGAATTGGTTGACACAGGGTTGTCACAAACCTTCAATTTGTGAAAAATAACACCAACACTATCTACAAAGTGCAATAAAGTACAACAAAACAAGGTATACCTTTATTATTACAAAGAGTTTAAGTGACCTGTCCAGTATCAAACAGCTAGTATGTGTCCTAAATGGGATTCAAATTCATTTTCCTGACTCTGAATCCAGAACTCTATCAACTCCAATGCCAAGCTGCCAAATATAAAAACAAATTTCATAATATAGTAATGTAACTGATGTTCATTAGATCTATTGTTTTTATCTAGGAGACTTCATGGTAATCTGTGTATTGCTTAATTCTAAATGGAAATGTTTAAATTCTTTATGGGAATTCAAGAGATTGTCTCTAACAGGGGTGATTATTTGAAATACATTACCAAAATATTAATCTTTGTATATGACATATAAGTATAAGGCCATTAATACAGCACTAATGCAAACTTCATATTTCCTTAAATACAACTAAATGTAAATATAACTAAAATATGTAAATATCTTAATATTTTTACCATCAGCATCATTCTTTAGTGTCTGTTATTTAGAAAAAACAGAACCCAAACAAAAGTTTTTAGGCATCTCTCTTTAGTGAGAGTTAAACGTTATCCATTATCCATTATCCACTGAAATCTTTGACTTCAATGAAAGATGAAATTGTTTCTTAAAGAGAAATGACGTAAGAGAAATTATCCAAAAATTTTTTCCAATTAATTGTCAAAATATTTTTCTGTAAATAAGTATTATAATTCTAGAAGAATCACTGGGAAAGAGAATGGACTTTTGGTGTCATTGTTGTAGAGTACTCTCAGATGAGGAAACTTGGTCTACCAATGTAGATTGACAGAGGTTAAGTGATTCGCTGATGTTCATGCAATAAATCTGTGTCAGTGGCACAAATTTTACTCAGGTCTTTCTGCTTTCAAATCCAACTTCCTATCCCCTACATTGTTCTGTATTGATTTATGAAAAATAATAAATAATAATAAAATAAAAATTATTTTTGTCCTAGAAGGAAAAGAAGAGATAATTTAGTCTCACTAGAATATAAGGTACTTGATAACTCCAATTTTTTTGTTCTTGTCTTAGAATTTTCAATACAGTGACTGACTTGTTCTAAGTATTAATAAACATTTGATTAATTGAATTATTGAATAATTTAATGCTAAATGCTACTCTCCTGTCTACCTTTCAAGCATCCAATTGTCATATAAAATCATATCAAAATCCAACATTTCGTAAGATCATAGATGTAGACCTCAATGAGACTTTATAGAAATAGAGAAAAAGGCCACAGAGGTCACATAGCCCAACCCTTCACTGCTATAGATCTCTGAAGCTATGATCATTCATTGTACAGATGAGAGAATTGAAGCCCAGAGAGGTTAAGTGACCTTTCCAATGTCACATGAGGAATACTCATCAGAGCTGGGATTTGAATCTCTTTCTGCTGTTCTGTACTACTTTTACCTACTCCTGTCCCATTAATAATTTTAATAGTTGTCATTGCCATAGCACTTTAAATTTTGTGTGCTTGACAACTGTTCTCCAAGGAAATATTATTTACTTCTTTTTACATGTGGGTAAATTGAGATCCAATATTTATTGAAAGGAGGATTTTAACCTCTTGTCTCCAATGCAACATCTCTACCCTATAGCCCCATCCTTTCCTATTTTCCAGATTGTCCCAAGGGAAGTATTCAGACAGATTTTTACCACACATGTGGCACAGATAGTTTTAAATAATGAACTTGTAGATTCATTTGCTTAAGCAGGACTCAAATTTAATGAACAGAAACCTGAACTAACTGCTTTCTGAGAGATATATGCACTAGTATTTGGGAGAACAGGAATGCGATTTTAATCACTGACTTCAAAAGCCACATGTAGAAGAGAGTTTGTGAAAGCCCGTGCCTCTCAGCTCAACTGAATTGTGCACCTGCCCAAACTATTTTAATATCTAATCTTCAGGACAGAATACTTTTTTCACCCAATATGTTTTTTGAAAGGAATTGTCCTGCTTTTAGCATATGAGTGTTCCATTCAAATGTTAGATAAAAAATACATTTTTTATACTTGGAAAAAAGTCTCTTAACATATTGCATGCATTTTCTCAAAATTGTCCCTTTATATTTAGGTTACTGAGTTTCTGGGTCTTAAATTTATTCAATTTGTTATTACAGGACCTTTCACCCTTATTCTGGAGAAGTGGTCTCAATAAGCATTATATTTTCCCTTCAGATTTCCAAATAGAATCTTCTAATGTCTTACAGTTTTGCTTTCACAACTGAGGAGACAGCAGGCAATATTTTTTTCCCATAGTGCAAAGAAGCACCATTTCTAGAAAAAGATACTGATTTGCCAGAGAGAGAAAAAAGCTGAGGTTTATATTTACTCGTTCTATTACTGGAATGTTATGTGCACTCTGCTTGAATTTAAGGGCTTCCTTTTCTCTGTCTAGAGACTGAAATTTTACTTATTTTTCTAAGTGAACCCTCCCCAGGGACTGACTTTCCCAGAACTAATCTCTGAGTACTTGCATTAATCCCTGAGATGCCTTGTCCTTCTGTTTCTAAATAGTAGATTTTAGCTCACAGTCTTATCAATTGTTATTTCCTTGTAGGGCTGAAAACAAAAATCATGCATATTTCCAAATTAAAAATATTTCAATTTTATTTTTAGTACTTATTTAATTTTTAAAAATAAGCTAAATCCCAACCAATCTCTTATTATCACAAGTAATTGGCAAGTTACCCAGATTTTTGGATGATTTTTATATCCTTTCAAAATTTTCAAATTTTCAAATTTTATGTCCTTTCCAAAAAAAAAAGAAATCAATTTTCTTTCTTTATCCAAGAGGCTTCTCTCCTTTCCAAACTGAGTTTAAGTTGCATTTGAATTAAAATATATTTTTCCAAAATTTTGTTTTTATTCCATTGTGGTTCATGTATTCACATTTCGTGGTCATTTCTTCCTTGAAATGAATTCATTTTAACTGATGACTTCAGATCCTGACACTCAGTACATTCATAAACCCATTTGATTTGGTGGATATCAGGGAGCATTGTCTAGGGATATTAAAATCTGCCACCTTTAAAAAAAAGTTTTTATTTGTAAATTATAAGTAGAATAGTTCAACAAAGAATTCCATAAATTATCCAAATTAAAGCAAGATATGGACCTCAGTGCAAAAGTGGGCATGGGAAGAATGTAAAGCATGCTCTTCTATTGTCCTTGAGTTGTGAAATTAATATAAAATTTAGATTTAGAATATAAAATACTAAGCTAATAGTGAAACATGCAACATATACAGAAGTGAAAATGGTAATTTGTAATTATGATTGGAATATAATAAAACAGGTAAATCAGTGTAACTAATTATCAGCACTATTTGCAACCTTACATTTGTGATTATATGAGAATATGCCTATGGGGAAGAAAAAAATGCTCCAAAACTTTTCTTCTTAGGATCATAGATTTAGAACTGAGAAGGACCATAGAGGCCATTGATTCTGACCCATTTCATTTTACAGACGAGAAAACTGAGACAGAGAAGATGCCCAGCTACCAAGTGTCTGTGACAGAATTTGAAATCAGGTCTTCCTGACTCTCCCTTGTGCTATAGGTTTTAGGGTTTGAATTGCCAATATGTAGCCTGTATGGAATGATCATCTCTCCAACAGGTAACTAGCTCATTTTTCTTACTTGTTTTCAACCTGTGTTCCAAAGCAGTTAAAAGATTAAACATTTCCTGATGCATTCGTAAAATGGCAATATATTTTGCAATGAGATCTGAGTGTTCCCTCCCCATTTATTAAACATTACTTATTATTAAACAATAGAAACCTCTTTTCTCATAATCTTGTATATCTTTCTATATAAAACTCATTTTCCTTCTAAACTTAAATGAACTTCATGACTTCTGACTATTTTATTTATTAACAGTGTAACAAAAGAGTAAAACAAAGAAATAAATTTTGCACTGTATCAGCTCATAGAAAGATGACACTCATTTCTAACCATCATGGCTACTGCTCCTTTATTCTGCAAACACAAGGCCAGGATCCAACTCTCAGGATACCACGTAAGATTCTTCTTGAGAATTCTCTGTACGTTCCTTTACAAGATAATGAATGAACATTTATGAAACACTATGTTTGTTAGTAACACTGTGTTAGGTGCTGGAATAACAATAGCTGGCACTTTAAAGTTTGTAACGACCTTTATAAACGTCCCCTCATTTTATCATCACAACAAACCTGAAAGGTAGATGCTATCAGTATCCCTATTTTCAGGTGTGGAAACTGAGACAGAAAGAAGCCAAATGACTTGCTCAGGGCCACACAAAGAGAAACATGTTTGAGGCTGGATTTGAACTCTGGTCTTCTCAAATACTTGTTGTCTACTTCATTCTACTCTATCTATTTGGTACAGTGGAAAGCCTGCTAGATAAGAGTTAAAACAGTTCTTTCAGGAAAGAAGTTTTTTTTAATGTTTTTGGTCTTTTAACAATTTCTCTTATGCCTTAAAAAGTAATAGATTCTATAGGATATTTATTAAGCACTCAGTCAATTCACAAACTCCTCAAAGAAAGACAATTAAACTGTATTAGTCCAAGACTCCCTTGCCTCTTAAAGATGCAATATATATTGCATATTGCATAAAGATGCAATGCTATATGTAATCTCTTTGGGATAGTCTGTTAAAGTGGATGTTGTAGAATTGTTAGGGGAAAATCAAAATCAAATTAAAAGAATGAAAGCAAAATATTGCATGCAATCAAAATAACTCAAATCAGTTTTATTAAAATAAGCAGAAAAAAGGAAATATATGGAATAGACACCAACATAATCACCCTCTGCTGCAGAAATTCAACTGACATAAAATAATTGAAGAGGACACAACTAAACATGATACCTAAAGGCAATCCATGTTTAGAACAGAAAGTCCTTTGTAAAATACTGTAAGGATATGTAGCCTAACAGGTCCTACTATAAAACTGAAGATCAGGTGCTTTTCACAACTATAGACAGAGGGAGAATTCATAATTAAAGTACAAAGAAGATTACAAAAACTAAAATAGACAAAGTTGACCTCAGAAAATGAAGGCATTTTACATTAATAAGATAGAAGAAAAACAAGAGTGTGAAAAATTCATAAAAATTATCACTAAGACAGGACTTCAGACTTTGACAAATATAACACAAAGAACCATTCCTCAAAGGATATGTGATCAAAGGAAAGATTTCAAAATAATTATGAAGATCAAATGAAAATTTGCTACAAATCATTGAACAGGAAGAAAAATGAAAATGAAAACAAATTTGACACTTCACCTTCCAAAATGCAAATTTGAAAAGATGATGAAGACGAGAACAATCAGTGCTGGAGAAACTGTGGGAAGATAGGTCCATTTGATATGAACTGTGAAATGTTCCAATCATACTGAATCATAATTTGGAATTTTGCATAAAGAAGAATGACTAATTATTCATTCTGTTTGATCCATTGTCTTTATTATTGGACATTTATTCCAAGTAAATCAAAGATGGAAACAGAATTTGGATATATGCTAAAATATTTATAGCATGCATTCTTTGTGGTACCAAAGAACTTAGAAACATTGTGAAATGGCAAACAAAAACCTATATACATTAATGCATTGGAATATTTCTGGTCTATAAGTAATGTCAAATATAATGAATTAAGAAAATGTATATGGACTGATGAAGTGAAATAAACAAAACAAAAGGGCAGCATACACTGTACTTCAACGATGTAAATATTTTTGTTGTTATTATTTAGTTGTTTTAGTCATTTCCAACTCTTTGTGATCCCATTTGGGATTTTCTTGGCAGAAATACTGGAGAGGTTTGCCATTTCCTTCTGCAACTCATTTTAGAGATGAGGAATTGAGGTAAACAGGGTTTAATGACTTGTCCAGGATCATACAACTAATAAATAAATATCTAAGACCAGATTTGAACTCAGTAAGAGGAATCTTCCTGCCTCTAGACCCAGCTTTCTGTCTACTGTGCTCCAAGGTAAATGTAAAGATTCATTAAAGTAAGTTGAATTCTGAATAACTGAAAGTTTAGTGAAGGCCTCAGATGATAGACAATGAAGTATACATTCTTCAAGGCATAGAGGTGGGGGACTGTAAAGACAAAATTATTTAAAATTTTGTTACATAAAACTATTCTATCTTCTAATTTTGCTTAATTGATTTTCTTTCCCAGAAGGTAGGGTAAGACAGAGGAAGGGTAAAATGATAAGGTGTAAGGAAAAAATAAATCGATAACATTTAAAAATATATTGGGTGGAGAGTATGAGCAAAATTTTCTTAAAAACAGCAAGAAATGAACTTTCAGAAAGCTTGAGACAGCGCACAATTATGCCATATTATCTGGAGAACATCTAAGAATGAAAACAGAAGTAGGAAAACAGGTAAAAAAAAAACTAAAAATGATCCATCAAGATTTTTATAACAGTCTTTTTCCATCCACGAGAGTGGACATTAGTATAATCAATTGATATTCATTAATTGCTTATGATATGCCAGATATTTTGTTTGATCCTGGAGATACAAGTACAGAGAATGAAATAAAACCCATTTGCAAGGAACTTACTTTTTATATTCATTTTTAAATTGTCAGTTGTAAATGCTCTCTGTCTCTCTAGTCCCTCCTCGTTGGGAAGGCAAGCAATATGTTATCTATTATACACACGAAGTCATACAAAACCTATTTCTATATTAGCCATGTTGTAAAAGAAAAGCAAGAAAAATCAAGTGATAAGACTGGCTTCAACCTTGTGCTCAGAATTCATCAAGTCTCTCTCTGGAAGTGGATGGTGTTTGTCATTATGAGTCCTTTGGAATTGTGGTGGATTATTGGCTTGATCAGAGTAGAAGAGTTTAAATTCTAATGAATGAGACAAGTATATGCATCAGTATATACAGTTTATATATAAATTGAATAAATGCAAATGTATGCAAAGTAATTTAGTGCCAGGTAGTGTGAGATGGAGGGCATTAGCAATTGAGATAAAAACATTTATTGCTGTGTATTTTGGAGCTGGTATGCCCCAACAGGGCTAAACCATCAAAAAGGAATTACTATAAAAAGTGGATAGAGAGCTATAACTGAGGAGGGAAGAGAGGGAAACTAGGGCTTTCTTTGTATGATGTCATGGACATGGGGAGCAAATCAGCAGAACTGACTTTTTAGGTTTGCCCCAGGCTGCTACCTTCAGAGATATATCTATATCACTCTCTTGGGACTTCACTTTCTCTACGGTTATGACCTGAAATCAGAGTTAATTAGCCATAGTCCTTGGATGCATGTGTGTGTCTGTGTGTTATAGACCTGTTCAAGTGAAATCTACAGACTCCTCAGAATAAAGTATTTAAAGTTATAAAATAAAACATATAGAATTACAAAGAAAACCAATTACATTGAAATAAAGTTATTAAAATTTTTAAAGAAAAAGTTCATGAATCCCATGGTAAAAAATTCCACTCTATAAACTGTCCCCTCACCTTCTGGGTATTGGGAGGGATTTTGATCATTGGGTCATGGTTCAATTTTTTTGGAGCTTCCCCATTCTCAGTGTTGTACTACAAGCTGAGTTACCTGGAAAGGATTACTTTACCATTCACTTAATAATACTAGTATATCTAGGATTACTTACTTAGTAATGTTATTGACCACATATAGGAATATGCCCTTGACTCTACAATATTTAATAATTTTCAGTCAATGAAAGAGAAAGATGCTGAAGATAGAAAAGGGATGCTAAGTAGATATGTAGATAATATAAAGCTACATAAAATAATTAACAAGTTGGATCAAGATCATAAAGTGAAAAACACAAGTTACCTACTTGCTAAACAATGCTGGGAAAATTTGTAAGCAGTCTGCAAGATTAAGCTTATATCAACACCTTATATCACACTCCTCAATAAATTTGAAATGGAAACATGATCTTATGTCTGTGAAATCTGGATAGTATACCAGCACCATGCTAGGAAACTGAATAACTTAAATTTTTTTTTAATTTTAATTTATTTTCTTGGTTACATCATTCATTTCCACAAGGTTTTGAGTTACAAATTTTCTCCCTTTTTTGCCCCTACCCCCCAGCCCAAAACATTGATCCTACTGTAAGACCCCTCCCACAATCTGTTCCCTTTTATGCCCTCCTCCA
>CM053595.1:15076525-15098566 GCA_028646575.1 Pseudocheirus occidentalis
TTCTTTTTGGCTGCATTCAATATTTTCTCCTTGACTTTGTAGCTCTGGAGTTTGGCTACAATATTTCTTGGAGTTTTCAATTTGGGATCTCTTTCAGGAGGAGATCAGTGAATTCTTTCAATAACCATTTCTCCCTCTGATTCTAGGACCTCAGGACAGTTCTCCTTAATGATCTCTTGGAGGATGCTGTCCAGGCTGGTTTTTTCATCATGGCTTTCTGGTAGGCCATTAATTCTTAGGTTATCTCTCCTGGATCTGTTTTCCAGGTCAGTTGTTTTTTGAGTGCGATATTTTGCACTTTCTTCTAATTTTTTAATCTTCATGTTTTGTTTGACTGACTCTTCTTGCATCATAGAGTCCTTAGCTTCAATTTGTTTGATTCTAATTTTTAGTGAATTATTTTCCTCAGCTAGTATTTGGAGTTCTTTTTCCATATGCTCATTTTTCATTTTTAGGGAGGTATTTTCTCCGGTTAGATTTTGGACCTCCTGTCCTAGTTCTCCAATTTTGCTTTTCAAAGATTTGAATTCTTTAGTGAGATTTTTTTCCAATTTGGTCACTACCTCTTTAATTTCATTTTTAAAATCTCTTTTGAGATCCTCCAAGAAGGTTCTTTGGGCTTGAGACCAATTTGCATTTCCTTCTGTGGTCTCCAGTGTGGATACAGAGTCCCTGTTGCCTTCTGAATTTGTTTGTTCTTGCTCACTATAAAAAGATTTGATGGTCCTAGCCTTTACAGTTTCCTTCTTCCCCATTTTGAGCACCTATGTCCTGGATTTTTGGAGTGGATGTCTGCTTCTGGGGTGCCGGGGTCTTGAGCTTCTCAGGCTAAGAGGTAGGGGTTTGGTAGCTGTAAGCTCTGAGTGTGTAGCCTGAGGCCAATACCAAGACTCTCAAAGATTCCCCTGAGTTAACCTGATGCTTACAGAGTAACTTGTGGGGGTCGGGTGGTCTAACTCCTTCAGGTTTCAGAGTCTGTGTGTCCAAGCTACCACTCAAGCAGGCTCAGAGCTGGCTACAGCTGAAGGCCCGAGGCAGAGCTGTTGTTTGCTGACTGGCCCGGTGGTGCTAAATTGGCTTTTCTTGGTAGGGCTTGCTGGCTCCACTCTACTGGGCTTAGACTCTGTATTATCTTCTTTCCCTTTTCCTCAAGCTATTTCCACTAATTCAAGATTTTACTCTGGGTGGGGCCTTTAATTCTTTCTGGGTCTGGGAGGGGGGATCAGAGCCACTAAACTTTATTCCTCCATCTTGGCTTCTGGAAGTATGGGTGTATAAGTTTAAACATCCAGATTGCCCCTGCAGAACCTGCTGACCCTGCTGTGGGCCCTGAGTTTTTTCCTACCCAGTTTGATGATCCTCTGTCCTGTGGTGAGATGGCCATGCTGTGTGAGTCTGCTGGCTGGCTGGGGCTTCTTCTCTGTCTGCTGTTCTCTATTCTCCTCTCCACATTGGCGCGGCTTCCTTGTGCTCAGCGTTCTCCTTACCCCAACGTGAGTAGGCACTTGTCTGGGTTGTGAAACTGCCCTGCTCAATCTACAATGGGTCCTGTCACTCTTGAATTCATTCAGATTCGCTTTTTAGCCTTTAGCTCCAGCTGTGGCTTCTCTGACTGCCCTGGGCCAGGCCGTGGTTTCGGGCTGGGCTGGCCTCAGCTCCCAGCCTGGCGCACTGAGCCCCTCCTGCTGAACTGCCTTCAGGGAGAGACATGCCTTCTGTATTTTTGTGGGTTTTGGAACCCTAAAATATGCTTAAAGTTGTATCCTATGTGTACCTAAGGTGGCTGTGCAGGAGCTGCTTGATTTTGTCAGGTCCTTTTCTAACACAGGCAACTGTGTTGTAAGTGGATGAAGCAACTCCAGTTGGTTGAAGGTTGGCCCATTCCACATTGAGAATGAGATGGTCAAAGCCAAAGCTTGACACACCAGTAATGGTACAAGTAGCATTCTCCTGCCAGTGGAAGCTAATGAAGGCAAAGCCCTTGGAGACCAGTGGTCTTGTCCTTGGCCAGGTAGATTCTGGAGATCGAACCAAATGCCTGAAAGAGCTCCTGAAAGTCAATCTCTTGAGTGTCTTTTTTACAGGTTAGTGACTTGAATGGTGGCATTGTCATTCAATCTCTTGGGGCGCATAGACTCCCCTCTGCGACTTGCTCCATCTCAAAGACTTGCGGGTACATATTTCCCTGTCTTGCTCTGGGCTGTGGTACAGACTCCAGCTCTCCAGGCACCTTCTCCTTTGTCCCAGTGGACAGCCCCAGCTGTTCAGCCAGTTCCTTCTGCATAGGTCCCAGTGTGTCTTTGTAGGGACAATGTGTTGTCCAGTGGTCATCCTTGGACATGACATTGTCATGACATTATTTGACATGACACAATCTTCTGCCCCTTCAGATTGTTCATTGGGTCCTCTTCCTCTTGGCAATTCAGGTCCTCTTTGCTGGTAATAGACATCATAGAAACATCATTGCTGACTGTAGTGGTGGCTACATTTGGATCAGGGGGATCAAACTGTGAGCTGCCAAATTTCTTCCAGTTCTTTCTTCTTGCAGCAGCCTTAGATACCTTCTAAGTTTCAATCCTGAAGATATGGAGAATCTTGAAGTTCTTGCTGTCTTCTTCTACCTTATATTCAGTGATGGTTTTAATATTTCAGTTGATGACTTCCTTGGGGCAGGGAGAGGAGCACCCAGTAGCAGCTCTGGCTCATCATTGGGCTCTGCTGTGACCAATGGAATCCCCTTGAGGAGCTCACTTGTGACACACTTGTCCTCATCTCTTTTTTCTTCCACCTGGTTGGCCCAGCTGGGCTTCGAGTCAGAGTCTAGTCAGCATTGCCCAGGATCTTCCATGCAGCCTGTGCCCAGGCCAAAGACCAGAAACAGAAATGGATTCTCTATTTTGTATTATTATTGTTAATATAGCCATAGCTCCATCCTACTAAAAATTGTAAGTAATGAAATTTACTCTTTGGGTAGAAACCTCAACTATAATTTTGGACTGTAATTTTGATTTGATCTCAGTTTTAATCCAAGTAAAAATGTTTATGCTAGAAAGTTGTTAAAGCATCATGTAAAAGAAAATGCCAACAGCTGTCCACGAGGAGTGATACCTTGTATCTCCAGTAGTTATAGTAAGTACCTGGTGGGTGTATATTGTCGTGATGGTTGAGAAGGTGATCTTGTGAAAGTAACAGCTGGATCCTTTTGACTTTATTTCTCCACTTTTGTTTTCCCTTTAAACAGAAAAAGTCTCCTTAAGGCCTAGGACATACTTCCTTGAGCAATGCAACATTATAAATTTGCTATCTCAAGATGTTTCCTCACCTCAGAGCTAAGAAAGTTTTGTTTAAACTTGCTTTGTGAGAGGTCTTTCTGAAATTTCAGGCATAGACTTGATAGAGATTTATTCCTAACTGTAATGTCCCACTCTTTTTTTTTCAGTGAAAGTTTCTGACCAGTGAATTTCTTATGATATGTTCGATTTCACTTGGTTAGTCATTTCAGTCATGTCCAACTCTTCATGACCCCATTTAGGGTTTTCTTGGCAAAGATACTGGAGTGGTTTGCCATTTGCTTCTCTAGTTTATTTTTTACAGGTGAGGAAACTGAGGCAAAGGGATTAAGTGACTTGCACAGGCTCACAGGACTGGTAAGTGTCTGAGGCCAGATTTAACCTAATTTTTCTGACTCCAGGTCCAGAACTCTATACACCACATCACATAGCTCCCCCCTATTTATTCTTGAACCCACAGTGATGGAATAATGGTATGGGATAAATTTTCAACAAAAAAAATCAACCATTTCCTAATTGTTGTCTTATCAATGTTTAAGTAACCAGTAATCTCCATTTAAGGGATATGATAGGTAAATCGTAGTCCATTATGACATCCTGAGTAAAGTAGGAATGATTATAATTAAAACAATAAGAGAAAATGAATTAATTCTTTGGCAAGTACTGAGTCTGTCTATGAGGTAAACTGGGAAACTTGCAAAGGTGAAATAAGCAGCCCACTATGAAGACATAAGCTAACTTTTTTCTAATTCTAGTTCTTTTGAATGTATTTGTAATTTTTGTTGAATATATTGGATTGGTATTTTCTTATAAAAAAGAAAGTATTCTTAGAATTCAATACAACACATATTCTACATAGTACTTCAAATACCTAAAATAAATTTTTATGTTATTCCCAAGTTTTCTATTTTTCTAGGTTGAACAAACATCATTCCATCAAATTCCTTAAGCTGTTGCTTATAGGATGCTTATGTATTCCTTGTTATGCCTAGACTTCAGATCCTAAGCGACTAACAAAGGTCATAGCCCTTAGTCATAAATAGCTAGAATGAAAATAACTTTAATTCATTGAGGTTTGTCTTATGGTAAATTTTATATGAACTAATTTTGAGAAAATGTAGCTCTTTGAATATGATGAATAATTGCATTCAAGTTATCAATGAATTTTTTTACCTGTTTACCCGGACAGAGACATGGAGAAGTACTCTTGTAAATGTATAGAATTGCCAAGTGTTTTGGCAAGCTTATAACTATAAATGTTTCCTAAGTTTTTTGATTTTATGTATCATCAGCTCCAACAGCCTCTGAAATAGAGATTACAGATACTTTTACTGTATCTTTTAGAGGCTTTGGATTTTGAAAAACAACAGCTTAACTCCCATTCCCTAAGAATTAATGTCAAGTGTGTGTTTGACCTTTGATCTAAGGAAAGTCTTTGAGTTTTGTTTTGTTTTTTAAATATCATTTCTGAAGAGACTGAATTTACCTATTATTTGGGAGATACTGTTAACAGTGACGACTTGAGACAAACTGTGAGAAGACAAACAGAACTTATTTTCTGAGAGACCTTAGTTTAACCTTTATATTATGGATAAGGAGTGCATTCCTAATTATGGCTGTTACAGTGGTACTGTGTTTCCTGGCTCTGCTCTGATCTTTTCAATAACCAAAATATGAAATAAAATTTATTGTTGTATTAGATACTACTGTGTTAATATATTGCAAAATCCTTAATTTTAATGTTCATATAAATCTAGGAGATGAGAGGTTTTGATAGAAAGAAATGAGCTGGCGGGGCAGCTACATGGCACAGTGCTCTAGTGAGCACCAGTCCTGGAGTCAGGAGGACCTGAGTTCAAACCTGGCCTCAGACACTTAACACAAAAACTAGTCATGTGACTTTGGGCACGTCACTTAACCCCAACTGCCCTCCAAAAAGCAAAAAAAGAAAAAAAAAGGAAAGAGATGAGCTGGATCTCATCTAGTTTATTAAATAACTAGTATGTAATAAACTGGGGTGAAGGCCTGGAACTAATTAATGAAAATGAGATTCCAATTTATTAATTTTTTTCAGAGGTTCAAACATATCCTTGGATTACTTTAGAACTTTAATGATGAGAATGATCATGGTACTGATCAAGTAGCAGGAAAGCTTTTTTTTTTGAATACCATTTATCTCAGTTATTCAATTTATTTCGACCCTGAACCAGCATTTGTGCATACCCAGCACACATATGACCTAAAATATTTGGTTTGGCAGACAGACTCTGATAAGATTTACTATGTAATCATGGATCCCTAGGAGGATAGTTAGATAGCAATGGCAAGGGAGGACAGCATGAGGTATTTCAATGGTTCAGATGACCTGAAATTGCTCTCTGCTATTTAGTAGAGGAATAATGGATGGTGAGGAGTGAGTTTACATAATTGAAACAGAACTGGAGCTCCACAGATCCAGAGGAGTTTGGTTGTTGAGCCCAGTAATTAAGAGCGAACAAGTGGGTAAGAATACAACTTAAACTGATTACCTCTGGTTACTACTAATGGTTACAGAAAAACTGGCTAACATTTTAACAGAAATAACATTTAATGAGGTTGATCCAATTGAGTATGTACTGTATGGCCAAGGATGAATGAGTGGATTTTGTGAAGGTTCAGTAGGTAGTGACTCTATTGTCCCTTGGCACTAGTGGTGGAGACAGTGTCAGATCCAGAACCTAATTAAACCTTATCATCTTTAAAAAATATTATTTTATTAAATTTGCTCATCTACTTTTAGTTTACAGCATTCATTTCCATAATCCCTTGAGTTCCTGATTTCTCCCATTCTCCCCTCCCCTTTCCCCCATGGCAGCATGCGTTCTGATATAAGCTCTACAAATACCTTTGCATTAAGCATTAGTCAGTCAACTTTATCATCTTGAAAAAATTAAGTTATGAAGGTTTAGGTTTGGGAGGACATAGATTATAGTGAAGATGACAACCTATTAAATGACACTTCCTGCTCATCATGTCAGATCTCATTTTCCCCAGACATTAAAAACTATACGTTCTGATAAAAGCCAGTAAATTAGAAGTTATCAAGGAATATTCAGGCAAATTGGGGGAATGGTCAGTGAAAGATTGCTACCCTTCTGTTGCCTATATTTGATGATCCTGTTTCTGGAAGAACCTTATGACATCTAATGCAAGTCACTTTGTTCTGTAATTGTTTCCTGTCTACTTACCTCTTGAAGAAGAAAAGGATTTTTATTTGACTGCTGAGCTAAAATTGAATGTTCATTCAAAAGGCACTACTGGACAAAGCCAACTCTTACAGTTTTCTGCCTGGAAATTGAGGAGGCAAAGGCTGATTTAAATTTCTAGCTGAAGAGAGAGACACACACATACACACAGAGCAAGAAACAGAGAGGGAGAGAGAAAGGAAGGCAAGGAGAGAGAAAGAAAGAGAGAGGGGGAGGCAATATGAATTATGGATAAAGGGCTTACCTTGTGATCTGGAAGACCCAAGTTCATGCCTTGCCTCTGACACAGTCATGGTTGTTAAAGCTAGGTTAGATGACTTTGTGGTCATTGCCAAGTCACTTAACCTCTAGGTGTTCCCAAGTAATTAGACTATAAATTGAACATGAATTATCTTTCCTAGTGGATGGAGTTTCATCATTAGGTATTCCTCATGCATATAAAATTATAGCTTAGGACTTCTCCTAAAATTGACAGGGTTAGGGAAGAGGGTGGGAGATGAGTCAAAAACAGTCTTATTAGTCTCATCATGCAGCTCATTCATACACTTGGATTCTGCCTTTTCCCTAAAACCAAGACTGTTTCCAAGGGACACAAGGGACATATCATTCTTATCGTCAAAAGATTGCTTTGGGGTCTCAGAAAACAGTTCCAAGGAAGGAATTTCCAATTAAATGAGGAGTCTTCTAAGGTGTTGTTATGGAAATCTGAAGATCTTCCCTGCCCCTAGGCCCTTTGATAGGCTTAAGTGACTCTGAGAACCTTCCCTCATTTGAAAATATACTCTACCCCCTAATAGGCTGAATGTGGTCATATGGAGCCTGTGGTAGGAAGCTTGTTTTTCAGGAATACCCACACCTTATTGTTTTGTGATTGGGCAGTTGGTCAAGAGGGTTGTGACATTCTCTGATCCAGGAGAAGGCTATATATACCCTCATGTGAGTTTTTGATTTGGGGCTCACTTTGGAAAGAGTTGTGTGATTTGGCCAGATGAGACTCTGGCCAGACATTGACCGCCCCCACCCCTACCCCCCCAGCTTTGAAAACCCAGATGTTGGTGCTTCCTTCTCTGATAACTAGCTAGGTATGGATGTAATGGTTAGATATCTGGAAGCCCTATTGGCTGATCTGTTTCTCGTCTGCTTGTAACTTCTGTTTGTATTCTGTTTCTATTCTCTCAAGTTCAGGATGTCGACTGTTTTCTCTGAACTAGGTAAATGATACATGTTTGCTTAAAGTAAGATTGTTTACCCATTTTGAATTGCTTTCCTTTAGAAAAGCAGATCAAAGAACCTGTGTTAGCAGCCATCCTGGATATGTTAGAGTGCTTGTCTCTACAGGTGTCTATTTGAAAGAGGAGAGAGAGAGAGAGAGAGAAAGAAAGAGGGACAGAGAGAAAGAGAACAAAGAGAACTAGCACTGTGACCTTAAAATATTAACATAACACATTAACACATTATGTTAATTAATGTTAATTAACATATTAACATAACACATTAACATATAACCATATAACCATGAACACACTGCTTTGCTGCTTTGGTCCCTGTTGCATCTCTCTCTCTCTCTCTCTCTCTCTCTCTCTCTCTCTCTCTTTGCCTTAGGGGAAGGAATTTTGGGGGAAAAATAGACTAGGCTAAGATCTTGTGAGCTTTGAAATGTCAGAAGAGTAAGTAGGCAGAGGTTCAATGGCAGAAGTTCACGCCACAGTTTGTAAACAGCTGAAATGAGTGAAAAGTCAAGCCCCAAATAAAGCTTGATTCTGTGTAGTAGTGGATTAAAGGGCAGCTATGGATAAAGTGCTGGGCCTGGAGTCAAGAAGACTCATCTTCCTAAGCTCAAATCTGGTTTTAGACACAGGACAACATTGTATAGAGTAACAACAACATTGTATGATAATCATCCATACATGATTTAGCTATACTCTGATGAACTGATTGCACCTACTATTTACCTCTAGAGAAAGAACTGATACATCCTGAATACAAATCAAAGAATACTTAAAAAAAAACAACAACTTTATTTTTCTTAATTTTTTTTGGTCTGTGTTTTCTTTTGCAACATGGCTTGTGCAACATATAATATGGAAAAATGTTTTGCATGACTATATTTATATATTTATATATATATGATATTTATATATTTATATGTTTCATATATATATATATATATATATATATATATATATATATATATATAAAATTGATGTTAAATGATATCAAATGACTTGCCTTCTCAGGAATGGGGAGTGTATCTGATTCTAATGCTTTCAACCCCATGGCTCCTAAATGAATCTGGACTAGAGATTTTTAAGAAATGCTTAGGGATTGTGGTGAGCAAAAATTATTCCTCACATCTAACCCTTCCTCTCTAAAAGCAGCATTGAGGAAGAGTTGAACTGGAAAACCACTTACACCTTGTAGCACTAATGTAATATTTTCAGTGCCCACAATCACAATAAAGACTGTGACTATCACACGATGTTTGCAAAGTATGCCAAACCCTCCAGAGAGAGGATAAAGCTGAAAGATTTAGACACCAGAAAACGGAATCCCCAAACCAATAACCCCATATTCCATCATAGTACCAAAAATGTTCAGAAGTCATAATAATGCTAAGAGCCATGCCATCTTTTATCCTTCCCACAAACCAATACAAGATCAATATTTACTCACAAAACTCTCTTTCTCCTCGCCTAAGCTCCTCTGTCCCCAACTATCTCCAACTGTCTAGCTCTGAACCTGCTTCCTGTGGGTTTTGCGGCTCCTCAGCAAACTCCTCCCACCACAGGCTCCATGTGACCACATTCAGCCTATCAGGGGGCAGAGTTTATCTTCACAGCAGGGGAGGTCTTCAAACTCCCCCTACCTCTATTAAGGGGCAGGGAAGATCTTCAAATTCCCATTCCCATTACACACTGCCGTCTCCCTGCCTTAGTGAGATAATTATGATTAAATACTGATATTGCCACCAAAGGGAATTCTGTATATTTAGTGAATGTGGAGATTAAAAATTGAATTTAATACTTAGGAAGTTCATTCCATTATTCAAAGAAATGCTGTCTGATGAAAAGAAACCAAATGAAAATGCCAGGTGATATTATGAAAATTAGTTTATTGGCAAAATACCTGAACATACAGAATGGGCAAAGCAAGACGGGAGCTATCTCAGGCTAAAAGTTAAATTGCAAACAAGAGGATTATGAATTTTTAGCTTCTGTTTACATATGTGTGGGAATAGAGACATCCCTTGAGTCTTTCTGACTTTGGTACTGTGTTTTCTATTTCTGGTCACTCCCTTCCTTTTGCTATCTTTGATTAACCTTTATTTCTATTGTATTTCCACATTCTATCTGCTTTGTGATCTTGCCTATACCCTAGCTACTTGACTTTGGGTGGTTATTGTGGTTTTGGCCATGCTTATGTGATTTGTCTTTGTTTAGAACATGCATTATGCACTCTTTCCTTATTATCTCTTATTACCTAGAACCTGTATCTGGGTCGTATAACATGAGTGGTCTTCGTGTGATATCAAGTCAAGAAGTGGAATATCTCAAATATTCTTTTTTTTGCCCTTTTACGGTTCTAGGATGACTAGACTATATGACGTTAATGATTGAAGCATAAGCAAGAACATAGTAATGGAAACCCAGAATGAGGTTAAGTGAAATGCAGTAAGATCCACTCCTCTGGCTTGATGGGGATTCTTACTCAGGGTTCTAAGGTAATCAACCTAAATGTATGCTCATGGGCAGAGGCAGGGCCCTGGAAAATTACACCTGTTAATATCTGTCTTAGCTTATTATTTACTTGTATTTCAATGCAAAGTTTTTGTATTTAGGGATTCATATGTTTGTTTTTTATAATTTTCCTCATATGATTCAATAACTTCAGATAACGAACTTGTATTTGTTGCCAGAACTAAACACAATTCTCCTCATGTGATCTGGGCTTCTGATAAAGAGGGCAACATAAAAAGCTCCATCAGAAGCCAAGGATCCCATGAAATTTCACCTGAAAAAATGAAAAAGACCATCATAGGAAGCAAAGACTGAGCATAAACAAAGAAAAGATATCACTAAAATGCTATGTCTAATCTAAGATGATAACTTAAGTAAACATCATCTTATTTTGCTATGATTTCTCCTTAATCGTTGCTATTTTGTTTCTTGATTTTCTGCCCTTTTATTTTTAATCATATTAACTAACGGTTTGTAAATTTATTAATCTTTTAAAAATCACCTTTTAGCTTTATTTATCATTTCTGTGTCTTTTGCTTTCAATTTAATGCATTTCACTTCTAATTTTAAACATCTCTTTTGTGCTTATTTCAGTTTTATTTGTTGATTCTTAAATTTTTGAGTGCATATTCCAGTTTGTTAATCTTTTCTTTTCTTGTTTTGTTAAAGTATGATTATAAATACATGATTTCCCTGTAAGAAATGCTTTAGCTGCATCCCAGAAATTTTGGAATGTAGTTTCATCATTAACAACTCCTTTTACATAGCTCTTAATCATTCTGTGTTTTATTTTTTTTAGTCCACTCATTCTTTAAGGTTTCATTGTTAAGTCTCCATTTGGGCCTATACCTTTTGTTTGAGGTCCTTGAACCAATTTCTATTGTTATTGCATTGTGATATGTAATGGATTGATTATTTATACTTTATTCTACATTTATTTGCAATATCTCTGTGCCCTAAGTCATGGTCAAGTTTTGTAAAAATTCCACATTGTTCAGAGAAAGATGTATATTCTTTTTCTGTTCCATTTAGAAGATGCTGTAAGTCTCTTAACTCTACTTTCTCCAGAAATTTGTTCAATTTCATATTTTCCCTTTAGTTTATCTTTTTGTTAGACTTATCCTAAACTGGGAGGAGATATGAAGCTTCCTGTCACTATTGTGTTACTCCTCTACGTATTTTTGAAGTTCAGATGATGTTTCCTTTGTAAATTTGGATGCTAAGCATTTGCAGTGGATAAGTTTATTTCCTATATTGGTTTGTTGTCTATGGTTAATTTTGGCACAATACAGTTTCCTTGTTCATTCATTTTTATTTTTTGAATGTTTGTTTTTGCTTATTTAATAGGATATTTACAACTCTTTTTTTGGATTCACTTGATGCCTAGTAAAATTTTTCCATCCCCTCAGTTTCATTCTTTTGTTTTTTTTTAAAGTGTTTTGCTTGTAAGCAAAACATTGTTAGGCTATCTTTTTCATAAACCCAATCACTCTTTTTCATATTATTGGATTGTTTAATCCATCCTCATTCAAAGATTTAAGGGCTAGGGATTTTCCCTTTCCATCTGTTTTTAAAATGGATTTTTTTCAAGTTATGATTTTCTCCTTTTGTATTGTAAAAAATTACTTATGCTGTAAACAATTCCTTCAGCTAATTATTTTTTAAGGTGGCCCACTGACTCTATTCCTTTCAAATGCAATCCTTCTCTTTCATTTGTTATTCCTTTTCCTTTAGGGTTTTGTTTATTAGCTCCTCTCTTTTGCTTTCATTTGGATATCTGTTTCTACCTCCTTTTTCCCTTTCAGTTTGTTCTCTTTCAGTTAGTCTTATTCATTTATCTTTAAAATTTTATTTTTTGTACCCATTTTGAAAAGGATTTATTTTATTCTCGGTATCCATCTTCTCTTTTTTTCTGTTTAGATTGTCATTCACTGATTCATAAACTTTACAATAATTTCCGGTTTTCTTTCTTTTTTTAACTTTTATTTAGTTTTGTATTTTTCCCCAATTACTTGTAGAAACAATTTGTAACATTTGTTTTAAAATTTTGAGTTCCAAATTTTCTCCCTTCCTCCCTCTCTTGGCAATTGAGGAAGTGAGTAGTTCAATATAGGTTATACATGTGTAGTCATGCAAAATATATTCATAATAATCATGTTGTAAAAGAAAATATAGACAAGAAAAAAATTGGAAAAATAAAGTTAAAAGAATATGTCTGGTTTTTTTTCTAAAATTGTTTCATTAAATATCCATCTCTGGTTCTGTGGAGTTAGGCTCAGATTTGCAGGATATGGTCCCTTGAGCTACACCTTGAGATCTCTTTCTCTTCAGAACGTATTATTCTATTCCCTCCTTTTTCTAGTGGGTTTAGAATTTTGTTGTTGTTGTCATCAAGTCGTTTCAATCATATCCAACTCTCTTTACCCCATTTGACGTTTTCTTGGCAAAGTGGTTTGCCATTTCCTTCTCCAGCTCATTTAACAGGTGAGAAACTGAGGCAAACAAGGTTAAGTGACTTGCCCAGGGTGACAGAACTGGCAAATGTCTGAGGACAGATTTGAACTCAGGTCCTCTTGACTCCAGAGCTAGTGCTGTATTCACTGTACCACCTCGCTGACCCCATTCTGCACCACCTAGCTGCCTCCTGGGGGGGGGGGGTGTAGAATCTTGTGGTATTTGAATGTCTTTTCCTTTGTATTTGAAAGCCTTTCTCCTGATGGCTTTCAGAATTAAATTGTTAATTTGACCACTATGTGTCATGGAATTTATATTCTTGAATTTTTTTTTCTGGAGGCAGTCTGTGAATTCTTTCTATTGAAATTTCATTTTCTATTTTCTGAGGTTCTGGGAAATTCTCTTATTTTCTTCATTTTTGTGGGTCTTTTTGTCCTGTCATATTCTGCTGGGAGATCTATGATCATAAGTTGTCTTTATGCATCTCATCTTAAAGATGAGCATATTAATGAGGATATGTTCTTTTACTTGTACTTCTCTTCCAGATTTTCTCTCACTCCTATTTTTATTACCAGTCTATTGTTTTCTTCTGTTTCTTTGGTGAGAATTACCACTATAGATTTTTTTTTCTATTCTATCCATTTTTGCTGTGTAGGGCACAAATTTTCCAGTCATGTAAGTCTCATTTCTTCTTTAAACTACTCAGAACCAGTAAGTTGTTTTCACATGTTCTGCTCACCTTACACGGGGTCCTCTCTCTCATCATCTGCTGAAGCATTTTCCTTCATTTTGTCATTATTACTTCATAGATGCTTGAATTTGTTTACTGGTTCTGGGGGCCATTTTTTTTCTGTTGTTACCATTTTTTTTCCTGTCAATTTATCAATTTGTGTTCAAGGTGTGTGAGTTTTCTTCTTCTTGGAATCTTTGGTCCTTTCAGTCTTTTTTCCCTCCCTTCCTCCCCATTTTTCCTATTGCTTACTTCTGGCTCCCTCCTCTCTGACTGTGGTTTCCTGAGGGACTGTATCTGAAATAATCTCAGCTCTTCCCACACTGGACAGTTTACAATTCACCAGCTTTGGTGCCTGCCCCAAGTGACTTTTGGGTGATCAGAACTACCCACAGCTGGATTCTGTTGTCTTACCTGAGGTGTGTTTGAGTGCTGCCTAACTTCCTATATACACAATTGTCCTGCCCTGGTGACTTGCCCCACTCTCTCTGTTCCTTAGTTTTGTGCCTGGCACTGGTAGTTCAGAACCTGCTTGTCCTGGCTCCACCAGTTCAGAACTCATTTCCCCAGCACTCAGAGTTCAGAACTTTACGTAGTACTGGAACTTTTGGGCTACTGCCTTTAGTAGCCTCTTGCTTTTGAAAGGCTGTGGCAAAGTTAGCTGTATAGGTGCATGAAAGCTTTCAAAGCCTGAAGCAAGCATTTCTATGTCACTGGAAGCAAGGAAGGGGGCACTGATTCAAGTGTGTGTGAGTCCGTGAGTGTTAATGCAAGTCTGCATTGTTTCCTTGGCTCTTATAGTGTGGTCTCACTGCCCACAATATAGGAAGTGGGAGTGGTGCTGAGTGAGCAGTAGGGTAAGTAAGCATCAATTACTGAAGTTATTTTATAAGTCTTATTTTGATTTCCTGGTATTGTAGACCATGGAAATAGCAAAGTTTCATCTTTGTCACAGTTCCTATTTTGAGGGTGTTTGAAGTTATGGGAATCTGCAGAAAGATCTAGTTTTGTTCATGTGACCCAGAAAAATTATATTTGTAATATATTTTAAAGCAAAGGTTGATATTGGAAATTAACATTCAGGAAGCAAAACATTAATGTATGAGATTTTTATAAAGTAAATAAATATTTGGGGTTTTAACAGAGAGGTATAGTGGTTTTCTTAGGATTTCTTAGGTTTGTAAGGCTAATGAAGTATAAATATTTTCCATTTCTTTCCTAGAAAGAGAAAGGGTTATTTACTGTGCTCTTCTCTATAGCTTCAACTGCTAGAGTTTTTTGTAGGATGAAATTAATGGGTCCCAGTTTGAAAACCTTATTGAGAGCAGATAACCTGATGAGATCATTTTTTTTTCTGTAGGATTCTAGGAAGTAATCTATTCTTCATGACTTAGTACACATTCTAGTTTCTGGGGATGAAAGCTTTCATATTATGTCAACCATTTACAGAAATTTTAAAAATTGTTATTCCTAAAGTAGATTATGGGCTTATGTTTTAATTTTTGCAACCTATTGTTCAACATTATATGACTAGCAGCTGATTTTAGATGATATTAAAGGCATCCAAAGGCTTCCCCCTGAAGCCAGTTTCCAAATTGGGGAAAGTAAGGTAGGGGGTGAAATTTTAAAAAGAGATAATGTTGGAAGAGTGGAAACAAATTATCAGAGTACTAAGGAGTACAGTGAGCCTTTTCTGTAAAAACGAATAGATCTAGAAAATGGTTTAGATTAAGTCCAGATAGAGAAATCAAAGAAAAAAAAATCACTTAGTTTTTTATAAATTAATTTTTTATTTTTATTTTTCAACATTCACTCCCATAAGCTTTAAATTCCCTGTCCCCCTTACTCCGTTCCCCATTCATAAGATGGTGTGCAATCCAATATAAGTTCTACATCTACATTCTTATTAAACATATTTTCACATTAGTAATGCCGTATAGAAGAATTCGAACAAATGGGAGGAACCATGAGAAAGAAAAAACAAGAGAAGACAAAACTAAACAAAAAAAGAGAGCAAACAGTATGCTTTGATCTGCATTCAGGTTCCATATTTTTTTTTGTGGATGTGGATGGTATTTTCCATCATGAGTCCTTTGGAGTTGCTTTAGGTTCTTCCATTGCTGAGAAGAGCTAAGTCTATCAAAGTTAATCATTGCACAGTGTCACTGTGGTCACTGTGTACAGGGCTCACTGGCTCACTTCACTCAGCATCAGTTTATATAAATCTTTCCAGTTTTTTCTGAAGTCTGCCTATTTATCATTTCTTATAGCAAAATCGTATTCCATCACATTTATACACCACAGATATACAAATTGTTCAACCATTCCTTCAATTTCTGATTCTTGTCTACCACAAAAAAGTTGCTTTAAATATTTTTGTACATGTAGGTCCTTTTCCCTTTTTTATTATCTCTTTGGGATAGAGTTCTAGAAGTGGTATTGCTGGGTCAAAAGGTATGCACATTTTCATAGCCATTTGCGTAGAATTGCAAATTGCTCTCCAGAATGGTTGGATCAGTCACAATTTTACCAATAATGCATTAGTATTTCGATTTTCCCATATCTTGTACAGCATCTATCATTTTCCTCTTTTGTCATGTTAGCTAATCTGATAGATATAAGTTGGTATCTCAGAGTTGTTTTGATTTGCATTTCTGTAATAAATAGTGATTTAGAGTATTTTTTTCATATGACAATAGATAGCTTATTTTTCTTCCTCTCAAAACTGTTTATATCCTTTGATCATTTATCAATTGGGGAATGATTTGTATTCTTATAAATTTGACTCGGTTCTCTATATATTTTAGAAACGAGGCCTTTATCACAGACAACAGTTGTAAAAACTCCTAACCAATTTTCTGCTTCCCTCCTTGGTTGCCTTGTCTTTGTGCAAAAACATTTCAATTTCATGTAATCAAAATGATCCATTTTACATGTCACAATGTTCTCTGTCTCTTGTTTGGTCATAAATTCTTCCTTTCTCCATAAATCTGATGGGTAAACTATTTCTTGCTCCCTTAATTTGTGTATGTTTTCAGCCTTTATATCTAAATTATATACCCATTCTGACTTTGTTTTGGCATACAGTGTAACATATTGGTCTATACCCAGTTTCTGCCATATGATTTTCCAGTTTTTGTAAAATAGTGAGTCCCTTTTTTTTCCCCTTAGCTTGCCAGTTATATTTATAGAAAGGTAAATCCCCTGGCTTTAAATAGATATGTATATACAAATATGAACAAACTCAAAAAACCCCTTTGATTACACAGGGATAGCCTGGGACAACCTCTTCCCCCAAACCCCCAAACTTGCTTTTTTTCTGCTTCCTATCCACCAAGGACATAGGGATTTAAGTCTGGTTTAAAAAAAAATGTCAATTCAGCCGTACTTGCAGAAATAACACTGAGGTTAGGTAGGAACCACAGAATAGAAAGAGGCAGCATTCCCATTCCCTAAATGGTCCTGGGCTTTTACCCACCCCTGAATGTAAGGGCGGCTTGTCTCCTCTGCTTTGTTTCCTAATATGCATAATAGAGGAGAGGGCCCAGAAACAAAAGGCCCAAGTTAATAAAAGAATGTCTACCACCCTGGCCTTCAGAAGGAGGATCAATATAAAAGCCCCCCAAACCCTAGAGAGCTCTGTCCCCCACAAAATACTCATCAATCCCAATCCTAGCCAAGGTTAGGCAGAGGGCCCTTCCTGCCAACCACCTCACTATTTCTTTGGTATTGTCATCAAGCAAGGTTCAGTTCTTACTTCCCACAATGGGGATTCAGTGGCTTCCCGCAAGTCACTGAGTGAATAGGTGATGCTTGAAACTTTTTAAATATTGAAAATTTTTCCAAAAACAAAGTAAATTCCATCCTATGCTATACACAGCCCTTATGTCTTCCTGACACTGAGCTGCTGAGAGTGGATAAGAGGAAGAGAAAGGGCATCAGTGCTGGAAGGGCCTCCTCACTTTTTTCTGGCATTTTGGTTTGGCTTCTGAACTTTTGGGTGCTGTGGAACTGTCTGGCCTGAAGGGTGGGGTGGCCCCAGGGCCAGGCTAGGAAGCTGCAAAGAAATTTCCATGGGGCATCTGGCCTGGGGAAACCTGAATGATCCAGCTGAAGAAATCCTGAAGGTCAGCAACTGAAGCTGGAGGGGCATCTGGAGTGGCTCCCTGCCTCCTACCAGGACCAGGAACCCTGGATCCAAATGAGATGTGATAGGGGACTCTGTGGGTATCTGGGGAAATTCCTACATGCTGGCATCCCACCCATTCTGTGATGTCATATACTTTTCCATCTATCATGGCAAAATAAGTTATCTTGTAGCCCAACATGCTTGACTCTGCCCAGAAGTTACCTTTCTCAGTAGGATGCATCTTGTTGCACTCAGCACAGTATCAAACATATTGAGACTCTCCATCCATTTCAAACCTCTTGTGCTTCTCTTGACACCTGCTGCACATCACAGTATTCATGGCCTCCTTGAGTTCATCCTGCAGCTTGGACAGAAATTCATTCACTGACCTGCTCGGTTCACTCTCTGCTATCCATTTCATCTCATATTCCTTCCATCTCTCAGGGTTACTGACAATATCCCAGGCAGCCTGCAATACCTTGAAGGCCTCCTCAGCTCTGGGATGATGGTTCTTGTCAGAATGAGCCATCACTGTCAGCTGCCTATATGCTTTCTTCAGTTCCATATCTGATGCTGTGGCTTCTACCCCTAGCATCTGGAAGGGGTTAAGCTCATCTTCTGGGATCCCAGCCATAGCCAAGAGTCGAGACACCTCCTCTCCAGGTTGGTAGTATCGCCCACTAGATGCTCGCCCATCCACTTGCCTGTTGATCCTCTGCTTGACCCAGGGTACCTCCAGCCAACCCCTCTGCAGAAGCCCCACCAACTGTTGCCATGTCCTGCTCTCTTTGAGATGAGTCCAACATTGGTGAACAGCAGGTGAATCTGATGGGGTCTTGAAAGAAGTGTCAGTGGGCCACTTTTTCTTGGTCCCTCAGGTGTACTGGGGCCAAGCAGTATTGCAAAAGAATATGAGGCTTTTTTCTTGAGGTCCTGTAGACCAAGCTTTTGCCCAGTTGTTCAAAAGACATCCTAAGAGTGAGTCCCTAGGTATAGAGGGAGACTGAGACTTCCTACCTTCCTGCCCTCAAGCCAAAGATTCCCTGTAGTCTGCTCACTGCAATGGCATCCCTAGAGAGTGAGCAAACTGTGAGTGTCCCTGGTGAGTCCATGCCCTGAGGGGAGCACGCTTGGTGTCTGTCAAGGACAGAGACCCCTGGTCTGTAAGAGACCTTTACATACCTTCAAGCCTTTCCCAAGTGCTTGAAGAGGAAAACCCCAGTGGGGAGACAGAGAGAGAAAGAGAGAGAGAGAGAGAGAGAGAGAGAGAGAGAGAGAGACAGAGAGAGAGAGACAGAGACAGAGGCAGAGAGACAGAGAGACAGAGAGACAGAGAGACAGAGACAGAGACAGAGAGAGAGACAGACAGACAGACAGACAAACAGACAGACAAGTAGGAGCTTACCTGATGTGCCAGGACAGCTTGAGATCTCAGATTTTACTCTGGATCGCCAAAATGAAGAGGCTGAGTGGGAGGAGTCCCATCTGGGTTGCCAAAATGAAGAGGTTGGGAAGAGGTGGGTGTTAGATTGATCTCATATGAATCTCTAGAGGGTTCTTGTCTGGAAAAAATTTCGCAGGACTCAAGCTGTCTTTTGACAGAGTTACAAAAGCTTATTGTTATGCTGACTTAGCAGCAGGCAGGAGAAGTAAGGAGGCCTGCAAGCTGCAGGGATCTAAGGCAGAGTTATAAAGTTTTATGCTTTGCAGCAGGCAGGAAAAGGTTAAGGATAGCCTGCAAAGTGCAGGGGTTAGAGGTGCAGTTTTTAAAGCCATAGAACAGTCAAAGGTTAATTATGCTAATTAGATGGGTAAAGGTGGAGTTAGGGAAGAGTTTGGGAGGAATTTAAGAGTGGTCAGTGCTTAAAGGGACATGCACTTTTTGTGTCAACTGTGCTGGCATATTGCCCATAATTCAATGGGGCATCCTCCTGGGGGTGGGTACCAGGAGGTATGGTTTTTGCCTTGTGACATCACTGGGTTACTTTTGGTCAAGGCTGACTATGTCCAGTCTGTTACTCTTCTTTGACAATATGGCTGTTGGGAGGATAGGCTTGATTGTTTCAGGAAGTGCCCAGTCTGGAAGCTATACTGATTAGGGAGTCAGGAAGTGCCATATTGGGAGCGAGTTTTCTCTTCTGATAATGTTGTTCAAGGTTTTCAGGTGCAGCTGGCCACTTAGAACAAAGGAGATATACATTTCTCTAACTAAGGATTTGTTTATACAATACTTTTGAAGGATCCATAGGTACAGTATCTAGGCAGACTGCTGACTCAGGGAAAAGACTTTTAGGCTGGGGCAGGGGAGAGGCAGAGTTAATGCCTTTATGGCTGGGGGAAAGTGTGATTTTACAACTTAATTGCATAGGCTAATTACAAACTGATGTTACACACATAGGTACCTGAACACAAGTGAGAATTTACAAACTGAGGTTACAGACAAAAGCATCCCAGACCCCATCAAATCCAACCTGGAGAAAAGCCAGGTGGCCTGAGCCTGCCAGCCCAATTGGTCTCCCATGTACACCAAGACTCTCCAGGTCAGCTGAAGACAGCCAAACAGCAAAGACAGGGCCAAGAGTAGCACAGCACACAGCAGTTGTAGCAGGTGGGAAAAAAAACCCTGCCCCAGAGCAAAGTACCTGGCATAGACACAGGAATACCACCCGAGCCCAGCTCCCCAGCTGCCCATTCTAGCTTCCTACCCATATTTGAAGCAAGTTCAGATCGCTGCCTTTCAGCTGTCCACAAGAATAGATAAGGTGCCCACCAGTTTCCACATACTCCCCCCACTAAAACCAATGACTCAATCAGCCACCAGAAACACTTCTGTCCAAACTGATACAGTTCTTCTGACCCCCATACCACCAAATACTGATGTGGGTCTGCCTGGCTCCTTTTCTGGCCAGGCTGATATGGACCAGAGTGTCAGGGGTACCTTTGACCACCCTTACTAAGCTCCTCTTTAGTTGGTAGGTGATGCCTCTGCCTCCTGGGTAGAGGCTTCTTTCCACTGGACATAGGAAAAGGGTCACTGGGAACGCTGGAGGGACCTTCTTCATCATCTTCACCTTCTCCCAGGGCTGGGGAGGTACAGTAGGTGCAAAAATTACTAAATGAGCCATCTTCTTCCTCAGAGAAAGGCCCTTTGGGATGACTCGGAGCTCCTTGACAGTTGCAGCCCAATGGTACAGGTGGGATGTAAGCGTCACTGTCCTCCAGGTCCTCAGCCCCATTGTCTTGAGAAAGCTCCTTGTCCATTCCCATTTTGTCATTGGAAGAAGCTTCAGTCTGATTGAAATCTCCCTCCCCAGAGGGCCCTGGGTCCCTGGGAACACTGTGACTTGGATCTGATGGGTGACTGAGGCTTTGAGGCAGTGTATTCATGGAATAAGGATGTC
This sequence comes from Pseudocheirus occidentalis, assembly GCA_028646575.1. NCBI lineage: Eukaryota > Metazoa > Chordata > Mammalia > Diprotodontia > Pseudocheiridae > Pseudocheirus > Pseudocheirus occidentalis. The sequence continues at coordinate 15,097,512 of CM053595.1, forward strand.
TAGTAAGGCAACAGGTGCCATTGGATGCAGCCTCCACTGAATCCTCAAGTCCTGAGAATGAAAGTTTGTCGGGGCCCACAGTGGGACCTAGAGTACAGACACTAGAGCCACTGTGGGGTGCCTGGTACAAATTTCTTTCCCTGGGGTGCTGCTGAGTCATGACCCCAGGGCTTCCTGAAGAAATTTAGGTCACAGCCATCATGATAACTTCTGGTGCCAGGCAGTAGCAGCAACGTTCTCCTTTCTGTGAGGTCCAGAGCTTGGAGGAACTACAAGAGCCACTCCATGGCCAGCCTCCCTCTCCCATTTCGCTTCCACCTTCCATCCCCACTGCCATCCACCTTTGAAGCATTTCCAAAATAATGAATTATCCCAGAAACTGGGGTCTTTGGGTTTATCAAACAGTAGATTACTAAAGTCATTGACTACTGTGTCTTGTGTACCTAACTTATTCCACAAATTCACCACTCTAAATAGGGTCAGTCAAAGTCAGAACCAAGTAATTTTGATGATTGCTGCTTTATAATACAATTTACGATCTGGTATGCCTAGGTCACCTTCTCCTCTATTTCTTTTCATTAATTCCCTTGATATTCTGGACCTTTAGTTCTTCCAGATACATATTGTTATTTTAAAAATTTCTATCAAATAAGTTTTTGGTATTTTGATTGGTATGGGACTGAATGAATAAATTAATTTAGGTATAATCGTCATTTTTAGTATATTAACTCAACCTACCCATGAGCAAAATGTTTTTCCAATTATTTAGATCTGACTCTATTTGTGTGACAGGTGTTTTGTAATTAGGTTCACTTAGTTCCTGGTTTTGTTTTTGCAGGTAGACTCCCAAATATTTTATGTTCGCTATGGTAATTTTATTTATTTTTTCAATTAATTTATTTTTATCTTCAACATTCACTTCCACAAGATTTTGAGTGCCATTTCCCCCATCTCTCCCTTCCCCTACCCCAAGACAGCATGCATTCTGAATACCACTTACCTCATTCTGCCCTCCCTTCTATCACCGGTCCCTTATTCTCTCTCTTTTTTAAAAA
>CM053595.1:15099066-15134386 GCA_028646575.1 Pseudocheirus occidentalis
TGGCTCACTGAAAGCGCACCCCAGGACCACCACTCAAGACCCCGATCCAGATCCAGGCCGCTCAATGCGATGGGTCGCGTCAGCCCCCCTGCTATCTGCAGGCCGAGGGCTTTGAAGCAGCCCAATGGGGCCCGCTGTGGCTCTCAGCCGTTCCTGCTGCAACAGCCACCTCCCGCTGCCTCCTTGCCCTGGGAGCAGTTTGGCCGGACCTGCTCTTCTCCTCCCCAGTTAGCAAAATCCACTGACCTTTCTCTTAGCCTTTTTGTCTTCTGGCCTGTTAAATGTGGTAACTGTGGCTCCAGTGCAGCCGCCCGATGCCCCAGGGCCTGAGTTGGCTGGCGTTTCAGTGGCGGGTCCCAGACTGCTGCGAAGAGCCCCGCCTGCTGAGCTGCCTGTAGCAACAGATGTGCTTTCTGTCTTGTGGAGAGTTTTGGAGCTTGAAAATCTGTTTAGCGTCCCATTTTATGAGTTTTTCAGCGTGTTTGTGTGGGAGCTGTGGTCCTTTGCTGCTTCTAAGCCTCCATCTTCGGTCCCTTATTCTCTTATTCACTTCCCTTCTATTTCCTGTAGGACAAAATAGATTTCTATACCCTACTGCCTATATATCTTATTTCCCAGTTGCACATAAAAACAAATTTTAACAATAATTTCTGAAACTTTCAGTTCCACATTCTTTCCCTTCCTCTCTCCCCACCCATCCTCATTGAGTAGGCAAACGATTTTATGTAGATTGTACATGTGTAGTCATGGAAAACACTTCCATAATAGTTATGCTATGAAAGACTTAACTATATTTTCCTCCATCCTATCCTGCCCCACTATGTATTCTATTCTATTCTTTGACTCTGTCCCACCTCAAAAGTGTTTGCTTCTGATTACCCCTCCCCTCTCAACCTCTTTGCCCTTTTTTCTATCATCCTTCCCTCTCTTATCCTCTTCCCCCCTACTTTCCAGTAGAGTAAAATAGATTTTCATATCCAGTTCAGTGAGCATATTATTCCCTTCTTAAGCCAAATCCAGCAAGAGTAAGGATCTCTCATTTCCTCTTACCTACCTGCTCTTCCCCTCATTGTAAAAGTTTTTCTTGCCTATTTTATGTGAGATAATTTATTCCATTCTTTCTCTCTCTTTCTCCTGCTCCTAGTATATATGTATCTATATAGCTATACACATAGATATATGTGCATATATTCATTTATGTATATATCTATTTCATTGAATTGCCATTTTTTCCCTTGAAGTATTACACTCAGTTTTGCTGGGTGGTTGATTCTTGGTTTTAATGCTAGCTCCTTTGACCTCTGGAATGTCATATTCCAGGTCTGCTGATCCCTTAATGATGAAGCTGCTAAACTGTGTGTAATTCTGATTGAGTTTTCACAATACTTGAAATGTTTCTTTCTGGGTGCTTGCAATATTTTCTCCTTTACCTGGGAATTCTAAAATTTGGCTACAATATTCCTAGGAGTTTTCCTTTTGGGATATCATTCAAGAGGCAATCTGTGGTTTCTTTCAATTTCTGTTTTGCCCTCTTTTCTAGAATATCAGGGACGTTTTCCTTGATAATTTCTTGAAAGAAGATGTTTAAGTTCTTTTTTTGATCATGGCTTTCTGGTAGTACAAAAATTGTAAAATTTTCTCCTTAGATCTATTTTCCAAATTAGTTGTTTTTTTCAATGAGATATTTCACCCTGTCTTCTATTTTTTCATTGTTTTGGTTTGTTTTGTAATTTCTTGATTACTCACAGAGTCCTTAGTTTCCATTTTCTCCATTCTAATTTTTAAGGAATTCTTTTCTTCAGTGAGCTTTTGTAGCTCCTTTTCCATTTGACCAACTTGATGCTGATTGCATTCTTCTCCTCATTGGCTTTTTGGATCTCTTTTGCCATTTGGGTTAGCTTATTTTTTAAGTTGTTATTTTCTCCAGCATTTTTTGGATCTCCTTTAGCAAGTTGTTGACTCATTTTTTATGATTTTCTTGCATCACTCTTTTTTATCTTCTGCTTCTCTTACTTGATTTTCAAAATCCTTGACATTAAAGTAAGATTTTGTAGTCTGAATTTTTCCCTCCTGTTTGTTTATTTACCCAAACAATCAATGGACTTTTTATCTCTTTAAAAATAGGACTCTTTTTTAATGGAGAGTTCACTGTCTCAAACTTTAGAGATTTTGTATAGCTGTTTTTTGAGATATTTCTAGGGACCAGTAAATTTTCACTTCTTCCAAGGTTGGAGAGGTATTTAGTTTACTCTTCTCTTGGTCTGTGCTTTCATCTGTGAGTGACCACAAGCACACATTTCTTCCTTGGAATTGTGAGTTAGATTCTTTCTTCCTTGCCATCACAAGCTTTGCCATGTTAGCACTCTTCCTCACCCAGGAGCACCACCCAGGACTGTGACCCTGATCCAGAGAAGAAAAAAACAAGAAAACCCTACCTCAGAGCCAGCATAGAGATCCCTGCAATCTCCTTCTTATTATCTGCTTCATCTGTCAGTGTACTAAAAGGTCCAGAAGCATCTACTGCCGCTTCCATGGGCACCGCTACTACCCTGCAGCTGGAGCTGGGGCCAGACCATGCCCCTCTCTAATTCAGGTACTACAGACCTTTCCTACTGACCTTCTAGGTTGTCTTTGGCATTTGGGGGTTGAGAACTGTGGAAACTGCAACAGCAACCAGTGATTCAGTCTCCTTAAGCTTACTCTGGGTGGTACTGAGTCCTGATCTGTGCTGGCATGGCCAACGCTGGTATACACTCCTCTTCCATCCTTGTACAGCAGACCTTCCATGTTGTCTTGGGTTAGGAATTTTTTTCCTCTCTGTTATTTTGTGGATTCTGCTGCTCTAGAATTTGTTTAGAGTCATTTTTATAGGTATTTGGAGGGATTTGGTGGTGAGTTCAAGGAAGTCCTTGCCTTCACTTTACCATCTTGTCTCCATCCTTCTACAGTTATTTTAAATGAAATTTCTCTTTCATCTCTTGCTGTTGGGCTTTGTTGTTAGTAACATATAGAAATACTGATGATTTACATGGGTTTATTTTATATTCTGCAACTTTGCTAAAGTTATTTATTTCAAGTAATGTTTTACTTGATTCTCTAGAATCTCTTATATTCTCTAGAATTCTCTTGATTCTCCAAGCATGTCATCATATCTGAAAAAAAATGATAGCTTAGTTTCTTCTTTGCCTATTCTCATTCCTTCAATTTCTTTTTCTTCTCTTATTGCTCAATTTAAGGTTTCTTGTTCCATATTGAATAACAGTGGTGACAATGGACATCTTTGTTTCACCCATGATATTATTGGTATGCTTCTGGCTTATCCCCATTACATATCATTCTTGCTGATGGTTTTAGGTAGATGCTACTTTTTTCATTTTAAGGAAGGCTCCATTTCTTCCTATGCCCTTTAGTGTTTTTAATAGGAATTGATATTCTATTCTGTCAAAAGCTTTTTCTGCTTCTCTTGAGATAATCATATGGCTTCTGTTAGTTTTGTTATGCTCAACAATGCTGGTAGTTTTCCTAATATTGAATCAACCCTATTATAAATTCTACTTGATCAGAGGGTATTATTCTCTTGATAAATTACTATATTTTTTGCTAATATTTTATTTAAAATTTAAAATTCTATCTTAATTAGGGAAATTGGTCTGTAATTTTTTTGTTTTCAGTTGACTCTTTTGGATTTAAGTATCAGTACAATATTTGTATCATAAAAAAGTTTTACTGGACTCCTTTTTTGCACATTTCCCTAATAGTCTATATAGTATTGGAATTAATTGATCTTTATGGGTTTGATAGAATTCACTTGTAAATCCATCTGACCATGGATATTTTTTTCTTAGGGAGTTCACTGATGGCTTGTTCAATTTCTTTTTCCTAAAATGTAGTTATATAAGTATTTTACTTTCTCTCCTGTTAATCTGGGCAATTTATATTTTTGTAAATATTCATCTATTTTACTTAGACTGTCAAGTTTATGGGCATATAATTGGGCAAAAATAATTCTTAATTGTTGTTTTAATTTCCTTTCATGGGAGGTGAATTCACCCTTTTCATTCTTTTTTTTTTTGGAGGGGGGAAGGCAGGGTAGTTGGGGTTAAGTGACTTGCCCAAGGTCACATGGCTAGTAAGTGTTAAGTGTCTGAGGCCCGACTTGAACTCAGGTCCTCCTGACTCCAGAGCCAGTGCTCTATTCACTGCATCACCTAGCCATCATATGACTCTTTCCATTCTTGACACTGGTAATTTTGCTTCCTTCTTTCTTTTTTAAACCAAATTAATCAAAAGTCTATATATTTTATTATTATTTTTTCATAAAACCAGCTCTTAGTTCAATAGTTTTCTTAACTTCAATTTTATTTACCTTGCCTTTTGTTTTTGGTATTTCTAATTTGTATTTAATTGAGTAATTTTAATCTGTTCTTTTTGTAGCTTTTTAAATTGCACGTCCAAGTCACTGATCTTCTCTCTCTCTTTTTTATTCACAAAAGCATTCAGATATATAAAACTTCCCCTAAGAACTGCTTTCCTTGTACGCCATAAGTTTGGGAAGTTGTCTCATTATTGTCATTTTTTGGATGAAATTATTGTTTCTATGATTTGTTGTTTGACCCATTCATTGTTTAGATTTATTTAGTTTCCAATTGATTTTTAGTCCTTCATTCCATGACCCTTTGTTGCATATAGTTTTTATTGCATCATGATCTGAAAAGTATGCATTTAATAGTTATGTCTTTCTGCACTGGATTGTGAGGTGTTTGTGTGTGTGTGTGTGTGTGTGTGTGTGTGTGTATGTGTGTGTGTGTGCCTTGTACTGTCCTGAAAGGTATATTCTTTTCTATCTCCATTTGGTTTTCTCCAGAGATCTAGCATATCTAACTTTTCTAAAATTCTATTCACCTCCTTAACTTCTTTCTTGTTCATTTTGTGGTTAGATTTATCCATTTTAGAGAGGGGGAGGCTGAGGTCCCCCACTAGTATGATTTTCCTTTCTGTTTCTTACTGGTACTTCCTTAATTTCTCCTTTGAGAATTTGGATGCTATACTACTTGGTGCATATGTTTAGTAATGATAATTCTTTGTCTATGGTGCCTTTTAGCAGGATATAGTTTCCTTCCTTATCTCTTTTAATTAGATCTATTTTTTTGGTTTTGTTTTGTTTGAGAGGAGGTTTACTACCCCTGCTTTTTTGTTTTTACTTCACTTGAAGCATAATATATTCTACTGAAGCCTTTTGCCTTTACCCTGTGTGTATCCCCCTGTTCCAAATGTATTTCTTATAAACAACATATGGTAGGATTGTGGTTTTTCATCCATTCTGCTATCCACTTCTCTTTTATGGGAGAGGTCATCCCATTCACATTCACAGTTCTGAATACTGTCTATATCTTTCTCTCCATCATATTTCTCCCTTACCTCCACTTATTCTTTTCTTTCTCCCTTCTCCCTTCCCCTCCTTAAACGAGTTTTTGCTTTTGACCACTGTCTTCCTCAATCACTCCCTTCTACCAGCTTTCTCCTTTCCCCCCCTTTCCCTTACTCCTTCTTCCCTTGCTTTTAATCACTCCTCTTTTCTTTCTCCTTTCCCCTCCTATTGCCTGTTATGGCATGTTAGATTTCTATAACTAACTGAGTATGTTATTCCCTCCTTGAACCAATTCAATGAGAGTAAAGTTCAAAAATTATTATTTTCCTCTCTTCTTTCTCTCTACTCTATTGTATTTTTGTGCCTCTGTGGGGAAGAAGGTTATAGAAGATTACTTTTCATAATCAGGGAGTGCTGTCTATATCAATAAGGAGAGGAGATGGATCTTTTGTATGAAATGGTCAAAGGAAGGGAAGAATTAAGGCAGAAAGACACACATGGCTACAGAAATACATTTCACTAAGGAAGGAAATGTCATAGAAAAGTGAGAATGGAAAGGAGAGAATTTGAGAAAGGCTAGAATAAGAGAATGTTTAGTCATAAAAACCTGACTAAAAATGTACAAAATATACATAGCTCTTTTTGGCATGGCAAAGATAGATATATCAATTGAGGAATAACTGAAGAAGTTATGGTGTATGTGATGGATGTTATTCAATAGTATGCAATATTACCATAAAATATCCTGGAGAGAAACTCTGAAGCCTCGTGTGAGCTCATGCATCATTAAGTGAACAGAACCAAGAGCACAATTTATACAACAATTTTGTAAGCATAAACAACTTTGTAAGACTTAGGAACCCTGATTAGAATAATGATCACCACAGTTCCAGAGGATTAATGATAAAATAAATGTGGAAGATGTAGAGTGTATATGACCAACTTTGAAATTCACTTTTCTTGGCTCTTTAACAGGGATTTGGTTTTTCTCTTTTTCAGCGTGAGGCTGAGAAGAGAGAAAGATGATTTAAAAAATACAAAAAAATGAACAGTGTAGGTGGCTGCTCTGATGGCAGTTCAGGTTTGATACTGGGATGGAATAAGTCACTCCCAAATCATCAATGGTTTAAAAAAGGTTGACTTTGTTCTTACACAGCAACACAATTCATTCCAATAAATAAAGTGCCCGACATTGTGCGAAGTACTTGGGAAACAGTAGATAAAAAGAAAGACTGTCACTGACCTCAAGGAACTTACAACATAAAGGCAGAGACAAGACACAAGAAAGAGGATGGAAAGCAGAGGGGGAGGGGCAGCAAGGGAAACCAGATTCAGGGACTACTTTTTCCAAGGACTTGAAACTAGGCAGAGAGAATGTAGAATGGAGTGAGTTGAGTCCAGTTGTACTCATATGGCATACTAGATTCTAGGGAAGAATTAGAGTCAGATTGAGGCTATTGGAATTTCCTGAACTATCCCATATTATTAATATTAATCTATACGAGACAGGACATGAAAGATCTAATTCCTCTCTGGTATGGAGTGTATGCCACATAGGTACATCTTTCTGACCTAGCAATAATGATTTCATTGTGAGTTTATGAGCTAAGGGGCATTTTATTTTAATTTAGTTTGGAATGATAGGTTTAAAAAATTATTTCTGTATTTGCTTTTAGTTTTCAACACACTTCTATAAGATTTTGAATTCTAAATTTTACCCCTGTTCCTCTGCTTCCACTCCTTAAGATGGTGGGCAATCTATACATGTAGAATTATATTAAACAAATTTCTGGTTCAGTCAATTTATAAAGAAGAATGCAAAGGAAAAAAACCATGAGAAAGAAGAAAAAAAGAACAAATAATATGCTTCAGTCTGCATTCAGATTCCATAGTTCTTTCCATCACATGTCTTTTGGAATTGTCTTAGATCCTTGTATTGATGAGAAGAGTTAAGTCTATCAAAGTTGGTCATTCAGCAAAGTTGCTGTTACTGTGTATAATATTCTCCTGATTCTGCTCACTTCACTCAGCATTAGTTTATGTAAGTCTTTCCAGGTTTTTCTCAAATCCACATGCTCATAATTTCTTGTGGAACAATAGTATTCCATTATTTTCATATACCACAACTTGTTCAGCCATTCCTCAATTGGTGGACATCTCCTCAATTTCAATTCTTGGTTACCACAAAAAGAGCTGCTATAAATATTTTTGTACATGTGGAAACTTCTCCCTTTCTATGATCTCTTTGGGATACAGACCTAGTAGTGGTATTGCTAGGGCAAAGGGTATGCACTTTTTTTTATAACCCTTTGGACATAGTTCCAAATTGCTCTTGAGAATGGTTGAATCAGTTCACAACTCTACCAACAATGCATTAGTGTCCCAATTTTCCCACATATTCTCCAACATTTATCCTTTTCCTCCTTTGTCATGTTAGCCAATCTGATAGGTGTGAGTTGGTACCTCTGAGTCATTTTGATTTGCATTTCTCTATAGTGATTTAGAGTGTATTTCATATTTTTTTCAGAGAGCTTTAGTTTCTTTCTCTAAAAACTGCCTGTTCATATCCTTTGGCCATTTATGAATTGGGAAATAATTTGTATTCTTATAAATTTGCCTCAGTTCTCTGTATATTTTAGAAATGAGGCCTTTATCTGAGATACTGGCTGTAATAATTGTTTTCCAGTTTTCTGCTTACCTTCTAATCTTGGTTATCTTGGCTTTGTTTGTGCAAAATCTTTTTAGTTTAATGTAATCAAAACTATCCATTTTGCATTTCATAATGTTTGCTATTTTTTGTTTGGTCATGGATTCTTCCATTCTTCATATATCTGACAGGTAAACTATTCCTTACTCTCCTAATTTGCTTATATCCTTACACTTTATTTCTAAATCATGTATTCATTTTGACCTTATACTGGTGTATTGTGTAAAATATTGATCTATGCTGAGTTCCTGCCATACTATTTTCTAGTTTTCCCAACAATTTTTGTTAACTAATTAGTTCTTATCCCAGAAACTGGAGTCTGTGAGTTTATCAAATAGTAAATTTCTCTAGATATTGACCACTATGTATTGTCTATGCAACCTCTTCCATTGTTCACTCTATTTCTTAGCTGGAACCATATAGTTTTGATCATTGCTGCTTTATAATACAGTTTTAGATTTGTTATGTCTAGGCTACTTTCCCTTCCATTTCTTTCCATTATTTCACTTCATATTCTGAAGGACTTTTTTTCTTCCAGATCAATTTTGTTATTATTTTCATAGTTCTATTAAATATTTTGGTGGTTTGATTTGTATGGCATGAAATAAGTAAATTAGTTCATGTAGAATTGTGATTTTTATTATATTAGCTCAGTCTATCCTTGAACAACTGATACTTTCCCGAGTATTTATATCCAACTTTATTTGTATGAAAAGTGTTTTGTAATTGTGTTGGCAGAGTTCCTGGGTTTGTCTTGGCAAGAAGACTCCCAAATATTTTATGTTGTGTAGAGTTATTTTTAAATATAATTTCTCCTGTCTCTTATTGCTGGGCTTTGCTAGTAATAAAAGTGCTGACAATTTATGTGGGTTTATTTTCTGTCCTGCAGTCTTGCTAAAGTTGTTATTTCAAGTAGTTTTAAAATTAATTTAAATTAATTAAGTATACCATCATATCATTTCATTTTAACTTGGAGCCTTAATTACTAAACTGTCCTTTTAGGTTTAGCCTTGGACAGTTTGTAATATCTTTTGTAACATGAGGAAATAATTGTGCTTAAGGTTAAAAAGGATTATGCAATTATCTTACAAGGATTTAGTATAATTCAAAATTAAAATCAATAAGCAACATCCAATTAAAATAAGCAAAATAAATCATAAAAAGTACACAAAGGAGAATGTGTATCAGACAACATTGAATGAATGAGTTCTCCAATAACTCAGTTCAATTGAGAGAGTCTTAGATCTTTCCCAAGGGAAAAATCTTCAAAGTTTCTGTATAGTAAACTGGGAATAGGGACATGACAAAAGTGTCCTCTATATGTCAACTTCTTCAGACTCTTTCTCTCTTTAAGAATGTGGAGACAGATTAGAATATAGAGCTAGAGAGATAGGTATCTTCTATCTCAAAGATCATAACAAGAAGGCCAGTATCTTCCTTCTCCTCAGCTATTCTCAACTCTGCTCTTACTAAAGGGTGAAACACTGAATCTTGACCAATCAGGAGAGCCCCATACAAAAGCCTTCATAAGCCAAAGTTACATCATGTTTCTTTTTCCATTCCCTCTATATTTAATACTTGGTGATTAGTTGTTAGTCAGATTATGTGTTTGTTGTCCTTCATTCTTGATGAGGACCAAAATGACATCACTATGTTGTGGTCAAGTTATTGTGTGTCTGACTGTGACTGATTTTACCAATATGAACTCAGAATGTTCTACCACAATCTGAGCACAAATAGTACACATGAACATTAGAAGTAGAGATTCTCTAAATTTGCACATCTCACTTTTTAAGCTACTGCAATTCTACCTTGCTCATAAAATACAACATCTTCTTTGATGGATTTAGACACACTATGTAGGGTGGTGCCAGTGTCTCCATAGCTTTTCAGAGAGACCTTGACAGTGTCCTTGTATTTTTCTTACATCTATATGAGAATTTGTCTCTTTTGAGTTCTCCATAAAATAGTGTTTTAGGCAAATGTACTTTTGGTATTTGAGCAATGTGGCTAATATGTAATCAAATTACAAGACAGACATGTGGTTATTTTTCATGTACAATAGAGAAATTACATGTTCCTCAAAGGACCAAAATCACATAAAAGTGTAAATGAAAGGATTTAAAAGCTTTTCAGCATTTGAATAAAATTAGGCTATATATTTTTTCATTTTTCTCTTCCCCACCTCATACTTTTAAAGGTTACAGATACTTTCGAGTCAATCTTAGAACAACAAAAAAACTTTTTTGTATACTCTGTATATCATTACACCTTATAATTTGCCGACATTTGAACAGCTTTTAAAAATAAAATGGAAAAAAGTCTTATAGCAATTGCCACTTGCCACTTATTAAACTGTAGAATATTGGTGGGGTGGAGCCAAGATGGCTGAGTAGAAGCAGCAAAGTTTTGCAGCTCCCACATGGGCACCTTAAATACCCAGAAAATATGACTCTAAACAAATTTAGGGCTCCAAAACTCACAAAAATACAGAAAACACATCTCTTTATGAAGGCAGCTTGGCACAAAGGGCTCATCACAGCAGGCTGGGAGCCCAAACCAGCCTAGCCTGAAAGTGCACCTGGTGCCAGGGTGGTCAGGAGGAGCCACAGCTGGAGTCTACAGGAGAGCAGATTGGTGCAGCTGAGGCAGTTTGTAGACTTATCAAGCCAGAAGAAATAAGGCTAAGAGAAAGGTCAGTGGAATCCAGCTTAATTTGGGGGAGAAAAGCAGTCCAGTCAAACTGCCTCCAGGCAAGGAAGCAGGAGAAGTGGCAATAGAGGCTGAGACAGAGGCAACCGCCTCCACAGGGCTGCTTCAGAGCTCCCAGCCTGCAGATTGCAGGGGGGGTCAAGGTTATTGATCAGAGGCCAACTCCTCTTGCCCTGAGCGGCCTGGATCCATATTGTGATCTTGGGTGGTGGTCCTGGGGTGTGCTTTTAGTGAACCAAAGCTGGTGGGGGCTGCAGCACCCCCCCAATAGCTCCAGCAGCTATGAAAATCCTAGCAGTCTGGGATACAGCTTTTCCCCCTTGAAGTAGAGTTCCACAGAGCTAAAAAAATCAAGCAATTAATTGACAAGCCAAAATGAGCAGTAAAAGGAAGCAAAGTAAGAACAGCAACCAAACTCTAGAATTCTTTTTTGGGGACAAAAAGTATCAAAGCATGGAATGGGAGGAAGACAACACAGTCAGAACTCCCACACCAAATGCTTCCAAGAAACATGAAGATTGCCTACAAGCCATAGATCAACTTAAAAAGGACTTTGAATACCAAACAAGGGAAGTGGAGGAAAAATTGGGAAGAGAAATGAAAATGATGTGGGAAAATCATGAAAAGAGAATCAACAATCTGACTGAAGAAAATAATACCTTAAAGAACAAATTAATTTAAATGGCAAAAGAGGCCCAAAAAGCCAAGGAGAAGAATCCTTAAAAAGTTGAATTTGCCAGATGGAAAAAGAATCTCAAAAGCATTCTGAAAAAAATAATTCCTTCAAAATTAGAGTGGAACAAATGGAAGCAAACGACTTTATGAGAAACCAAGTTACTACTAAACAGTTACAAACAAATGCAAAATAGAAAGTAATGTGAAATATCTCGTTGAAAAAACCTCTGACCTGGAAAATAAATCCAGGAGAGACAATTTAAAAATTATTGGACTACCTGAAAGCCATGATCAAAAAAAGAACTTAGAAAGCATCCTTCAAGAAATTCTCAAGGAAAATTGCCCTGATTTTTTAGAACCAGATGGCAAAATAGAAATGGAAAGAATTCACTGATTACCTGTTAAAAAACATCCCCAAAAGAAAACTCCTAGAAATGTTATTGCCAGGTTCCAGAATTCCCAGATCAAGGAGAAAATATTACAGACTGCCAAAAGGAAACAATTTGAATACTGTGGAAACTCAATTAGGATAACCCAGGATCTGGGAGCTTCTACACTGACAGATTGAAGGGCCTGGAATATGATACTGTGAAGATCAAGGGAGCTGGGATTAAAACCAAGAATCACCTACCCAGCAAAATTGAGTATAATGTTCCAGGGGAAAATATGGTCATTCAGCGAGATGGAGGACTTTCAAACATTCTTGCTGAAAAAACCAGAACTGAGCAGAAAATTTGACATTCAAACACAAGAAACATGAGAAGGTAAACATGGGAAAGAAATCATAAGGAACAATAATAGTAACTTGTGAAACTTTTCTTAGTATGAGGATAGGTGAAGGGAATACAAATGTATATATATGTATATGTATTTATGCATATGTCTATATACGAGGGTATATATGTGTATGAATACGTATCTGAGCATGTGTGTATATATATATATATGTACGTAGAGGGTATGGGATCAATTGAATATGAAGGGATGATCCTTTAAAAGGCGAAATTCTGAGGTGGGAGAGGACTAGAATGAGAGGAGACAGGGAGAGTAAAAATAGGGTTAATCATCCCATATAGAAGAGGCAAGGGATAACTGTTACAACTTTACTTTCATTACTCTCATTGAATTTGGCTTAGGGAAGGAATGACATAAACTCTAAACAGGATATCATGCCACACAGGAGAGTAGGGGTCATGAGGATGAGAGGCGGGATGACAGAATGGAGGGCAGGGTCCTGGGGGAGGGTTGATGGAAGCACACACTTCAGTTAAGGGACAGGGATAGGGTAGAGAACAGAACAAGGGTGGCCGGGATAGGAAGGAGGGACATATGATCAGACTGTCACAACATGTCCACTGTGAAGATGTCCTGTGTAATTACACATGCACAGCCTGTATTTAATTGCTTGTCCTTCCAGTGGGGGTGTGTGACAAGGTAGGAACTGAAAGAATCTAGAATTTAAAGCTCTGCAATACACGCAATTAGGGATTAAGATACACAGGGACTGGGGTAGGGATACCCTCCCTGCCCTACCAGAAAGTTAGAGGGGTGTTTGAGGAAGACATAAAAAAGAGCAGATCTGGGGAGGGGCTTTACAGTGGGATTGCTGTTTTGGCGTTGGTGGTAGGGGAGAGATGGGAAGAAAATTTGTAACTCAAAAATCTCATGGAAATGAATGATGTAAACAAGAAAACAAATAAAAATTTATAATAAAATTAAAAAATGAAATATAACCTATTGAATTGTTCAAATATTTATAAAGTTATTACTTCTGCTTAAAATGCAATACTTTTAGCTATTGTATTACTGTTAAATGATTTTTTTCTTCTTCCATTAATATTGTGTCAGATAATAAATATTCAGTGTACATGTGTCAACATTATTGATACTGCTAAACTTATACACACATAATACAGGTCTTTTAAACCTTTTTCAGAAGGCTGCAACCTATATTATAGGTTGTTTATCATTTCCTGGACCTCTTTCCCAAATTAATGTAATTACTGATCAAATAGTTCCAGTTTTTTACAGCTCTTTTTTTCCCCAAATATTCATAGAGTTATTATCTCACTCTTATTCTTATCCATGTTACTAGGAAATAAGCTACACAGATCATTAAAAACTGCCCTCAGTGTGTTATCTATACTACTCCTCCAACTTCCCTTTAGACAGAGGAAGCAGTAAAAAATGTAACTAAAAAACGTACAGTCTTTTGCTTCACTGTGCTTTCCAAAACAATTGAAAACCAATAATATCCCTCCCCACACTAGCAACTTGTTTCAATCTATCTGTGTTCATTTTCAAACAAAATTACTTACAGGTATAACCCTTATAATCCCACTGGTAAAGCTATACTTGACAGATGGAATAAAGATATTAAAATCTATTTTCAAATATAAAAGGGGGGACTTCTGCCAATATGCCATAAAGACAATTAGCTACTGCTATATACACCCCCAATTTTTTTAATACGTCACTAAATATGAGTATGCACCAGCAGTAAAACAATGTGAAAAGGTGTATACATTCCATATCTAGATTTTCCACACCAAACAACCTTTTATCAATGTGGGGGTGAGGCTGTGCTTATGTTTTTCCAGAAGCTGCTGAATGACCAATGAGGGTGCCAGAACAGAAATGTCAGGCTGTGTACTCCAACTCACCCTGAAGATGAAAGAGCTCCAGCAGCAGCAGAAGAAATTATGGAGATGGAACTCGGGAATAAAAAAGAAGAGGTCTCCTAATGCAGCCACTATGCAAAAAAGCTGCACCCACATGGGGGCAGATCAAACATTTATTATCATCAAGCCAAAGAACTGAATCCTGTTACCCCAGGATTTGTGTTTCTTGCTATTATCACTCTGATTTCAAAACAAACTGAACTGGTTACATCCTGATTTAAGTTCTGACACACATACTCCTATCATGTCAATTGTTTCATATTCAACCGATAACTACATGTATTTGGCCCCCACAAGCCTTGCTTACTTCATATGAACTTTCAGGGCCAGGATTTACATTGGCATGTTACTTCTAAAGATTGTAATCTCACACAATGTATTCTTAGAGATAAACAATATGTAGAACAACTGTTTTTTGCTGTTTTTCCCTCTAACTTATCTCCTACCAATTTGCAGGAGAGCATAGCTTAGTTTTATCAGTGAAGCATTAAAATTTAAAAAGCATTTCATAGGGCTGCTACTATTAGGAATCATATCTTTTATTACTTTAGTTACAACTTCTACACTTTTGGCTGTGTCTTTAAAATCCACAATTTGTACTGCCCAATGTGCTAAAGAACTAGCAAAAAATTTATCTGAAACACTTCAAGTACAGGCAAAAATCAATCAGAACACACAGACAAAAACTGATTTATTAGAACCGTCTATACTATATATAGGAGATGAGGTAGAGACCCTTAAAACTCAGTTATCTTAACAATATGATTTCAGATAACATCTATTCGTATCACTCCCAGCTTACACGACTCCTTCCAGACCAATATTACATGGGATGAAAATAGAGCCAGCTTATTGGGAGTGTGGCATAATTCTAACATCACCATAGAAATGATGGCCTTCCATCAGATTATCAAAGATGTTGAACATAGTAAAATTCATGAGATTGACCCAGAAGGAGTAGCAAGTACTATTATTTGCACATTGAAAAAGTTTCCATTTCAAAACATACTGGCTCCTGGCATGTACTTGCTTCCTATATTAATTGTTATAATAATTTTTTGTGTATATGAACCATATATTACACGAATGATGTCCTGTGATGTCAGGACTTTAGGCACTGACCTTAAATTATTTTGTAAAAAGGGGGAGAGGAGGGGAGCCTAAACATCTGATCTAGGAATCAGGCTGTCTTTGATAGCTCTGGCTTTTCCCAGTGATGTGGCCTTTCCATATGGCCAGCTCCAGGCTTTCCTGTTGATATGGGTGTAAATCAAAGCTTGCCTGCTATCTGAGATCCAGGGCTCTGCTCTGTTCTGGGATACTAGCCAGAAGGTGTTATGTGCCTTTAAGATAATTAATACATTTTAGATACTATTAATTTTTATGGAAACATCAAGGACATGATTACCATCAAGGCATCATTGTCTGGCATCTTGAAACTGAACAAAGCAGCACTGGAAAGCCTAGTGACCTATCATTGTCTTTTTTACTCTATAAAAACCTTGCCCATGGTATCAGTAAATGGCTTGCCTTAATAATCTCTCCTGGACCCATTAACCCACATTTCTATTGTGCAGAAAATTAGAGCGAGCTGAGACCTGAGTTCAAAATAAATTTAGATGAGGATTGATTGATTAAGTGCACTACTACCAGAGTGTTCACCACTCAAATTGGCAGTTCCAGTCTGGGATACAGGCTTTGGTTATAAAGGCTAAAACCACAAGAAGCACAATAGGAAGGGGAGCTAGCAGAAGCTATGATGTACACAAGCAAAGAAAAGTTATTGGTTAAATCTATGACTCAGGGGAGTATGATGCAAGGGTACAAGGATGCAACCTTCCTGTGAAGTGCGGGTCCTTCCTAGAACCGGGTGGAGGACACAGGGTAGGGAGCTGGGTGGAGGGTCATGCGATGAGGGGGACGGGAATTCCATAGATTAGGCCAGGATTATGTTCTGGGTGAGGGATGAAGCTTACTTGGCCAGTGAGACAGGACAGAGTAGTCTGTAGATAAGATCCTTGCACCGTTATGAGCCTTGTACACTATAATGATTCAAGGAGAAAACATGAAATGCTGATTAGGGGAGAAGGAGTCAGGGGACTATGCTTTGAGCAATGTCCAGACATGCATTAAAGCTGTTTCAAGCTATGATAGAAATATAAAACAGGGACAAAGACAGAACTATAAGAGGGGCTTACTGGTGGGCCACAAATCAGGTGGTGAGTAGTGACCTGGGATTTGGGTTTGGGTACAAAACTATGTTTCAGTGCATCACTTAGTGCTGGTCACACAAGAATGCTTGAAAATCCTCCATTTCATTGAATGACCATATTTTTCCCCTGAAGCATTGTACTTAGTTTTGCTGGGCAGGTGATTCTTGGTTTTAATCCTAGCTCCTTTGACCTCTGGAATATCATATTCCAAGCCCTTCTATCCCTTAATGTAGAAGCTGATAGGTCTTGTGTTATCCAGATTGTGTTTCCACAACTCTCAAATTGTTTCTTCCTGACTGCTTGCACTATTTTCTCCTTTACCTGAGAACTCTGGAATTTGACTATAATATTCCTAGGAGTTTTCTTTTTGGGATCTTTTTCCAAGAGGCAATTGGTGAATTCTTTCAATTTCTATTTTGCCATGTGGTTCTAGAATATCAGGGCAGTTTTCCCTGATAATTTCTTGAAAGATGATGTCTACATTCTTTTTTGATCATGGCTTTGAGGTAGACCAATAATTTTAAAGTGATCTTTCCTGGATCTGTTTTCCAGGTCAGTGGTTTTACCGATGAGATATTTCACATTGCTTCTTTTTTTCCATTTGTTTGGATCTGTTTTATAGTATCCTGATTTCTCACAAAGTCCTTAGCTTCCAATCGCTCTAATCCAATTTTGAAGGGATTATTCTCTTCAGTGAGTTTTTGAAATTTCTTTTCCATCTGGCAAATTTGGCTTTTTAAGTCATTCTTCTCCTCATTGACTTTTTGGGTCTCTTTAACCATTTGAATTAGTCATTTTTTTAAAGTGTTATTTTCTTCAACATTTTTTGAGACTCCTTTAGCAGGCTGTTGACTCACTTTTCGTGATTTTCTTGCATCATTCTCATTTATCTCCCCAATTTTTCCTCCATATTACTTACTTAATTTTCTTTCTTTTTCTTTCTTTTTTCTTTGTTCTTATTTTGCTTTTTTATCTTTTGGAGGAGCAATTGGGGTTAAGTGACTTGCCCAAGGTCACACAGCTAGTAACTGGGGCTCAATTTGAATTCGGGTCCTCCTGACTCCAGGGACAGTGCTCTATTCACTGCACCACCTAGCAAACCCCTCTTACTTGATTTTCAAAACCCTTCTTGAGCTCCTCCATGGCCTGTTTTTCTTGGAATTGCCATATTTTTCTTGGAAGCTTTTGATGCGGGAATTCTGATGTTTTTGTCTTTCTCCTGTTCCATGCTTTGATCCTTTTTGTCCAAAAAAACCGATTCTATTTTCTGATTGTGCTTCCTCTGATTGCTCCTCTTGACATCCTATTGCTTGACTTTTCAGTGCTTTGTCATGGTAGAAGTCTGTTCCCAGAGTGGAGAGAGTTTTGTTCCAAATTGCTGGGGTTTTTGCAGCTGCTGGAACTATTAGGAGGGCATCCTCCCTACAGTCCCCACAAGCTCCGGCACATTGGCCACACACCCCATTACCATCACTCAAGACCACAATCCAGATCCAAGCAGGTCAGAGCAAGACTAATTACCCTGTGATTGTTTGCTTGGTCCCCCTATGCTCTGCAGGCCAGGATCTCTGGAGGCAGCCGCACAGCAGCATCTGCAGCTGTGGAGTTCCACCACTTCTCACACTGGGGATAGGGGCCAGACTGTGCTCTTCCATCACTGAGTTCCAACAGAGTTCCCCAATGACCTTTTACTTTCTATTTGGCGTTTATTGGTTGAGAAGTCTGGAAAACACCACAGGTGCTGGTGATTCACTCTCCTGATATTCCTCTTGATATTCTAGACATCTTAAATTGAATTTTGTTAGTATTTTACCTATCATAGTAGAAATTATTATTAATATATTCCCTTGGCAATTAGATTGATATAGCATCAAAATTATAAAGTAACTTTGGTAGCAATAGCATTTTAATTATACTAGCAATGTCTTTCCTTGAGCTCTGAATTATCTTTCAACTGTTTAAGTTGTTCTTTATTTCTTTAAGGAGCACTTGGTAATTAAATTTACATTAGTCATTTATTTGCTTTGGTAAGGCAATCTACATATTTTATGCATTCTCTAGCAATTTGACACATTTCCCTTTCTGTCATTGCTTCTTAAATTTTAAAATTATAATCACCAAATAGAAATGCAGTTTTTTTAAACAGTATATTGAGATCCTGTGGAAACTATTAATTTTCTCAATTAGTATGTTTTCTGTTTCCTTAGGCTTTTCTAAGTGTATTATCACATAATCAAAAAATAGGGATAGCTTCAATTCTTCCTTATTCTTATCCATTATTATGCCTTTAATTTCTTTTTATTGTTTAATTTCTACTGCTAGCATTTGCAGTATTATATAAAAAAAAGTGGGAGAATGAGCATCTTTGCTTTACTCCTGCTTTCATTTGCAAACGTTCCAGTGCATCTCCATTGAACATATCTTTCTTTCTTTTAGATAGATTATTTCAAGTGATTTTACAAAGATCCCTCTACTATTCCTAACTTTGCAGGTTTTTTTTTCACTTAAATTAGTGGGGAAGGAGTAATCAGAATGCATGCCATCTTGGGGTGGAGGGATGGGAGAGATAGGGAGAGAATTTGGAACTCAGAATCTTGTTTAAGTGAATGTTGATAACTAAAAATAAATTAATTAATGACCAAAAATAAATAGTTTAGTATTTAAAAACCCTCAAATTTATGCTAAGGAGACTGATCCATAGTTTTCTCCTGTGTTTTATTCCTCTAGCTTTAGGTATTAGGACTATGTAATTCATTCATTCATTCATTCATTTATTTATCTATCTATTTGTCTCATAAAAGGTTTATGGTAGGTTACTTTCTGAATTTTTTTAGATTAATTTGAAAAATATGAATGTTAATTATTCTTGAAAGGTTTAATATTATTTTCCTGTGAATCCATTAGTAACAATAGTTTTTTTAAAAAGCAATACTTCTTTTATAGATGTTTCTATCTTCTTTCTGGGATTGAACCTTTCAAATTTAAAATCTCTAGCTATTCTTTTCACTAGATATTCTTTTTCTATTTTTGAAGCCATCCTCCATTTCTTGTCTTCTTAGTTTTATATATAACTGTGTATAATGGATGCTGATTCTTTTGGTCTTCTTTTGGCAATTTTACCTTGCTCATTTACTATTTTATTGGTTTGATTTTCTTCTACTTTTTAATCAGATTATCTTATGGTTTATCAATTTTATTATTCTTTTCAAAGAAATATCTTGTAATTGTATCATTTCTGTAGTGGTTTTTATTTTCAATTTATCTAGAATCATTATTGTTGAGTCAAAGGTTTGCACAATTTTATATCCCTTTGGGTACAATTCCAAATAATTCTCTAGAAAGATCAGTCTATTTCATAGCTCCACCAATAGTAGAATATACTTATTTAACTATGGCCCCTCCAGCACGTCATTTTCAATTTCTGTCAACTTAGCCAATCTGATGGATGTGAGATGGTACCTCTGAGTTGTTTTGATGTTCATTTCTTTAAATATTAGTGATTAGAAATATTTTTTCATATGATTGCTGATAGTTTTGACTTCTTCCTCTAAAAACTGTCTTTGCATATCTTTGGCCATTTATCAATTGGGGATTGGTTCTTATTTTAAAAATTTGGCTCATTTCCCTATGTGTTAGACAGCTATGACATTTATCTGAGAAAATTATTTTAAGACTCTTCACCTAGTTTCCTGAATTTCTTCTGTTTGCATTGGTGAAAAATCTTTAAAATTTTATGTAATTAAAATGATCCATTTTTACCTCTCATAAACCTCTTTGTCTCTTGTAAGTCTTCCCTTATATATAACTCTAACTGGTACTTTTTCCTAAGGTTACTTAACTTGCTTATATCTAAGTCATGTACTCATTTTGAGCTTATCTTGGTATATGGTGTAAATATTGGGCTCTGCCTAGTCTCTGCCAGACCACTTTTCTGTTTTTTGAGCAGTTTTGATCAAGTAGTGAATTTATGTCCTAAAAATTGGGATATTTGGTTTAAAGAATAGATTACTGTGCTCATTTACTTCTGTCCTATTGATTAATAATTTTTTTCTTATATAGTATGAATTTTTAAAAATGATTACCACTTTGCAATATAGTTTGGGCTTTGCTACTGCTAGGCCCTCTTCCTTCAATTTTCTTCTGCATTGATTATCTTGATATTCTTGACCTTTTATTCTTCCACATGAATTTTATTGTTATTATTTTCTAGTTCTATAAAGAAGTGCTTTGGAAATTTTATTGATATGTTACTGAATAAATAATTTGGGTAGTATTGTCATTTTTATTATATTGACTAAGCCTACCGAGGAGATACTAAAATTTCTTCAGTTAATTAGAACTGTCTTTATTTGTGTGGAGTGTTTTGTAATTGTGTTCATAAAGTATCTTTTTCTGTGTATCTTGGCAGGTAGATTCACAAGCATTTTGTATTGTCTGCAGTTATTTTAGGTGAAATTTCTCTATCTCTACCTTTTAGTTACTTTTGTAATATACAGAAATGCTGTCAATTTGTGTGGGCTTATTTCATATCCTGCAACTCTGCTAAGTTTTTAGTTCACTCTAAGGTTCTTATATCTACAAAAGTGATAATTTTCTTTCCTTGAAGTGTATATTTCATTGCTTACATTGTATGCTTCAATTTCTTTTTTATTATTATAGCTAGCATCTCTAGTACAATATTGAATAATAATGGTGATAATGGATGTTATAGCTTTACCCATGATCTTTTTGGAGAGGCTTCTAGTTTGTCCTTATTACAGATAATGATTGCTCTTAGTTTTAGATTAACCATTTTAAGGAAAGCTCAATTTATCCTTGTACTTTCTATTACTATTAATAGATGTTATGTTCTGCCCTAAGTTTTTTCTTCATCTATTGCTATTATTGATACAGTCAATTATTCTTATTATTTTTTCTATTACTGAATCAGCCTTGAATTCTTGGCATAGACTGGTCATAGAGTATGATCTTTGTGATGTTTTGCTGTAAACCCCATGCTAATTATTTTATTTAAAAATTTTGCATCAATGCTCATTATGGAAATTTGTCTATAGTTTTCTTTTTCTGTTTTTGCTTTCCCTGGTTTAGGTATGAAAAAGATATTTGTGAACACTTATAGCAGCTCTATTTGTGGTGCCAAAGATTGGAAACTGAGGGAATACTCAGCATTTGAAAAGTGGCTAAACAATTTGTGGGATATGATTGTGATGGAATAATCTTGTACTCCGAGAACTGATGAAGTGGATGGATTCAGAAAATCCTGAGATGACTTCTATGAGCTTATACAAAGTGAAATAAGCAGAACTTGGAGATCTTTGTACACAGTAACAGCAGCAGGATTGTCAACTATGAAAGATTTAGCTACTCTCATTAGTACAATGATCACAACATTTCCCAAGGTTTTATGAAAAATGCTATCTACCTCTAGAGAGAACTGATGAACTGAGTCATTGAATCATATTTCTTCATTTTAAAGTTTTTTCTTGCTCCCCTCCCCACCACCATAACATGGCTAGTGTATATATTTTGTGTGACTTCATATGTATACTGAATTTCATATTTCTTGCCATCTAAATGGATAAAAGGGAGAGCATGTGGACCAGAAAATAAAAATGAAAAACAATTGTCATAGAAGGAATTTGCCAGTATCTTCTTTACCTACTTTTTTCAAATTATCTGATTGTTCTTTAAACAATATTTGTGAATCCATCAGTTGCTAGGTTTCCTGGCCCCCTACCATCACCCTGGGAGCTTGTTCAATTTCTTTTTCTAAAGTACAGTTATTTAAGTTTTCTATTTAAATATTCTACTTATTCTGTTAGGCTGGGTAATTTATATTTTTCTAAGTGTTCAGCCATTTAATTCAGATAATCTTTTAAAGTAATTGCTTAAATTTTATCTTTATTTGTTGTGCTTTTACTCTATTTTTTGATACTGGTAATTTGTTTTTCTTCTTTATTTTTAAAATCAAATTAAGCAAAGGTCTTTTGATTTTATTGAAAATAAGTGGCCAGCTTGGAGTTTTACTTAATATTTCAATGTTCTTTTTAGTTTCAATTGTATTAAGTTCTTTGATTTTCATGGTTTGTATTTTGGTGTTTGATGATTTTTAATTTTTGGCACTTTTTTTTAAAGCTCTATGACCACTTTATTCATGTACTTTCCCTCTATTTTATTGATATAAATGTTTAGAGATAAAATTTTTCCTTAATATTACTTTGACTGTACCCCACAAATTTTTGTAAGTTTTCTCATTGTTGTGAATGTGTCACCTCATTGTTTCATTTTAAAGGAAGTTATTGTTTCTATGATTTGTGGTTCATTGTTTCATTGTAAAGGAAGTTATTGTTTCTATGATTTGTGGTTTGACCCACTCATTTTTTAGGACTAGATTATTTAGTTTCCAGTTAATTTTTAATTTGTGCTTCAGCAATCCCTTATTGAATGTAGTTTTACATCAATATTGTCTGAAAAACATGCACATAATATTTCTGCATTTGTCTGTGAGCTTTTTAAATCTTAATATACATGATCAATTTTTGTGAAGGTGCCATATAGCTGAGAAAGAAGTATACTTCTCTGTCTTTTAATTCAGTATTCTTCAAAGGTTTATCATATCTAACTTCTCTTAAAACATATTAATTTTTGTAATTTTTTTTCTTGTTTATTTTTCGATTTATCTGTTTCTGAGAGTGGTAAACTAATGTTTCCCACCAATACAGTTTTACTCTTTCTTCCTGTAATTTGTCTGACTTTTCCTTCAAGAAGATGGATGCTATGGCATTTAGTCTGCATATGTTCCCTATTAATATCAATTTGTTGTCTATGAGCTTTTTAGCAAGATGTAGTTTCACTGCTTGTCCCTTTTAATTAGGTCTATTTTTGTTTTTGCTTTATGTGAAAGAATGTTTATTACTCTTGCCTTTCTAAAATTCAGCTGAAACATAATAGATTCTGGTTGAGCCCCTTATTTTAACTCTGTGTCTCATAAACAAACAAACATACAAGCAAATATGCTGTTGGATTCTAATTTCTAATTCATTCTTCTATGGGGTGCGAAGGGGTGACCTGTGGCCTCAAGGGCACATGTGGCCTTCTAGGTCTTCAAATGCAGCCCTTGGACTGACTCCAAACTTCACAGAAATCCCTTAGAATTGTTTTGGATTTAGTCAAAGGACTGCACTTAAAGACCTAGAGTGCCACATGTGACCTTGAAGGTGCAGGTTCCCCATCCCTGTTCTATTGTCTTCCATTCCTTTGCATTCACATCTATACTTATGACTGCTAACTGTATTTCCCCATTATCTAATTTTATTTTTTCTTCTTCTCTTTCCTTATAGTAAGTACCCTCCCATTTTGTAATTTGGTTCTGCAAAAAACCTAAACTGTTAATTCACCTGTAGGAGGATTGCCACAAGGTTCTCTACATAACATTCTAGGCTGCTCTTTGCCATCATTACCATCTGATTTTTGCTTTTACATCAATTTCCTTGTGTACATTTATAAATAAGTCTCTTACTGTTATCTCTATAGTTATAATATTGATGATGCTACTCTTGCTTGTTGCTTTCATTCACTCTGTTTCATTCATATCTGTTTTCTGGGATGTTTAAGAAGCAAATGTTTTAAAAAGAAGCAAATTATCTCTTTGGGTCTCATTTTCAGTCTAAGAATGTTTCAATTACCTCTTTATTATTGAACATTCATGTGTTTTCATTTATGATTAAATTCAGATTTACAGCATGTTACCTTGACTTTCATCTTAAACTCAATTTTTCTTTAGATTACATTATTATTCTCCTTTTGGCAGTTACTCATGGGTCAATAAAAGTCCCATGTCATTCAAATATTCAAATATCCTTTTTTTTTGTATTTGAAGATTTTTTCCCCTAGTCTCTTGCAGAATTTCTCTTCCCCACTCTATACCTCCCCCAAGAGACTTGCAAAATTGAATCACTATGTTCACAACTTTTTTTTCCCTAAGGCAATCTATCAATTCTGGCCATTCTTATTTAATTTTCTGTGTTCAGAAAGTTGGGGCAGTTTTCTTATATTAAAATATTCATTTTTGACTTGTTATTCTAGGTGATCTAATGTTGTCTTTATGTAACCTAACTTTAGTGTATTTTGATTGAATAGAGAGCATTTATAATGTTATTGATTTTTAATTTATCTTTCTTTAGATTGTTATTTAATTCTTTGAATTTGCCTTCTCAGTTATACTCTTATTTTTTTTTTGGTGAGATTTTCCATTTACCTATTTAAGATTAAAAAAATTGTTAATCATTTCTTCTGTGTAAATAATAAATTCTGTTCTCACAGTTCTCTTTTCTCTTTTTAACTACTCAGGACTAGCATATTGTGGTTCCATATTCTCCACAAATTCTATAAGCATTGAATGCATGTATTAAGTGTTGAATCATTTTCCTTCATTTTTCGGTATTTTTTCATAGATGTCTGATCTTCTTTATTAGATGTGGAGGTCGCGTTTCCTTCTGCTGTTAATGTTGATTTATCTACTTGTGTTGAAGATCTTTGAGTTTTCTTCCTCCTGAGATCTTTAGGGATTTCAGTTCCCCCCTCTTATTTTTCCACATGCCTCACTTTCTGACTTTTTTCCCTCAGATGTGGTTTGCTCTGGGTAGCTGCATCTTAAAGCATCTCAGCCTTCTCTCTCACTGGGCAATTCCTCATTCCTCATCTTAGGTCTCTGCCCCAAATATCTTTTGAGGGTATCATAACTGGATACTGAACTCTCTCCCTCAGTGTTAGTATAGTATAACACAATTCCCCTTTCCTCCACCCCTTCCCTGAGTCATTCAATTTCTCAGTTGTCTTGTCTAACAAAACAGAACATTATCATCCTGGTGCTATGGCATCCTGTTTTGATTTTTGTTCTTTGGAATTTAGATCTTCTAGATTCTGGGAGAAATAGGTATGTGTGATAGAGGTATGAAGTTCAAGTCCAGATATACATATTTCCTCTTTTCTTTTGTTCCATCATTCTCCTGTTGATCTCTGTTGTAGCCAGAGCACATTGTAGCTCGCTATTAAGGCCTCAAGAATCTTCTCTTTGGAGCTTGGATAATCACAGCAGTGGAAAGAAGATGTGAGGGGACTAGGATGAGGAGGTTTCATTTTATGGCAAGCCCTTAGGATCCTTGTTGCTGGTAGCATGGTATGTAGTGAGAAACGTGGGTACTGAGCAAGGTTCATTAGATAAGAGTTCATGTTATTTTTACCATCTTCTGAATTTCTGGTGTCCTAGAACATGTAGACCATTTACATTTCTGTTTTGGAGAGGTTTAAGAGGTCTTGAGGATCAGAGAAATTGTCTAGTCCTCCATCTTGTTTGTCATAGGACCCAGAGGTGTTTTCATCATGTAGTCATATACACACATGTGTTTAATTATAATAAGTTTCTATAACTACAGATACACATACATACATAAATGTGCACATATGGATTATAGCATCATATATGCACACACCCCAAAACATATATATATATAACCATGTGCACATATATGTATAACCATATAAACACATACAATCATATATACATGCATGCACATATATCTCTATGTATGGATGTATAACCATAAACTATTTTGCAAGTCAGTAGCAAGCATACATTAAACACTTATCTTTCACTCCTAAAATTGACTGTAGTTAAATTATTTCAAATTTACAAGTCACAGCAAAATAAATAGTAGACAGGTCTTTTTCTTTTTCCAAATTTAGTTTATTAAGTCATGATAGTTTTCTGCCTTAACAAGATTACAATTTAGCAAGTAGACATAGTTTTTTTTTATTTAGCACTTTCACAACTTTACCCACCTACTCAAAACAAAGAAACATTTTCTCAGCTTTGGACACATGCATTTATACATTCAATAAAAACAAATCAAAATTCAAATCTGGGTTGATTTTTTTCCAAGCAAATTAAACTCACTATCATATTCAGTGTACATCACATATAACTTAAATACAACTTAAATTTAAAGACAACTTAAATATATAAGTTAATAATAAATCGCACCAATATACTCATTGGAACTTTCCTAAGTTGATCTGTCCCCCACGAAGACACATATGATAAACTTGGATAAGAGGTTTATGGCCACATCCCTGGGGAAGAGAGTATAAAGCCATTTATGGCTGCTCTCCTAAGGACTGTTGCTGTGAAGAACTTTAAGGGTCTAATCTCATAGTATAATGAACTCTCTATTCAGCAATAAACTAAAGTATAAAGTTTCTGTTTCTAGGGAAACAGGGCTTACCAGGGCTACGACAATATTTATACACGTTACCAGCACTATCATCTTAATTCACTTTATGTCTGAAGAATTACCATAGATCAATGGACAAGACTTCTGTCTGAGAAAATAACATAGACCAACACACAGAGCACCAACATCACAAACATTCTCTCAGTTCTACCTATTTCCAGCTCTGCTGGTGCTCTTATCTACTCCTTCCTATTCCACACCATCTTCCAAAATCCTCACACTGTGGGATCCCATGTGATTACATTTGGCTCATTAAGGGGCAGGGTTAATCTTTAAACTCCCTTGGGCCTAGTAAGGGCAATACAATGTATATTGTTTCCAACCAAAGACTCCTGATACAATCAAAGATGATCTCACACTCTTTCTGGTGTGTGCATGCTTTGTGTGTGCACACACACATACACACATACACAGAGCGCAAATGAAGTAAGACTCAAGTTAACCAGACTTAGAACAGAAGCCAAATAACAGGAATTCAGGAATTAAAATTTTACTGACCTGGAAGTCCAAGACCTAAGAGTTTTAGTCTATTTGTAACAGCTATCTGTAGCTCCCTATTACAAGGGATTAAATCTCCCTATTAAAAGGAATCTCCTTTACCTCACATCTGATGTCATGAAGGAGATTGAAGATATCCTACTTCTGACAGCAAAACTGTTATGTAAAACAGTTTTATCACAATAAAAGGCTTTACTCAAGACATGTATTGCAAACCTACCTAAGAAGAAAAATTAATGTGTACAAAGCACTGTGCTTTTAAAAGATTGAGTGGTTTTCTAAAAATGCAACTTTATATTTATACTTTATAGCATACAGTAAATATAGACATGATACTTAATAACCAGTCAACCACTGGCTTTGGGAATAGCTCATTATGTTTATATTTTATAACAAATTTTAATGGATATTTCTTGTTTCATTAATCACTATAATATTCCACATATCTCTCTCCCTCAACCTTCCAAAGGATCATATATGACAAAATTTCTTTTTTATACAGGAAAATAAAGTCAGCACAACTGATCAATACTTTGAAAAAGTCTGAAAACCTGGGCAATGTGTAACACCTGTGGCCCTTCACTAAGTGGTAGGTTGGAGGTATCTTCTCATATCTCTTACTCCTATTTGATCCTTATAGTTTTTTTAACATCTATTTTTGATGTTTTTTGCTGTGTAGTTATATTTTCTATTTATATAATGTTGTTTATTTTAAATCCTTTTTCTGCGTCTATGATTTTTTGTTGCTTTTGTTACTGATGTGGTTAATTATGCTGATAGTTTTCTTAATGTTGAACCAGCCTTACATTCCTTGTATAAATCGTACCTTGTCATAGTGTATGACCCTTGCAAGGTATTGTTGTACTCTCCTAGTTAGTATTTTATAAAAAAAGTTTGCATCATTATATATTAATGAAATTGGGTTATAATTTTCTTAGTCAATTTTTGTTCTCCCTGGTTTAAGTGTCAAAACCATATTTTTGTCATAAAAGGAATTTATTATAACTTCTTTACCTATTTTTTCCAAATAGTTTATATAGCATTAGGATTCATTGCTAACTGGTAGAATTCACTTGTGAATTCATCTAGTCCTGATGATTTTTACTTAGGGAGTTCATTAATGACTTGTTCAATTTCTTTTTTTTTAAGATAGGGTTATTTAACCATTTTGTTTTCTCTTTGTTAATCTGGGCAATTTATATTTTTCCCTTTCATCCCTTTCAGTTTGTCAGTTTTGCTGGCATATAATTTGACAGAATAACTTCTGATAATTTAATCTAATCCTAATTGGTGGTGCTTTCATCCTTTTCATTTTTGATACTAGTAATTTGGTTTTCTTCTTTCTTTAAAAGGAGTGTTTATCTATTTTAATGTTTTTATGAAACCAACTCTGGGTTTTATTTATTAGATCAAAGAGTTTTTTTTTATTTAAACTTTCCACTTCATTAATCTATCCTTTGATTTTCAGGACTTTTTTGTGTTTAATTGGGGATTTTAAATTAGTTCTTTTTCTAGCTCTTTTAGGTGCCTCACCAATTCATTTTCCTATTTAGAGACATAAAATTTCCCCTAAGTACTCCTTTGGTTTCATCAGTGTTCTTGCATTGTTATTTGGTGAAATGAAACTATCAGTTGTTTCTGTGATTTGTTTTTGGGAACACTTATTCCTTCAGATTAGGTTGTTTAGTTTCCAATTAATTGGAATTAAATTGGAATTTATTAAATTGGAAAAAAATTGGAATAAAATCCAATTTTAATTGATGCTTCCATGGCCCTTATTAAATGTAATTTTATTACATAATAGCCTGAAAAGGGTGCATTTAATATTCCTGCTATTCTGCGTTTGGTTGTAAGAATTCTATGTTTTAATATATGGTCAAGTTTTTGTGAAAGTGCCATGTACAGCTGAGAAAAAGGTGCATTCCTTTCTAGTCCCATTCATTTTTTCCTCTTGTCTATCATATTAAACCTTTCTAAGATTCTATCCATCTTCTTAACTTCTTTCCTATTTATTTTATGGTGAGATTTATCTAGCTCTATGAGGGGAAAGTTGAGGTTGCCCACTACTGTAATTTTGCTGTCATTCTCATCCTGTAATTTATTTAACTTTTCCCTTAATAATTTGGATTCTATGCCATTTGGCACATGTTTAAATTATTTCACTGTGCATGATACCTTTTATCAAGACGTAGTTTCCCTGCTTATTGCTTTTAATTAGGTCTATTGTTGCATTTTCTTTATCTGAGATCATAATTGTTAACCCTGCCTTTTTTTTAATGTCATCTGAAGCATGATAGATCCTACTCATGTCCCTTATTTTGTCACGGTGTGTTTCTGTTTCAAGTATGTTTCTTGTAGCATATTGTTGATTCTGGTTTTGATCCATTTTTTTCTATCTGCTTCTATTTTATGGGAGAATTCATTCATCCAATTCCCATTCAAAGTTCTGATTAGTATGTGTGCATTTACCTCCATTCTATATTCTTCTATTTATCCATCTCTTTCTCTTTTTGAAATCATGTCCCCCCCCTCTAGTCTGTTTAGTTTCAGAGAACTGCTTTTTTTATCCACCCTCCCTTTTATCATCCCCTTCTTTGTTTTATCATGTACTTGCAAAATTATTCCCTCCTACCTCCCTGTTGGAAGCTAGATTGTTCCCCCTCATCTCCAACTTAGCAGTATTTTATTTTTTCAAATTACACATAAAGACTATTTTCAGAATTCACTTTTATAAGATTTTGAGTGCCATTTTTTTCTCTTTCTTCTTCCCTCTCCATTCCTCTGTTCAAAATGGCAAGTGATTTGATATAGGTTATTCAAGTGCAACATATTAAACATATTTCCACATTAGTCATGCTGTAAAAGGAGAATCAAAACAACAGGAAAAGAAAAAAGAAAATAAAAAAGGTCTTTGACTGGCATTCAGTTCCCAGAATTCTTTCTCTGCATGTGGATAGCATTTTCCATTATGAGTCTTTTGGAATTGTCTTAGATCATTGTATTGCTGAGAGAGTTAAGTCTTTCACTATTCATCATTGCACAATGTTGCTGTTACTGTGTACAATGTTCTCCTGGTTCTGCTTATTTCACTCCGCATCAGTTCACAGAAGTCATTCACAGCTGATCATTGTTACAACGTTGCTGTTACTGTGTACAATGTTCTTTTGGTTCTGCTCATTTCACTCTGCATCAGTTCATGTAAATCTTTCCAGGTTTTTTTGAAATCTGCCTGCTCACTATTTCTTATAGCTCAATTGTATTCCATTATATTCATATATCACAGTTGTTCAGCCATTATATTTCCAATTCTTTGCACCAAAAAAAAAAGAGCTACTACAAATATCTTTTAGATGTTCATTCTTTCCTCTTTTGATCTCTTTGGGATATAGACTTAGTAGTGTTATTATGGGATCAAAGGGTATGTACAGCTTTATAACTCCCCCCCTTTTTTTTGCATAGCACCAAATTTTTCTCCAGAACATTCCAACTCCACTGACAATGCATTAATGTTCCAGTTTTTCCACATCTCCAACATTTATCACTTTCCTTTTTTGTTATATTAGCCAATCTGATAGGTATAAGGTGGTGCCTCAGAGTTGTTTTAATTTGTCTTTCTCTAATCAGTAGTGATTTAGAGCATATTTCCATGTGACTATAGATATTTTTCATTTCTTTGTCTGAAAACTCACTGTTTGTATCCTTTGAGCATTTATCAATTGGCAAATGACTTGTATTCTTATAAATTTGATGGAGTTCTCTATACAGAAAAGCTGACTGTAAAAATTGCTACTGTTTTGTTTCCCTTCTAATATTTATTGTGTTAACTGTGCAAAAATGTTTCAATTTAATGTAATCAAAAATATCTATTTTGCTTTTCATAATGTTCCCTATCACTTGTTTCATCCCTTCTCCATACATCAGATAGGTAAACTATTTCTAGCTCTCCTAATCTCCTAATGCTTTTGATGTCCCTTTTAAAAACATGCACCCATTTTGATCTCATTTTTCTATATGGTGTGAGACGTTGGTCTGTGTATGGTTTCTGCCACCTTATTTTTCAGTTTTTATCAAATAGATAGAAGATGGAGTCTTTGCTTTTATCATGCATTAGATTACTGTGGTCATTCACTACTGTGTCTTGTGTACCAAATAGTGTAGATGATTGCTGATTTATATAGTTTTAAATCTGGTACAGCTAGGCCACCTTCCTTTTATTTTTTCCATTAATTCCCTTGATATTCTTGACTTTTTGTTCTTCCCAAATACATTTTGTTATTATTTTTCTAGTTCTTTAAAATAGCTTCTTTAAAAAAAGCTTTTCAATAAACTTTACTTTTCTTTGGCTGAGAAGACTTGAGTGGAATTCTTTCCGCTGGATCTGGCATGTTGGTATTTTGGGGTCTCAGGTACCCTCTTTGGATATCCTCTTCATTTTATTTTACTAAAATAGTTTGGGGTGGAACTGAATAAGTAAATTAATTTCAGTAGAATTGTCGTTTTTATTTTCTTATTATCTCAGCCTACCCATTTATATTTTTTCCAATAGTTTAGGTCTAACTTTATTTGTGAGGCTAGTGTTTTGTAATTGCCTTCATATGGTTCCTGGGTTTGTCTTGGCATGTAGACACTCAAATCTTTTATGTTATCTACAGTTATTTTATTTTATTTAATTAATTTATTTTTTTTGCTTTTTGGTGGGCAGTTGGGGTTAAGTGACTTGCCCAAGGTCACACGGCTAGTTTTTGTGTTAAGTGTCTGAGGCCGGATTTGAACTCAGGTACTCCTGACTCCAGGGCCAGTGCTCTACTCACTGCACCACCTAGCCACCTCTGTTATCTACAATTATTTTAAATGGAATTTCTCTTTCTGTCTCTGGTTGTTGGACTTTGTATTGCATGGAAATGCTGAAGCTTTGTGTTGATTTATTTTATATCCTGCAGACTTTCTAAAATTGTTAATTTTTAAGTAGGTTTTTTTAGTTGATTCCCTAGGATTCTTTAAGTATGCCGTAATATCTTCTGCAAAGAGTGATAGTTTTGTTTCCTCATTGCCTGTTCTAATTCCTTCAATTTCTTTTCCTTCTTTTATTGCTTAAGCTAACATTTCTCGTACAATACTGTATGATATTGGTGATAATGGGCATCCTTGTTCAACTCTGATCTTATTGGGAAAGTTTCTAGCTTATCCTAATTACAAATAATTCTTACTGGTAATTTCTGATACATACTGCTTATTATTTTAAGGAAAACTCTTTTATTTGTATGGTCTCTAGTGTTTTTTTAAAATAGGAATGGATGTAATATTTTGTCAAAAGCTTTTTTTTTGCATCCATTGATATATAACATGATTTCTGTTAATGTTGTTATTGATATGGTCAATTATGCTGATAGTTTTCCTAATAGTGAACCAACCAGTCCTGCATTCTTGTGTAAATCCCACCTGGTCACAGTATGTAATCTTGATGATAAGTTGCTGTTATCCCATTGCTAATATTTTATTTAAAAAATTTTCATCTATATTCATTTGGGAAATTGATCTATACTTTTCTTTCTCTGTTTGGGCTCTTCTTGGTTTAGGGTATCAGCGCTGTATTTGTGTCATAGAAAGTATTTGGTAGGACTCCACATATTTTTGCAAATAGTTTATGTAATATTGGAATTAATTATTCTTTAAGTGTTTGGCAGAAAGCATTTGTAAATCTGTCTGGCCCTTGAGATTATTTCCTATGAAATTCACTGATGGTTTGTTCAATTTCTTTTTCTAAAACATGGTCATTTAAGTTTTTTTTTCCTCACCTGTTAATCAGACAGTTTACATTTTGTAAATATTTATCCATTTCCCTTAGATTGTCAGATTTATTGGCATACAGTTGGGCATAATAGTTCCCAATTATAACTTTAATTTCTTCCAAATTAGTGGTGAATTCACCATTTTCAATTTTGATGCTGATATTTGGATTTTCTTTAAAAAAACATATTAATGAAATGTTTATCAATTTTATTGTTTCTGCCCTCCACAGAACCAATTCCTAGTATTATTTTTTATTTCAATAGTTTGCCTCCTTTCAATTGTTTTAATTTCTCCCTTGATTTTCAGAATTTCTAATATGGTATTCAGTTGGGGATTTTCAATTTGTTTTTTCTCTCTCAAATTTTTTAGTTGCTTTCCCAATTCATTGATCTGTTTTTCTCTATTTTATTCACCTATGAATTTAAAGAAATAAAATTTTTCCTAAGAACTGCTTTGACTGCATCCCATAACTTTTGACACATTTTCTCACTATTTTCATTCTCTCTGACAAAATTATTGATTATTGTATTGTGGTTTGACCCACTTATTCTTTAGGATTAGATTATTTAGTTTCCAATTAATTTTAAATCTTTCTTTCCATGGCCCTTTATTACACACAATTTTTATTACATCATGGCCTGAAAAGGATGCGTTTATTATTTCTACCTTTCTGCAATTGTTTGTGCAGTTTTTATGACCCGATATATTGTCAGTTTTTGTGTAGGTGCCATATACTGCTGAGAAAAGAGTGTATTTCTTCCTGTCTCCACTGAGTTTTCTCCAGAGGTCTATTATATCTAACTTTTCAAAAATTCATTCACCTCCTTGATTTCTTTATTGTTTATTTTGTGGTTAGATTTACCTAGCTCTGAGAGGAGGAGGTCAAGACTCTCCACTAATATAGTTTTTCTATCTATTTCTTCTGGTAACTCACTAGAATTTAGATGTGATACCACTTGGTGCACATATGTTTAATATTGATATTACTTGTTTGCCTATGGTACCTTTTAGCAGGATGTATTTCCTTCCTTATCTCTTTTAATTAAGTCTATTTTTGTATTTGCTTTGTCTGAAATCAGGATTGCAACTCCTGCTTTTTTTCTTACTTCAGCAGAAGCATAACATAATCTACTCCAGAACTTTTACTCTGTGTGTACATCTCTCCTTGAAATGTTTTTTTTTATAAGCAATGTATTGTAGGATTCTGTTTTTCAATGTACTCTGCTATACACTTCTTTTTTATGGGAGATCTCATCCTATTCACATTCACAGTTATCATTACTATCTGTGTATTTCACTTCATCCTCTTCTGCTACCCATTTACACTTTTCTCTTTCCTTTTACCCTGTCCCTTCTCAGCAGTGTTTTGCTACTGTCCACCACCTCCTTCAATCTGCTTTCCCTTCTATAAGTGCGCCCCCCCACCAATCTTCCCTTTTCTTTCCCCACTTATTTCCTGTAGGGTTAGATAATTTTCTATAGCCAACTGAGTGTGTATGTTATGCCCTCTTCTAGTGATATCTGATGAAAGTAAAATTTGTACAATGCTCACTGTGATGTACTTTACCCTATTCTCCAGCCTCCTTTCTTCTTCTGGCAGTACAATCCTTTTTTCACCCCTTAATTTACTTTTATAGCATCACACCATAGTCAACTTATGCCCACATCTTCTGTCTATATATACCACTTCTAACAACCCTAATAGAGACACTCTTTTCAAGGGTTAGAAGTATGGCCTTTCCATGTAGGGATGTAAACAGTTTTCCATTTTTGAATAACATTTTTTCTTTTCCAGTTTATTCTTCTCTTGAATCTTGTATTTGACCTTCAAATTTTCTCTTCAGCTCTGGTCTTTTTATCAAAAAAGTGAAAATTACCTATTTTTGGAATATTCATCTTTTCCCTTGAAAGATTATACTCAGTTTTGCTGGCTAGTTGTTGATTCTTGGTTGTAATCTAAGCTCCTTTGCCTTCCAGAATATCATATTCCAAGCCCTCCAGTCAATTGATGAAGAAGCTTCTAAATTCTGCATAATCCTGACTGTGGTGAAACATATTTAAATTGTTTCTTTCTGGCTGCTTGTAATATTTTCTTCTTGACCTGATAGTTTGGGGATTTGGCTAAAATATTCCTGGCAGCTTTCACTTTGAGATCTCTTTCATGAAGCAATTGGTGGATTGTTTCAGTGATTATTCTACTGTGTGATTTTAGGATGTTACAGCAGTTTTCATTGATAATTGCCCTTGATGCTGTCATTGATGTTTTTCTGATCATGCTTTTCAGGTAGTCAAATAATTCTTTTTAAAAAATTTTTACTTTACAGCATTCATTTCCACAAGATTTCAAGTTACAAATTTTCTCCCTATCTTTCTCCTACTCACCA
>CM053595.1:15134886-15158902 GCA_028646575.1 Pseudocheirus occidentalis
AAAACCTTGTGGAAATGAAGGATGTAACCAAGAAAATAAATTAAAATTTAAAAAAAAAATAAAGCATCAGAAATTTAAAAAAAAAAAAAAGAAAAGGCCTCTCCTCAGGTATAGAATGCCTGATGAAACTTAAGTTTAACAGATATTGAGGGGTGGAAGGTTTGTGTAATTTTCTAATGATTGTATTTAGTGACTGATTTTTAGAAAAGTGACTGATTAAGTTAATCTATAATTGCCCCATGAGTGGAAGATTGATTATTGTATTGTGAATTGATTGAATGATTAAGTAAGGAGGGTTTCCCCCTTAAGGAAACCAGATGATTATTGTTCTGTTCTTTGTTCTAAATACTGTGGCCACTGCAGTGAAAATTATGTGGCCATTCTTATGTTAAGCTGTTGTGAATACTATATTGTGATTTTCTGTGATAAGATGTAATGTTGTAAATATTATATTGTGATTTGTTGTGAATGTTTGCCTTGATTTGTAATGGAATAAATGGAGTGTTCACTATACTGTGTAATCTGAACCTTAAAAGCTGTTCGTAGTGACATTCTTTTGGGAATCTGCTATTGCATGGCATTACAAATGCTTAATTCCAATTTAATTATCAGCAACATATAATCTTCATTGTAAGAGACAGATGTATTAGATACATTCCAAAATGGTGAATCTACACATTATGGTCAAAGTTATTTTTACCATCTTACTTTACTGCTTAACAACATCAATACCAATGAGAAAAATGAACTGTTTGTTACTTCATCAAATATTTACTAAGCTTATTTTTGGTGAATCTTTGGCAACCTGCCTTGAAGGCAGCTTACAACTTTAAGACACTAGGAGTTGTATTTCTTCCCCACTTTTGAAGCTAACTGATGTTAGGGCTGAAGGGTCAGGTTCTCTCCCCTGCTCCCACCAAAAGGGAGTTTTTGAAGCTCTCTGACAGATAGGAGAGAAGACATGAAGAAAGGAGAAAAGCATCAGGCCTTTCCTGGTATACATGGAATAGCAGTGTGATTGTAGCAGCCAGCTATTAACATCAAAATCTGCATTTCTCTTCATCAAAACAAGATTTTATAGGAGACTATGAGAACCTAAATTGACAAATGTCAAAGCAGAAATGTGTGTGTGTATGTGTTTTAATTGCAGGTGCTTATGTAGATAGAGTGCTAAGGAAAGAAAATAGATGTGGAGGAACTGGTTCAGAGGAGGTATTAAAGAAAACATTTATTCCAAACCACATCCTTTTATTCTGTTAAAGAATATCTGACTGATGTAATCTTATTTCTCATAAATATCTGTGGTTGGCTTTGCCTTTGATTTTCTTGGGTTCCTTGGTATAGGACAGCTCTGAGAACCTCACGTACAGTGGTGTTTCTGGACTAGATCTGACATTCCAGTCTTGCAATACATTGTTAGAGTTTTCACTATCTTAGTGCAAGGTATGACTATGAACTACACATGTGTTACCTAACCAGAATTACTGTCAATTTGAGGCCTTTTTAAAAGGCCTACCTCATCAGAGAAGAATCTAAAATTGTGACTCCTATGCTTATATACATTGACATTCAAAATGCATGGTGTTATTCTAAGGGGACAGTTTCTAAAACTGGAGTCTGTGATCTACGTGTACATGCATGCATACATACATAATACACCATACACACAATACACACTTACACATATATAAATACTATGCATATTTTCATATACATACATAGACATACATGCATATGGCAAAACACTGGGCCTGAAATTAGAAAGATCTGCCTTCCTGAGTTCAAATCTGTCCTCAGACACTTAAGGGATATGTCATCCTGGGCTAGTCATTGAGTCATATTTGTCTCAGTTCTTCATCTGTAAAATGAATTGGATAAGGAAATGGCAAGCCACTACAATGTCTTTGCTAAAAAAAACCCAAAGGGTATAAAGAGTTGTACATGACTGAAATGATTGAATAATACAACGTATTAATTACTGTACTTCAATATTATGGGCTTCTTGTGTAACCTTATATATTTTATGTTGTGAAATAAAATACATTTTTCTATCAAGGGGCTCTAATTGACATCACTTGACCATCAAGGATGGTTACACTAGAAGATTAAAAACTCCAGCCATAAGGAGATATAAAGGCAAATAAAATATAGATCCTATCCTTAAGGGGGTAATCCAACAGAGGTAATAAATTGAGTATACATATAAATATAATACAAACAGAATGGGGAAAGTGTCTGAAATAATCACCACAGAGCTTTTCAAACAGATGACAGTGAAAGATCATGATTTAGACTGATTATAATTTTCAATTAATTTTTCAAATCAATATTGTAAATTTATCCAACTCACACTATGGATCTGTGTGACAGTGTGGTTTAGAGGAAATAATGTTAGGTATAGAATCAGAAAATGATTTCAAATCAATTCTGCTATCTGTGTGACCCTGGACAAATCACTCACATATTTGAGATCAACTTTTACTCAATTGTAAAATGAAGGTTTAGAAGATGACCTCTAAGATTCCTTCCATTTCTAAATCTGTGGTCTAAATGATATTCGGGTGTATCTACAAATAAGAAAACAAATTGAGCTAGAAGGTTATCAGCAAAAATAGAATACAAGAGAAGTAAAAATAACTCTCTTTTGACCTTGTCTTTTCTCTCTGTTTATTGCAGTATCATTGTATAGCTCTTGCATGTATTCTGAAAAACACTTTATGGAAATCTTAGTAGCCTTGAACTTTAGGAAGAATAATTTATGGATGACTAAATTGAAAGCCATGCATAAACCTTTGTGTAATACTAAAG
Organism: Pseudocheirus occidentalis; assembly: GCA_028646575.1. Classification (NCBI taxonomy): domain Eukaryota; kingdom Metazoa; phylum Chordata; class Mammalia; order Diprotodontia; family Pseudocheiridae; genus Pseudocheirus; species Pseudocheirus occidentalis. The sequence goes on from CM053595.1 coordinate 15,137,695, forward strand.
TATATTACTAAATCCACAGGTGTGGACATTTTTTAAATCTTATTACAATGTAGAATCAGGATATTCTTTTGACACAGGCCACTGAAAACTTTTTAATATAAATCTGATGAATTTACCAAATATTTATTTTCCTTCTTAAAGGATAAATATTTTATCTTCCATCTACTTGGTTGGTTGGTTGTCATGCTTCTTTCTTGAAGATGACCAAAATGACACCATGATGCTAAAGCCAAGTTTCAGTGTGTCCGACTGTGACTAATCAGAGCAATATGAGATCAGAATGCTCTACCACAGGTTGGGCGTGAATAGTCCATGTGAACATTTGGCACAGATTCTCCCAATTTGTGCATCCTGCATTTCCTTTGAGCTGTTTCAGTTTTGCTTTGTTCATAGAGCACAGCACCTTCCCTGAGGTGGGCACACAATGCTGAGTGGTCCTGTGTCACACAATCAGTTCCAAAGTTCTTGAGAGACACCTTGAGAGTGTTCTTGTATCACTACTTCTGAGCACGATGTGAATGCTTGCCCTGTGTGAGTTCTCCACAAAACAGTCTTTTTGGTAAGTATGTTTGACATTCAGACAAAGTGGCCAGCAAATTACTGCACCTTCTGAAGCAGAGTTTGAATGTTTGGCAGTTTAATTCAAGTAAGGACTTCAGTGTCTGGTATCTTATCCTGCCAGGTGATCTGAATCATTCTTTTTTTTTTTAGACTGCATATTTTTAAAATTAACTTTCGTTTATTTTTTAGTTTACATCATTCATTTCCATGAGATTTTGAGTAAAAAATTTTCTCCCAGTCTTTCCCCTACCCATCACCCCCAAACAGCCATCCCACTGTATAACTCCTTCCCAATCTGTTCTCTCCTATGTCCTCCCCTTTAATCCCTCTGACTTTCCAGTTGGGCAAGATGGATCTCCCTACCCCAGTTCCTGTATATCTTAATTCACAGTTACATGTAAATAATATATATATATATATATACATATATATATATATATATAACATATGATTATAGAACTTTAAATTCTAGATTCTCTCCCTTCCTCCCTCATCACCCACCCCTACAGGAAAGACAAGCAATCCAATACAGGCCATACATGTGTAGTTATGCAAAACATCTGCACAAAGGACATATTGTGAAAGACTGACTATATTTCCCTCCTTCCTATCCCACCCCACTTTGTTCTATTCTCTACTTTGTCCCTGACACTTTATAGAAGTATGTGCTTATAGCAACCCTCCCCCCAACCTGCCTTCCCCTCCATCATCATCCCCGCTCTCATCTCCATTCCCCCTACTCTCCTGTAGGACAACATACCCAATTTAGAGTGTATGTCAATCCTTCCTTCAGCCAAATTCAATGAGAGTAAGGTTTACCCATTCCCTTTTGCCTTTCAGTTTTCCCCCTCCATTGTAAAAGTTATCTCTTGCTTTTTCTATATGAGATGATTAACCCAATTCTGTCTCCCCCTGTCTCCTCTCATTCTATTCCTGTCCCACCTCTCAGTTCCACCTTTTAAAATATCAACCCTTCCTATTCAATTGCTCCTGTACCCTCTGTCTGCATACACCTATATACACACTCACATATGTATTCATACACATATATACCCTCCTATATAGATATTTGTATACACACACACACATATATATGCATTTATATTCCCTCCACCTATCCTCATACTAAGAAAAATTTCATAAGTTACAATGATCATTTTCCATGTTGGCATGTAAATAGTTCAACTTTGATAAGTTTCTTATGATTTCTTTCCCATGTTTACCTTCTCATGCTTCTTGTATTTGAATGTCAAATTTTCTATTCAGTTCTGTTTTTTTTTTCAGCAAGAATGCTTGAAAATCCTCCACCTCATTGAATAACCATATTTTTCACTGGAACATTATACTGAATTTTGCTGGGTAGGTGATTCTTGGTTTTAATTCTAGCTCCTTTGATCTCCAGAATACCATATTCCAGGACTTTGAATCCCTTAATGTAGAAGCTGCTAGATCATGCATTATCCTGATAGTGTTTCCACGGTATTCAAATTGTTTCTTCTTGGCAGCTTATAATATTTTCTCCTTGATCTGGGGACTCTAGGACCTGGCTATAGCATTTCTAAGAGTTTTCTTTTTGGGATCTTTTTTCAAGAGGTGATTGGTACATTCTTTCAATTCTATTTTGCCCTCTGGTTCTAAAATATCAGGGCAAATTCCCTTGAGAATTTCTTGAAGGATGCTTTCTAAGTTCTTTTTTTTTTGATCATGGCTTTCAGTTAATCCAATAATTTTTAAATTGTCTCTCCTGAATCTATTGTCCAGGTCAGTGGTTTTTTTCAGTGAGATATTTCACATTGCCTTCTATTTTTCAATTTGCTTGGATCTTTTTAATAGTATCTTGATTTCTCATGAAGTCATTTGCTTCAATTTGCTCCATTCTAATTCTGAAGGAATTATCTTCAGTGAGTTTTGAGATTCTTTTCCCATCTGGCAAATTTGACTTTTCTTTCTTTTTTAATATATTCTTCTCTTCATTGGCTTTTTAGGTATCTTTTGTCATTTGAGCTAGTCAATTTTTAAGGTGTTATTTTCTTCAGTCATGTTGTTGACTCTCTTATCATTATTTTCTTGCATCATTCACATTTCTCTTCCCAATTTTTCCTCCACATCTCTTATCTGGTTTTCAAAACTCTTCTTAAACTCCTCTGTGTCTTGTAACCATTTTTCATTTTTCTTGGAAGCTGTTGGTGCAGGAGTTCTGACTATGTTGTCTTCCTCCTGTTCCATGCTTTGATCCTTTTTGTCCCCCAAAAAGGAATATAAATTTGGATTGCTGAGCTTTCTTTGCTTCCTTTTCCTGCTCATGTTGTCAGTCACTTTTAGCTCTGTGGAACTCTGCTTTCAGAGTGGAGAGCTCTGTCCCAAATTACTGGGGTTTTCACAGCTACTAGAGCTATTATTAGGCTGCAGTCTCTGCAGCCCCCACCAGCTTTGGCTCACTGAAAACACACCTCACAACCACCACCCAAGACTGCAATCCCTATCTAGGCAGCTCAAGGCAAGAGCACTTAGCCTCTGAATAATTGCTTGTCCCCCCTGCAATTTGTTGGCTTAGAGCTCTGAAGCAGCCACATGGAGGCAGCTGCAGGGCCTCTGCTTCAGACTGCTTCTTGCTCTGGAGGCAGTAGGCTGGATCCTCCCCCCGCCCCAATTTAGCCGAATTCCACTGACCTTTTCCCTTTGTCCTTGACTCTTATGGGTTGGTACTTTTGAAAAGTCCCACAGCTGCTGGTGACTCCCTCTCATGAAAGCTCCAGCCACAGCTTCTCTTGGGATGACCTGGGGTAAAACTGCATGTGGCTGGGCTCTGCTCCCAGCATGCAGCAATGAGTCCTTTCCATCCATCTGCCAGATTGCCTTTAGCGGGAGCCTTATGTCTCTGTCATTTTATGAGTTCTGGAGCTCTAAAATTTGTTATGAGTCATATCAGTATTTGAGGTGGTTATGGTGGGAGCCATGGAGTTCTCCTGCTTTACTCCATTACATTTCTTATAGCACAATCATGAGCTTCAACTTGTTCACCATTCCCCAAATGATGGATATCCACTAAGTTTCCAATTCTTTGCCACTGTAAAAAGAGTTGCTATAAATATTTTGTGTGTGTATGCACTGTAAAACCAAGAATGAACAGCTTTCCAGAGGACTGCTGCTGTGAACAGCTTTCAAGGTTCTCATTCCACAGTACAGTGAACTCTCTGTTCATTCAGTAATAAACTAAGACAAAATTTCACAGGAATAAAAGTAGAGTATTCACAATGTTATAACTACAACTTGTCACTAAAGTGGCCACATAGTTTTTACCAAAGTGGTCACATAGTTTTAAACAAAAGGTAACATTCATTTATTAAGAACTCAATCATTTAGTAAGTCCTTAATACAATTATCCTTAAATAGGAAATCCTCCTTAATTGACACAAAGTACAAAGGTCAAGGTTCTCCACCCCTAGGTCACATTGTCTTGATGTTGTCAATCAAAAAGTCTTCTTTCTTCTTAACTGGAGAAGTCCTTAATTCAATCATTTAAATGTAAAGGTCAGAGATCTCCACCCCTAGGCCACAGTAAGCCATGATTTTCTCAGTTTGAATTAAATGCCCAAGGAGAGGTCTTTTCATCTTGATGTGAGGAAAGCTCTCCTCTTCCATGGTTCCCCTTCCCTGGTCCCAGCTCCTGTCCAAATTCTTAGTTCAGTTGTCAGTTCTCTTTTGTCAGTTTTCAGTTCTAAGTTCAGTTCTGAGTTCTCTTCTCTTTCTCCAGCAGTAACAGCCCAGCCTGCAGGTGCTTGCTCCCAGAAATTCTGGCCTCTCTCAGCTTGGTTTTTTCCTTATATATGGTATTAGCTCCTCCCTGTTCTTCCACTTCCAGTTACATCAACAAATCCACTCACAAGTTTTGGGTCTTAGTATTTGACACAATCATAAACTTGGAACAAGGTGCTAAGTACCTGTTTGATTGCAAATACAAGGGACAGGGAAGATCTTCAAATTCCCATTACCATTACAGACACACACTGACACACAGACACATACACTGACACACAGACCCTCATGCACAGAGACACAGACATACAGACACACTCTCCTTTTCCTTTTTCTTTGGTTTCTTTGAGATACAGACCCACTCATAGCATTGCTAGATCAAAGGGTATGCACAGTTTAATGATCCTTTGGGCATAGTTCCAGTTGTTCTTAGGAATGGTTGGAGCAGCTCATAATTCCACCAACAATGTCCCTATTTTTGCACATACCCTTTAGCGTTTGTTATTTTCTTTTTCTGTCATGTTAGCCAATCTGATGAAAATGAGGTGGTATCTCATATTCTTTTAATCTGTATTTAATCAAGGAACTTTTTTATATGACTGCAGATAGCTTTGATTTCTTCTGAAAACTGCCTGTTCATATTGCTTGATCATTTATTAATTGGAGAACAGCTTATTTTTATAAATTTGACTCACTTCTCTAAGTATTGGAGATCTTTATCAAAGAAACTTGTAAATATTTTTAATGTTACTTTATTGCCTGTGGTACCTTTTAGTTAAATATAGCTTCCTTGTTATCTCTTTCAATTTGCTTTTTCTATTTGAGGTCATTATTGGTACTCTTGCTCTTTTTTTAACCCCAGCTGAGGCATAATAGATCCTATTTAATTCCCTTATTTTAGCTTTGTGTGTGTTTCTTGTAAACAAAGTATTGCTGGATTTTAATTTTAAATCTGTTCTGCTATACATTTCTGTTTTGTGAGTGCATCCTATTCATCTTCACAGTTGTAATTGCTTCTTATTTCCCTACACCCTCTTTTCTTCTGTTTTGCTTTTGACCGTTGCCTCCCTTAATCCATCTTCCCATTAAACTCCCCTCTTGCTTTTTCTTATCCTCTTCTATTTTTCTTTTGGGTAAGAATTTGTACACACACGCACACACACACACACACACTCCACACACATTATTTTCTCTTTGAACCATTTCATATGAGAATGAGGTTCAGGCACTGTCCCCCTATTTCCCCTTCCCTTTAAAAGTTCACTCTCTTTTAGATTAGATAACTCTTCTCCCTTTCCCTTTTCCCCAGTGTATCCCTCTTTCTCATCCCTTTGGTTTTTGAGAGGAATCATGGCAACACAAAGTACTCACATCTGTGATGCCTATATATGCTTCTAACTGTCCTGATGATGATAAAATTCTTCAGAGTTATATGTATCATCTTCCCATATAGGAATGTAAACAGTTAAACCTTATTAAGCCTTTTAAGATTTCTCTTTCTTGTTTACCTTTTTATGCTTCTCTTGAGTCTTGTGTTTGAATATCAAAATTTCCATTCGTTCTGGTATTTTTTCAGGGAAACTTGAAAGTTTCTATTCATTAAATGCCACTTGTCACCCTGAAGGGCTATAATCAGTATTGCTGGGTTGTTTAGTTTTTATTTAATTATGAATCCTTTGCCTTCCAGCATATAATTTTCCAAACCTTTGGCTTTCTTAATGTGGAAGTTGACCCAGGTGAAGGAACCCCCCTTTTCTGAACACTATAAGATACAGAACTTTTTGGCATTTTAAATGTCTCAGAGTATGATTGTAGCAACCGAATAATTCATAAGTCATATTCTGTCTATTACTTTTCTGGTTATATGAGTCCTTGATGATAACTTTTTTTCTAATTCTTGTATACACATCATTATTGACAATATACTGTTTCCTACTTACACTGATTGGGCACCTTTCCATTTCTCTTTGAGTTATGCTTGTAGTTTTAATTCTAGTGACATCACAGTTTTATAATGCCTAGCCACATATCATAAGAATATTAGTGTCCAGAAGATTGGCTTTTATGGAAAAAGTGGTCTGGGATCACTGAAAATACTGCATAAATTCTCAAATGTGATAAAGCCCGATCTCTTCTTTCTCCAGGAACTACCCAAAACTTATGAATTGATAGTGTGCCTGCATGTGCTAATATTTGAGTAATCAGTGCATTTTTCCATTTTGTTTCAGAATAATATCATTCCTATTCCTGTGGATTTCACAGTGGAAACTTTGTAGCATATCTGGATTTTATGCAATTATTAATGGGTCCTGTGTGACTAGGAATATTTGAGGAAACTTCCATAGATAGAGCAGCCTTTCTTGGTTCTCATGGATAGAGAAACCTGCCTTTATTAGACACTGAATATTTTCTGTGTTATCAAATGTCTTTGACATCACCTCTTTGAATGTGAATATAACCTTGATTGAACTTAAATATTAGGCTGAGATTTAGGGACTTTTCAATATGGACAACAGGAAAATATTGAAGTGATGGAATCTGAGACTTAGAAATACCATTCTATAAAGTGAGTCAAGTATATAAAGATATATTTCTCATAGTCAACGCTATTTTCCAATATAATTTTAGCCTTCACCCCATTCACCCCACCTTTAAATCTTGATATCACTGAGTCTCCTGGTTGGAAAGACCTGGACAAGATCTTGTACAGCATTTCTCTAGTTCATCAGCCTCTGTCACATGTTTGGGTTGAACCTGTAGTTGCCTTCAGGGTGGTAATTTTCCTGCTCTCATGTAAGCACTGCAAAGTGGGCTTGCCTACTTTTCTTCCTTGTTGCCTTCAGGTGCATGATGAAACTGGTTCCATGATTCTGTGGTGAGGAGTACCTGGGAATGCCACTGATTTACAACTTATAAATATCTTTGGGTTGCATGGATAATGACAATGACACTATAGTTATGGCTTTGTTCTGGGTGGCAAAACTACACCTTGAGGACCAAGAGTTAAAACCCCATTGGGAGATAGCCTGTGCTTTATGTAATTTGGAGCGCTCATTTCTTTCTTTTATATTGTCACCATAATTACAAAAGTGGAAAAGGGCTGCCTAGACTGTGAGGGCTATGCTGTACCTATGTTGTAACCTGTTTCATGGGTTACCAGGACCAAATAATTCTCCATTTCCTAGATGGGCTATTGATTTACTTTGCTTAGACAGTTTGCCAGAGGGACTATCCTCCTCTATTCTTTATATAATTTTAAAGGGTCTATAACCTCTATTCCTGCTTGGCTGGTCCTACCAGAGTTTGTTCTGCATTGGCAGAACCTTTGAAAATCTTGAGTCACCCTGAGATCCTGAGCACATATTGGAGGATTTAAACATAGGTTCTGGATTCTTAAAATGTCTGTTAATGAAACCCAAAAGACACCATGGCATAATGGCTAGAGTGCTAATCTGGGAGTCAGGAAGAAAAGAGTCCAAAGTCTTTAAACATAGTAGGTGTTAGATAAATATTTATTGAGTTGAATTGGGAATAATGGGAGGTGAAGATACAGCCACATTTTTATGGAACTTAAATGCTGGACTGAGTATTAGGGATTTTTCAGTGTGGAAAATACATAATCATTGAAGTGTGGGAATATGAGATTTAGAAATACCATTCTAGGGGCAGTTAGGTGGCACACTGAATAGAGCACTGGCTCTAGAGTCAGGAGGACCTGAGTTCAAATCCAGCCCCAGATACTTACCTTGGGCAAGTAACTAGAATTAAATTAGAAGTGATGAGTAGATTTAAAGGGTTAGATTTATTAGATAGAGGGCTTGAAGACCTATGGACAGAGATCTATAATATTATACAGGAGGCAGGAATAAAAAAATTTCCCAAAGAAAAGGAAAAGCAATAAAGTAAAATGGTTTTTGATAGGGTTTCACAAAAACTGAGGAGAGGAGGAAAGCTAAAAGTAAAGGAGAAAGGGAAAGATATACTTCATAGAAGGCAGAATTCCAGAAAACAGTAGGGAGAGATAAGGTTTACTTAATTGAGCAATGCAAAGAAATAAAAGAAAATAATAGTATGGGCAAGACAAGATCTCTTCAAGAAAGTTAAAGATGGTAAGTGAATGTTTCATGGAAAAACAGGCATGACAAAAGACAAAACTGTCAGGGATTTAACAGATGTAGAAGAGATTAAGAAGATGTGGCAAGAATATATAAAAGAACTATACAATAACAATAACCATGATGCTGTAATTATTGATCTAGAACCAGACATTGCAGAGAATGAAGTCAGATGGGCCTTAGGAAGCATTCCTAGCAATAAGGCTAGTGGAGGTGAGGGAATTCCAGCTATACTTTTAAAGTGCTATACTCAAAATTCCAGCAAATTTGGAAAACTCAACAGTGTTCACCAAATTGGGAAAGATCAGTTTACATCCCAATCCTAAAGAAGGGCAATTTTGGGGTGGAGCCAAGATGGCAGTGTAGAAACAGGAAAACTCTGTGAGCTCCCCCCATAACCACCTCAAATACCTATAAAATGACTCTAAACAAACTTTAGAGCTATAGAACCCACAAAGTGACAGAGAGAAACAATTCACCCACTGAAGGCAGCCCAGCAGGTCTACAGGAAGGGTCCATTGCAGTTCACTGGGAGCCAAGTCCAGCCCCGTGTGAGTCTGTGGTTTTAGCCACAGGATGGCCTCAACTAACAGTCGCTGGAGTGAACTTCAGGAGAGTGGATCACCAGCAACAGTGGTGGTTTCCAGAATTATCAACCTATAAATGCCAAAGACAAAGCAGGGACTTTGTGGGAATAGGTGGACTGAGGAAAACACCCTGATCACTGCCCCTGGGGCAAGAAGGCAAGAAGCAATGGAAGTGCTGCAGCTGGTTTAGCCACTTCCACATGGCTGCTTCAGGGCTCCTGGCCTGCAGATTGTAGGAGGACCAAGCAATCATTCAGAGGGTAATTGATCTTGCTTTAACCTGCTTGGATCTGGATTGAGGTCTTGGGTGGAGGTCCTAGGCTATGTGGCCAGTGAGCCAGAGTTTGTGGGGTCTGTAGAGAGAGCACCCAACTAATATTTCTGGTAGCTGTGAAAACTCTAGCTATTTGGTACAAAGCTCTCTCCTCTCTGGAAGCAAAGTTTTACTGTGGCAAAGACCTCAAAAGTAATTGAGGGGCAACATGAGCAAGTAAAGGAAGCAAAGTAAGCACAGCAATAAGACCTTAGATATCTTTTCTGGGGACAAAAAAGATCAAAGCATGGAACAGGAGGAAGACAACAAAGTCAGAACTCCTGCACCAAAAGCTTCCAAGAAAAATATGAATTGGTTACAGGCCATGGAGGAGCTCAAGAAGGATTTCAAAAACCAGGTAAGAGATGTGGAGGAAAAATTGGGAAGAGAAGTGAGAATGATGCAAAAAAATCATGAAAAGAGAGTCAACAAAATGATTGAAGAAAATAACACCAAAAAATAGATGAACTTCAATGGCAAAAGAGGCCCAAAAAGTCAGTGTGGAGAATGCCTTATAAAAGTGAATTTGCCAGATGGAAAAAGAATGTCAAAAGCTCACTGAAAAGAATAATTCCTTCAGAATTAGATTAGAGCAAATGGAAGCAAAGGACTTTATGAGAAATCAAGATACTATTAAACAGATCCAAGCAAATGAAAAAAATAGAAGGCAATGTGAAATATCTCACTGGAAAAACCACTGACCTGGAAAATAGTTCCAGGAAAGATAAGTTAAAAATTATTGTACTACCTGAAATCCATGATCAAAAAAGAACATAGAAATCATCCTTCAAGAAATCCTCAAGGAAAATTGATGTGATATTTTAGAACCAGAGGGCAACATAGAAATTGAAAGAATTCACCAATCATCTCTTTAAAAAGATGCCCAAAAGAAAACTCCTAAGAATATTATAGTCAGATTTCAGATTTCCCAGATCAAAAAGAAAATATTACAAGCTGTCAAGAAGAAACCATTTGAATATTGTGGAAACACAATCAGGCTAACACAAGATCTAGCAGCTTCTACATTAAGGGATTGAAGGGCCTAGAATATGATATTCCAGAGATCAAAGGATTAAAACCAATAATCACCTACCCAGCCAAACTGAGTATAATATTTCAGGGAAAAATATGGTTATTCAGTGAAATAGAGGACTTTCAAGTATTCTTGATGAAAAACCAGAGGTGAATAAAAAATCTGATGTTCAAATACAAGAAGCAAGAGAATCATGAGAAGGTAAACAGGAAAGAGAAATCATAAAGAACTTATCAAAGTTGAACTATTTACATTCCTCCATGGAAAAACAATAATTGTACCTTATGAAACCTTTCTCAGTATGCAAATAGCTGAAGGGAATATAAATGTATATATATACACATATGTAAACACACATGTATATGTCTGTATAGGAGGGTATATGTGTTTATGAATACATATCTGAGTGTTTGGGTATATGTGTACAGTTTTGCATAGACAGGGCACAAGATCAATTGCATAGGAAGGGGTGATATTTTAAAAATAAAATTAAGAGATGAGAGAAGAAGATAATGAGAGGAGACAGGGATAGACAGAATAGGTTAAATTATTTCATATAAAAGAGGCAAGGGAAAACTTACAATGGAGGGGCAGAATAGGAAGGCAAAAAAGGAATGGATCAACCTTACTCTCATTGAATTTGGCTTAAGGAGGGAATAACATACACACTAAATTGAGTCTCTCACCCTACAAGAAAGTACAAAGGAATGGCATAAGAGAGGGGATGATAGAAGTTTGTGGAAGACAGTTTGTGGGGGAGGGCAGTTTTGCACAGTTTTGTAAAGGGAAAGGGACAAAGTAGAAAATAGAACAAGCTGAGGAACCATTATGATGGACAGAAATAAAACAAGTCTTTCACAATACAACTGCTGTAGAAATTTTTTGTGTCACTACACATTTACAACCTATATTGAGTTGCTTATCTTCCTGGTAAGGGTGGATGATGAGGGAAGAAGGGAAAGAATCTGGAATTGAAAGTTTTAAAATCAAATAAAAAATTATTACTATTATTATTTTCTCCATGCCACTGGGAAATAATATATACAGGCTCTGGGAAACAGAGACCCTTCTTGCCCTACTGGGAAGTCAGACAGGGTATGGGGGAGGATATAGGAGAGAGTAGATTGGGGGAGGGGGTATTCAGTGTTATCACTGTTTTGGCATGGTGGGTAGACATTATATTACAATAAATTATAAAGGAAAACTGTCTCAATATTTTAGAATGGAAGAGTAAAGTAGAATATGAAAGAATCCATTGATCATTGCTTGAAAGAGGTCACAAAATGAAAACTCTCAGGAATATTACAGCCAAATTCCAGAGTTTTCAGGTCAAAGAGAAAATATTTCAAGTAAGACAAAAGAAGGGGCAGTCAGGTGGCACAGTAGTTACAGTGCTAGGACTGGAGTCAGGAAGATCTGAGTTCAAATTTGACTATAAGCACTTACTAACTGTATGACTTTGGGCAGGTCTCTTAACTCTGTTTGCCTCAGTTTTCTAACCTGTAAAATGAGTTGGAGAAGAAAATGGCAAACCACTCCAGTATCATTTTTTCAAGAAGACCTTAAATGAGGTCATGAACCTTTAGACATGACTGAAATGCCTGAAAAACAAGCACAAATCATAAAGAAACCATTCAGATATTGTGCAAATCTTTTTTTTTTGCTTTTTGTGTCTGAGGCTGGATTTGAACTCAGGTCCCCCTGACTCCAGGGCCTGTGTTCTACTCACCGAGCCACCTAGCCACCCCCATTCAGATATTGTGAAGCCACGGGAAGGTTCACACAGCTTTTAAGAATGCTTGGCATGTTTTATAAGACTGGATGGAACTAGGTGGGAGCCAGATAAGGTACAATCTGCACTCCACAAATGCATAACTAGCCAGGGCACTTGTAACTATTCTTTACAACTGTAGTTTTTTAAGACCCAAAGGAGTAAGAAGTCTTCTAAGAAAACACCCCATTAGAGGCCAGAATCCTTACTATAACACTTGGAGGCTAATAAAATACTCCAAATGTAGCTCCAAAGAGAATGTGGTTTTAATCAGGGAAGGCCAAAAATAACACCTATTGTACAGATTTCAGGATCAATTCCATCTTTCTCACTGATTACCTGATTAGAATAAGTTAAATCATCCAGCCTCTATGGGTCTCAGTTCTCTCATCTATAAAAATTTCAATACTTTCAAGGTGGTGTTTTCTTGAGACATGTGTGGTGAATACTCCTCATCTACACTCTGGTCTTTACCCAGGGAGGGTCCCTGTTCTCTTGCAGCTGCTAGCTCTAAACTAGAGCTTTCTTCCCTTAAATCAGAGCCCCTGCTCCTTTGTGACAGACACAAGCTCTCCTCTCCATCCTGGAACTGGAAGCCTGAATTGCAGATGGGTAATGAAAATGTCAAACAACACCTGGTTCAACACCCAGTCTCAGCTCAGAGTCCCTGCACTTTCTTTCTCTGACCAGTTGTCTAGTGTCCTTACTGCCTCTGGACTGAGAACTCCCAAAGTTGCTGTTGCTACTGTTGCATCTACCTCCAAGACTCCTAACTGCTATTGCAACCTCATATGTTCTAGGCTTGTGTCACAGTCCTTTCCTTCGAACCTTGTAAGTTGTCTTGGGCTGGAAATGTGTTTTAGTCCAATCTTTTGTTCTCTGTTCCTCTCTAGAATTTGATTTGACAAGTTATTTTAAAATTGTTGTTATAGAAATGTTGAGAAAGTCCAGGGGCTTATTACTCTACTCTACCACCTTTTAAAAATGTTTTATTGATGGATATTTTCTAGGTTTTTAAAAAAAATAACACGTAAAGACAAATTTTAATAGTCATATAAAAATTTTGAGTTTTAAATTTTCTCCTTCACTTTCCCCTTCCCTAAGACAAAAAGCTGTTTGATATAGGTTATGTATGTGCAGTCATGTAAAGCATCTGTCCAGATTGGTCAAGTTGTGAAAGAAGAAACTGAACAAAAGGGAAAAAAACACAAAAAATGAAAATAGTATGCTTTGTTCTGCATTTGACTTTAAGTCAGTCATAGTTGATCATTATGTAATGTTATACAATATTTTTCTGATTCTACTCACTTCACTTTGCATCAGTTCATATTAGTCTTTCAAAGTTTTCCTGAGTGTATTTTGCTCATCATTTCTTATAGTACAGTGATATTCTATCACAATCATATGCCACAGATTTTCAGCCATTCTCCAATTGATGGACATCACTTCAATTTTCAATTCTTTACCAGCACTGAAAGAGCTGCTATAAATATTTTTGTACAAGTAGGTCCTTTCCTTTATTTGTCTCTTTGGGATAGAGACTTAGGAATGGCATTGCTGGATCAAAATGTATGCACAGTTTGATTGCCCTTTGGATATAGTTTCAAATTGCTCTTCAGGATTTTTGGATCAGTTCACAACTCCACCAACAAGTGCTTTATTGTCCCAATTTTCCCACATCTTCTCCAACATTTATCATTTTTTTTGTCTGCTGTATTAGCCAATCTGATAGGTGTGCAATGGTAATTCAAAGATGTTTTAATTTACATTTCTATAATCAGTAGTTATTTAGAACATTTTTTCATATTACTATAGATAGCTTTGATTTCTTTGTCTAAAAGCTGCCTGTTCATTTCCTTTGGTCATTTATCCATTAAGGAATGGCTCTTATTTTTTTGTAAATTTAAGCCAGTTCTCTATATATTTGAGAAATGAAGCTTTTATTTAGGTCTGCTGTAAAAACTATCTCCCAGCTTTTGGCTTTCCTTCTAATCTCGATTGCATTGATTTTGTTTATGGAAAAACTTAATTTTTATAAAATCAAAATTATTCATTTTACATTTTGTAATACTTTCTTTATCTTGTTTGGTTATAAATTTTCCCCTTATCTATAGAGCTGACAGGTAAACTATTCCTTGCTCCTACTTTACTTGTATCATTCTTTATGTCTAAATTATGTACCCATTTTGACTTTATCTTGATATATGATGTAAGATGTTGGTCTAGCCCTAAGTTTTGCCAAACTGATTTCTAGTTTTCCCAGACCTTTTTTCAAATAATGAGCTCTTATCCCCTAAATTGGATTATACCACTTTATTTCTTAGGCAGTATCATATAGTTTTGATGGTTTCTGCTTTTTAACATACTTTGAGATCTGTTAGGCCACTTTCCATAAGCCTTTTTCAGTTTCTTGATATTTTGACCGTTTGTTCTTCTAGATGAATTCTGTTTTGACTGCTTCTAGTTCTATAAAATAATTTTGGTAGTTTGTATGGCACTGAACAAGTAAATTAATTTAGGTAGAATTGTCATTTTTATTTTATTTGCTCAGCCTATCCATGAGCCACTGTTATTTTCCCACTTGGTTAGATCTGACTCTAATTGTGTGAAAAGTGTTCACATAATTCCTATTTTTTTCTTGGCAGGTAGACTCCCAACTGGTTTATATTATCTATAGTTATTTGAAATGGACCTCTCTTTTTTATCTTGTTCCCAAACTTAGTTAGTAATACATAATAATGCCGACAATTTGTATGGGTTCATTTTATTTCTTGCAACTTTGCTAGAGTTGTTAATTGTTTCAAGCAGTTCTTTTAGTTTATTCTCTAGAATTCTCTAAGTCATATCATCTCAGAGAACGATAGTTTCATTTCCTCATTGTCTATTCTAACTCCTTCCATTTCTTTTTCTTGTCTTGTTGTTATACTTAACAATTCTGTTATTAATATTAATATTAAATAATAGTGGCAATGATGGACATTCTTACTTTATCCCTGATGTTATTGGGAAAGCTTCTAGTTTGCCCCCATTACAGATAATGATTGTTAATGATTTTAAATAGATTCTATTGATCATTTTATGGAAAACTCTGTTCCTGTGTTCTCTAGTGCTTTTTAATAGGAATGGATGCTGTATTTTGTCAAAAGCTTTTTCTGCATCTATTGAGATAATCATTGGATTTCTATTGGTTTCAATACTTATATGATCAATTATGTTAATAGTTTTCTTAATATTGAACCAGCTCTGTATTTTTGGTATAAGTCCCATCTGCTCATAATATGTGATCCTTGCGATATATTGCTAGCATTTTATTAAATTTTTTTGGATCAGTATTCCTTAGGCAAATTGGGCCATAGTTTTCTTTTTTTAGCTCTTCAATGAATACTTTTAATAACATAAATGTCCCATAATATTCAACCTTATGCTTCCCCACCCCAAGCTTATGATTCAATGACTTTGGCTTAACAGTGAGTAATATTCTGTAGCAATAGCTAATCACATCTCTACAGAGAGGAAGGAAATATGTGCCAGTATCAGGTATCTCAAATCAATATATACTATTTAACTTTATTTAAATTCTGTTTTTTTTTGTTAAAATCATTTGTATTATGGTAATTCTGTGCAATGTGCTCCCAAGTCTGCTTTTTGTGTTGTATTAGTTTTGACAAATCATACCATATATCTATTAACTTTTATTCTTTGTGCTTTGGTAATATTCTGTTCTATCATTTCCCATTTTTACCATTTTTTAGAGTTAGGAACACGTTTTATTTTCAACTTCTTTTCTTTTGAGAAGGTACTACTGTGAATATTTAGATACTTAAGGGACATTTCTTTTTCTTATTGACATCTTTGTGTCACACACACACATATACACAAACACACACACATATATTATATACCAGTGGAATTTGGGAGGTATCTATAGTTTAATAACTTTTCATTCCTTTTTGGTGAGGAGAGGATAGTCTGAGGACAACTTTCTGAGGGCAACTATACTTTTTATTTTATTATTTTTGTATTATTTTGAACTTAACTGTTAACCTAAGCTCTTCCATTTGCATAGAACAATAGGAAATTAGGATTGTACATGAAACTGCAAATCTCTGCAACTGATTTTCCATTTAAGCACAATAATAATCCTTCTCTTCTGGGTGTTTAGCATTATTTAAATCTCTCTCTTCCTCTCCGTCTGCCTCTGTCTTTCTCTCAGTGTCTCTCTTTGTCTATGCCTCTCCTATCATAACCATCTTCTTCTTGCAAAGAAATAAATAAGCAAAAGGAAAACAAAACTTTTGTATTTAAATTTATGAAGAGAGGAGCATATTTATGAACATATGCATAGCCAAGTAAATGAAAATTTTATTCTGACTATATTAAAATGTATCTAATTCTTTATCTTGAATTCATCGACTCTTTTTAAGGTGATTGGCAGCATATTTCATTATTCCTCTGATATCATATTTGCTTATTGCAGTGATCACAGTTCTTATGTCTTTTAAATTGGTTTGTCTTTAAATGCTGTTATTGTACAAGTTGTAGTCTAATGGTTCTGTTTTTCTCATACTGCTTCAGATCATGTAAGCTTTGTCACTTTGTCCACCTCTGAAAATTCCTTCTGTAATTACTTATGACACAATAGTATTCTATTTCATTCATGTATTATAATTTGTTCAGTCAATCCTCAAACTCAGGTATCTTATTAGTATCTAGTTCTTTCATATAACAAAGAGAACTATTATAATATATTTGTGTATGAATTTTTCCCTCCTTTTTCTTTGGTCTCCTAAGGGTATAGTTCTATAGAGATCTCCATAGGGTATTGCTATTATTGAATAAGGGGTTATGCATGATTTGGTGACTTTTTGGATACACTTAATATTGCTTTATTAGAATGGCTTAATAAGTTCACAAATTCACTGTGCCTGTTTTCTGCCACTCTCTAAAAGTCATTTTCTTTGGATTCAGTATTACAAATCTGAGAAGTGTAGAAAAACTGTAATGTTTTAATTTATATTTTTCTAGTTATTTGTGATATGGAGTATTTTTTATATGCTCAGATTTCTTTCTTTGAAAATTTCAGCCATTTAGAGAAACTTTAATTCTAATTTTTTATAGTTTTGATTTTGATAGTTCAAATATTTTTAATGTTATATAACCGAATATGTCAATTTTATCTTTTTGGATTCTTGAAGTCCCTTATTGGGTTATGAACTCTTACCCTATCTTTAGTTGGGAAGGAGTATCAACAATGCAGTATTCACAATGCATACAGTAACTTGTATAAGTATACTGATATGGTTATTAATCACAAAATATAACAGGCTCTCTACATGGGAAATATAGCTAGTGCATTTATTCAAATACCAGAAAACAGAGTACCCAAACCATAAAGTCAAAGCCAGCAAAGTATTTATGAAGTTGGCACGTGTAGTTAATGTAATAAACACCCACATTCTCAAGTCTTCAAAACAGGACAGGCTACCTCAAGCAAAGACTCTCCTCTCCTCACTCATGCAACTGCTCAGCGTCCAGGCAGCTTGCTCCCAGTAGCTCCAGCCCCCTACAGTTCCTATCTCTGGCAGTCTTCAGCAGGAGTCTTTAGCAGAGATTCTGGAAGGCTCAAAGAAAAAAGAGTTAGTGCTGCAACTGCTGTCTCTGCTGCTGCCACTGCCACTGCTTCCAGTCACCACCAAACGGAGTAGCTTTCTTTTGCTCCACCCATTCCTGCTGTGTCAGCAAGTTTAAATGGCATGGAAGATCTTCAAATCCCAGTAGCATTACAGAAGGGTATTTTCTTTCCTGTTTCTCTATTATTTTTAATAATATGACTTTTCATATGAGACTTATGTATCAGTTTACTACTATTTATATACAGTATGAGATATTGGTCAACACATAACTTCTGCCAAATTACTTACCATTTTTCCCCAGAAGCTTTTGTTGAATAGTGATTCCTAACCCCAGGATTTAATATAATAGGATTATCAAATATTAAACTACTATGTTTCTTTTCTTCTATAGTTTGTGTACCTAATCCACCTCAACTCTCTATTTTTCAGCTGTACCAAATACTTTTGATGATAATACATTATTACATTTTAAAATATGCTACTTCCAGGCCCCTTTCTTTCCCATTGTTCCATTATGTTCCTAGAGACTACTGAATTTTTGTTTTCCTAAATGAATGGTTATTATTTTTTCACTTTAAAATGTAATCTTTATTTAGTTTTTGCTAATATGGAACCAAAAAAAATAAAGTAATTCAAGCAGCATTGCAATTTTCAGCACAACCAGCCCATGGGTAATTAATATTTCTCATATTATTTTGCTCTGTTTTTATTTCTGTAAGAAGTATATTATAATTTTCATCTTGGCAGGTAAACTCCTATGATTCTGTATGTTCTGTAGTTTTTTAAAGGTATTTTTCTTTCCATGTTTTCCTATTAGGTTTTGTGGTTAATCCTTAGAAATGCTGATGATCCGGTGGATTAATTTTATATCTTGTAACTTTGCTAAAACTACTAATTCCATTTTCTTTGACTTTTTGTGTTCATAATGAAGATCATCAAATCATTTTTGAAAAGTGGTAGTTTTGTTCCTTTTTTTTCTATCCTTATTTGCCTTATTTCCTCATTGTTGTTGTTTTTGTGTCATTATAAGTTCCTTTCCTAGAATGCTGTCAGATAATAGTGATGATATGGAACCTCTTTATTTTATTCCTGATATTGTTGGGAAAGGTTTTATCCTTTTTTCTATTAGATAAAATATTGACTCTTAGTCTTAAATAGATTCTACTTAGCAAATTAAGGAAAGCACCATTTATCAGCATGTTTTATAGATCTTTTAAAAATATAAATAAGTGTGATTTTTTTGTCCAAAGCCTTTTCTCCAGCTATTAATGTGATCATGTGATTTTGATAATTATTGTTATTAATACAGGTTATTATGTTTAACTATTTGTGATCAAAAGTAGATTTTCTTAATTAAAACTATCAATTAGGAAGCATCTTTGAAGCATTTCTGAATAAATTTACTGAAGTAATTAAGAATCATCTTTTCTGGGTTTATAATATTTTTATTTGATTATAAATAAATTTGATTATAAATATAATTATAAATAATTATAAAATTGGAAATGATCATATAGCAACTTGACTTTATGAGAAAACAAGAAACATGAAAAATGTCTGAAAAGAAGTAGAAGAAATTCAAGATGTCTCATCGCAAAACCAACTGACTTAGATTGAAGTGAGATAATTTAGAAATCATTGAACTACATGAAAGCCATGACCAAAAAACGGATACCAGATATATTTTGAGAAATTACAAAATAAATCTGCTCAGATCTCTTAGAAGAAGAGTAGAAATTGAAAAGATCCAACCCTGTCAGCTCTTGAATGAAACTCCAAAACAAAAACTTCTAGTAATATAGTACTCCAAATCCAGAACTCCTAGGTCATGTGAAAAAATATTACAAGCAGCCACAAAGGAAGAATTAAAAAACTAAGTAGCTGCTGTTTAGAATCAGACAAGACTTTGTAGCCACCACCATGAAACAACAAATAACTTGGAATTTGATATTTCAGGAAGGCAATGAATTAAGGCTTACAACCAAGAATAAATTACCCAGAAAAACTGACTGTAATCTTATAGGGCAGTGGTTCTCAACCTATGGGTTATGTTCAATTTGTAGCAGTGAAAATACATTCTGCATATCAGATATTTACATTAAAATTCATAACAGTAGCAATATTACAGTTAGGAAGTAGCGATGAAAATAATTTTGTGATTGGAGGTCACCACAACATGAGGAACTGTATTAAAGGGTCATGGCATTAGGGAGGTTGAGAACCACTGGTATAGGGGAAAATGGAGCTGGTAACGAAACAGGGTAATTCCAAGCCACCTTAAATACCCACAAAATATGACTCTAAAAAATTTTAGGGCTCCAAAACTCACAAAAATATACCTCTCACTGAAGGCAGCTTTGCAGGAAGGGCTCATCACGGCACCCTGGGAGCCAATACCAGCTCAGCCTAAAACTGTGGCTTGGCCCCCAGGTGGCCAGGAAGAGCTGCAGCTGGAGCCTTCAGGGGAGTGGATAAGCAGCAGTTGTGGCAGTTTCCTGAAGTATCAAGCCATAAGTTACAAGAACTAAGTGAAAGGTTAGTGGAATTCATATAAATTTGGGGGAGAAAAGTAGTCTGGATAAATTGCCTCCAGGGAAAGGAAGTGGCAGAAGTGGTAGCCCTGCAGCCACCCCCAAGTGGCTGCTTCAGAGCTCCTGGTCTGCAGACTGCAAGGGGGCCAAACAATCATTCAGAGGGTAAGTGGTCTTGCATAGAGCGGCCTGGATCCATAACATGGTCTTGGGTGGGGGTTCTGGGGTCCATTTTCAGTGAGCCAAAGCTGCTGGGTGCTGCAGCAGCCTCCCAATAACTCCAGCAGCTGTGAAAACTCCAGAGATTTGGGACAGAGATTTCCCCCCTGGAAGCAGAGTTCCACAGAGCTAAAAAAAAATCAAGTAATTCACTGGCAACATGAACAGGCACAGGAGGCAAAGTAAGAACAGCAACCAAACTCTAGAATCCTTTTTTGCGGACCAAAATGATCAAAGCAGGGAAAGGGAGGAAGACAACACAGTCTGAACTCCTGCACCAAAAGCTTCTAAGCAACATGAAGGCTGCCTACAAGCCATAGATGAGCTTAAGAAGGGTTTTGAAAATCAGATGAGAGAAGTGGAGGAAAAATTGGGAAGAGAAATGAGAATGATGCAAGAAAATCATGAAAAGACAGTCAACAACCTGACTGAAGGAAATAATACCTTAAAAATAGATTAACTCAAATGGCAAAAGAGCCCCAAAAAGCCAATGAGGAGAAGAATGCCCTAAAAAGTCAAGTTTTCTAGATGGAAAAAGAGTCTCTAAAGCTTTCTGAAGAGAACAATTACTTTAGAATTAGAGTGGAGCAAATGGAATCAAATGACTTTATGAGGAATCAAGATACTACTAAACAGATCCAAACAAATGAAAAAATAGAAAGCAATGTGAAATATCTCCTTGAAAAAAA
>CM053595.1:15159402-15183606 GCA_028646575.1 Pseudocheirus occidentalis
AGGAGGGAGTTACATACATAGTCAATTGCGTATCTTACCCTATTGGAAAATAGGGGGGGAGGGGCTAAGTGGTGAGTGTATGATGGAAGGAGGGCAGATTGGGGGAGTGTGTAATAGAAGCAAACATTTTGAAAAGGGACAGGGTCATAGGAGAAAATAGAGTAAATGGGGTATGAGATAGGATGGAAGGAAATATAGTTAATCTTTTACAACATGACTATTATGGAGGGTTTTTTTTCATAATTACACACGTATAACCTATATTGAATTTCTTGCCTTCTTAATGAGGGTGGGTAGGAAGAGAAGAAGGGTGAGAAACTGGAAATGAAAATTTAAAAAGAAATGTCAAAATTGTTTTTACATGCAACTGGGGGATAAGATATATAGGCATTGGGTTATAGAAACCTATCTAGCCCTAGAAGAAAATGGGGGAGAGGGAATAAAGGGAGGTGATAGAAGGAAGGACAGGCTTGGGGAAAAAGTAATGAAAATTCTTGCCATCTCGTGGTGAGTTGAAGGGAGAAACATGGGGAGAAAATTTGGATCTCAAAATCATTTTGAAATTGTCTGATTAAGGAGGCTCAGGATTTGAGTGAAGGGATAGTTGGCACTCCAAAAAGACCCAATAAAATTTCTTTAGAATATTTATTCAGAATATAGGTAAGTGAGAAAGAAACCAGAGATAACAGAGTAAGAGGCTTAGAAATAGCAGAACAAGAGCAACTATGATTTACACACACACACACACACACACAAACACACACACACACTCATATTTACGATCATCACCGATGTGCAGAAGCACCATCACCTGACCACACAAGCTGGGGAATTCTGGGTACCTGCCTGCTTGGGAGGGTCCCAGGCAAGACTTCTCCTTCATGGGTGAGATTCCAATTTGGAGTCTCAACCTTACAGTTTAAATAATGCTGAGAACAAAAAAGGCATACTGCTAGGTGTTTTTAGGAAGCATCATATCTTGTGTGAGGCCGGGGAGGGAGGCCAGTCCCTCCAAGGCCTCCTCCCACCCCCCAAAAAGGTGTTTCTTGGAATGACTAGTGCTAAAAATAGTGCAGCTAATTATATCTCCTCTCAAAGACCTGGCCAGGGTCCAGGAGAAAAGTAGCCCTCATGTTCTCAGAATTCTCTGTTCCAAAACAGCTCAGGTCAATAGAAATGTCATATTGGATTGAGGCCTTGGTTTGTGTAATCTTATTCCTCACAGAAGGGCTTACTTTGCCCCTTTAGAAATGAATGTTGAAAACTAAAAATAATTTAAGCAATTAATATACTGGAAAAAATCTAAATTTGCTAGATTAACAAAAGAAGTAATATAATATTTAAATAGCCTTATATTGGACAAAGCAATTGAACAAGCCATCAATGAAAACCCTAATGCACTGTTGGTGGAGTTTTGAACTGATCCAACCAATCTGAAGAGCAATTTGGAACTGTGGCCAAAGGACTACAAAACTGTGATTCAATTGTGATAGAACTGTGATAAAAAAATAAAAAAATCTGCCATAAAACAGCTGGATCCCTGTATTCCATCAATAGCACTAAATCTCTACCTGGAAGAGATTTTGTTTTAAAGAAAGGAACCTATTTGTACACAAATTTTCAAAACTGGTCTTTTTATAGTAGTGAAGAATTGGAAATGGAGATCTCTATCAATTGGAGAATCAACAAGCTGTGGTATTATTTTAATGGAATACTATTGTGCTATTATAAATGACAGGCATAACAATTTCTGAAACTCTGGAAAGACTTATAAAAACTGATGCAAAGTGAAGTGAATATAACCCAGATATTGTACATAGTAACAGCCATATTGTATGATGAGCAACTATGAATGACTTAGCTATTCTCAACAATACAATGATGTAAGACAATTCTGAATGACTCATATTGAAAGACGTTATTCACCTCCAGAGAAAGAACTGATGGAGAGTCTGAATACAGATAGAATCATACTATTTTTCACTCTTTATTTTCTTTTTCTTTATTTCTTTTTTGTGGTCTGTGTTTTCTGTCACAATATGACTTATATGGAAATATGTTTTACATTACTGCATATATATATATATATATATATATATATATATATATATATATATATAGCCTATATAAAAATGCTTACTGCCTAGTAGGAGAGGAAGAGAGAGAATTTGAAACTCAAAAATCTTTAAAAATGAATGTTAAAATTATTTTTGCATGTAATTGGAAAAAACTGAAATATTATTCAAAAAATAGTATTTTCCCCTTGTAGGTGTTATACAGGTCTAGATTCAGAACACTCTTTCTAATAGTATTTCTCTACTTGTAGATTCTGGACTGCCTTCCTTCTATTTCTAGAAATAATGACAACATTGAATGGAAGTACCTTTGAGAGAATACTGCATGTGAAAACATTTTATAATTGATTCTAGTCAGCTAATCACTTGGTAAAAAAGTAGGCACTCTATTTAAAAGAAAATTAAAAACTATCAACCGTAGTCTCTTCCTTTGCCTCATCATGCCTGGTGGAGTTTGTTGGTTAGTGAAGGGAGTAAATTTCAAAACCCTGTGAACTTGAATTGTCTGCAGGAATCCTCAGCACCCTCTTTTTCCAAGGTTAAGTTTGCATCCATTGCTGCATTGATGCCTTGAGGGGCACTGGCTTTTGGGACTGACCTTCAGTACCCCAGCCCAGTAGTAGCTAAGAATAAGGCTCACCTGGCCATCATGAGATACCTAGACATGAACTAGAGGGATTGATGCTATGTAGGGATTAAACTAAAATTTTAATCTGCTCCCCTAAGAGACTGAGGTGGTGACAGGAGGAAATATGTCCCTGAGGTGTTATAGAGGGAGAAATGTTTGTAGATATTTTTCTGTATCTTTGAGGAAAATAGTATTTTGTAAAAACTAATTTAATGGTAAGTGGTTAAATGAAACTGAAGATGCTAGTCACTGGTCTCCTAATCAAGAGGGAAAAAATAGACAGCAAAAGCTCAAGCTGATTGCAATTAGGGAAGAAAAATGCCCTCATACATGGTAGCCTATAACTTTAAGGATATAATGTAGTAGCTGAACCTCAAGAGAATAGGGTTAGATTATGCACGTTACATAGGGGAAAATAGATCCATTGAAATTAAATTATTGCCCACAAACCAAAATGTTTATATGTATTAGATACTAATAGACTATGCATACAAACTTGAAGTAACATAATTAATATATTCCTATGAATATATTTTGCTTGAAATATTCAGATAGATGATGATGACAATGATGATGATGTTGATGATGATAATGATAGGTAGACAGATTAATTAAGATATTGTCCCCCAAATTCCTTTTAGTGTGTGTGCATTAGTCTATTGATTTTACTTCCCAAAGGATCAGGTCTAATCTCATTATGTACTGAATTTGGACCTGCCAATTAATATTATTAAAATTTACAAAAAGGGGATTGTCCTCTGCTCTGAATAAATCTAGTCATATGAGCAAAATGACTGGCCTTCTGGTTTAATAAACATTTTCTAGCATGCAAATGTAGTTTACTTTACTGAGCTTAAAAACCTCAACATTTTGTTGGAAAATAAATGACCACATTTTAAACATGTTTTTATTATATATTACCCTGTGCAAAAATGAATGAATTAGAAATTGTTAACTGCTGCTAAGTGATAGTCATTCTAAAAGGCAATGAAAATAAAAAAGTCAAATTTTTCCTACATTCCAAGAGCTCATATTCTAATAGAAAGAGACTATATATGTAGAAAAGTAGTGGCCAGAGAAAGCAGTTTTGGTCTGGAAAGTCACAACAATTTTTTTTTAATTTATTGACTTGTTTATTTACTTTTAGTTTACAAGATTCAGTTACAGAATCACTCGAGTTTCAGATTTTTTCCCCTCCCTTCTCCCCCCCCCCCGCCCCATGGTGGCATACAATCACATATTGTATCTGCAAATGCTTTCACATTACACAATAATTTGTATAGAAGCGTTGTAACCAATGGAGCCAATAATGGGAGAAGAAAAAAAAGAAACAAAAGAAACAAAACCAAACATGTAAAAAGAACAATAGCATGTGTTGCTTCAGTCTCCATTTAAACTCTGGTATTTCTAGATCTTTCTCTGAGTGTATCTCCTTCAATTCTGAGACTTGTAGAGTTCTTTTAACTGTACTTTGCTGAGAAGAGTCCAGTTTATCAAGGTTGGTCATCATACATATATCTGTGACTGTGTACAATTTTTTCCTTGTTCTGCTCTTCTCACTTAGCATCAATTCGTATAAGCCTCTCCATGTAAATATGAAGTCCATCTCCATCCCATTTCTTATAGCACAATAGTATTCCATTACATTCAAATACCATAACTTGTTCAGCCATTCCCCAATTGATGGGCATCCCCTAAGTTTCCAGTTTTTTGCCACCGCAAAGAGGGCTGCAATAAATACTTTTGTACATATGGGTCCTTTTCTCACTTCTATGATCTCTTTGGGAAGTCACAACAATTTTGAGCAGAGCCATAGGGAAGTTGATTGTCCCAATATTTCTAGTAGTAGTGTTTTTGTAACTTTTACTTTATTTTCAGTTCCAAATTCCCTCCCTCCTATATCCCTCCCCCATCTATCAAATGACTGATTTGAATACTGTTCCCAGGAAGAGAGGTGGAATGTGCAAATTGTGAATTTATCTCATTCTACTTTCTGTTTAGATATCTCATAAGAAATTCTGTCTCCTAAATTAGAATCTATTCCATTGTCAAATGCTTCAGAGAGTTTGAACACCTTCTTATGTCTGTGATCCCAATACTATGTATATTTTCTGCACATGAAGACTATGTGATCCTATTCATCATGCCCATGACTTATTAAGGTATTTAATTTCCAAATGTCTAAAAGATGACTCTCTTCATTTTTATTACAGAATCCTTCATGATCCTCCTTTTTACTCTAGTTTATTTTCTCGTTTAACTTAGTCAAGATGAAATTTGTGATCACATCTTTTTGTTGTTGTTGTTATTAAGAAAGACCCCTTTAAATACACTTTCTGATAATAACTTCACATTGATTCTTCCTTTAAGGATATAAGTTCATTTTCTTCGATCTTCCTTGCGGACTTAGAATTAGGGATAGAAGAGACTTCAGGGGTAATTAGTTACGATACCCCTATTTTGTAGTTAAGAACTGAGATCCAAAAAAATTATAACTCCAACATAAAAGTATTAAGTGGTAGAGTCAGGATTAAAATCCCCACTTTTTATCATAAATTTATCATTCCTTCCAATGCACCATATTAATTCTTTGGTTTTATGACCAATAATTTAATTATTGGGCATCTAGGTGGTACAGTGGGTAGAGTGCTGGACCTGGTTTCAGAAAGACTTAAGTTCAAATCTTGATTCAGACACTTACTAACTGTGTGATCCTGGATAAACCACTTAACCCTATTTGCCTCAGTTTCTCATCTGTAAAATGAGCTGGAAAAGGAAATGGCAAACCACTCCAGTGTTTTTGACAAGAAATTTTTAAGAGGGGTCATGAAGAGATGGACATAACTAAAATGACTGAGCAGCAACAGCAAATTAAATTATCAATAAATTTCTTTGAATGTTCTTCATTTTCTTATCAGATCATTGCTATGCTAATTGACAAATTACTCAATTTTTTTCTCAAATGGTATTAAATATTTTTGTTAATTCTCTGGATAGTTTGTATATTAGACATCTACTAGTGACGATTGTTACAAGGATTTTGTCCCTCAAATATTTTATCATTTCACTGTGAAGAAAATTTCCAATAAGGAGAATCCCTGCCCTAATGAAGATCTCCCACAAATAATTTTATCAAGTTGCATGAGAGATCAAGTGACTTCCTTAGAGTCACAGCCCCAGAATATGCCCAAAATAAGACTCAAACTTATGTTTTCCTTCCTCTGGAATTGTCATTTTATCTACTAAACCGTTTTTCTTTTCTCCCCTTTTCTCTAAATTCCTCATTATTTGTTACTACAAGATGGTATTCTTTTGTGCTTATTTATAATGATTTGATTAGTCATTCACTAATTGATTCCTAACCATTTTTCCCTCAAAAAAAGACTGTGTAGGAGGGTTTTTTTTGTTGTTGTTGCACACTTGCAACCTTCTTTTTTGTTTTTGATATCCTCAAGATATGTGTAGCAGTGGAATTTCCAAACCAAAGGATGGGGACATTTAAAGACTTTTTTTTGCATAAAATTAAACAGTTTCCCAGAATGACTTAACCAATTCACAGATTTATCATTGGTTAATCTGTCTTTCTCTATCCCCATCCAATATTTAATTCTTTTGCCATGTTTAGGATTCTTATGAAATTTAAAGCAAAATATCAACATTGCTTTAATTTGCATTTCCCTTATTACTAATGATTTTTAATAGTCTTTCATGCATATTTAAATAGTTTGCAATTATTCTTTTAAAGATTATTTGTTCATATATGGCTAAGCAGGTTGTCACATGCCTATAATCCCTGCTACTGGGAGTGAGATGTAGAAGTTAAAGCTAATGGATATCTTAAAATCTAGAGTTTGGAACTGTATTAGAGCTAAAGCTGACCCACATTAAGTCTGTTACCAATATTGTGAGTGAACCCCCATGATCAGATGGCCACCAATTTCCTTAAGGAAGGGAGAACCAAGTCAGATCAGAGCAATGTAAAGCTTCCATGATGATTAACATTGGATTCAGACTTGTTAATGCCTATGTGCTTCCATCTTGGGAAAGACAGAGAGAGACCCAATCTGGGAGGGAGGGAGAAGAGAAGGAAGGAAAGAGAAAGTAAGAAAAAAAGAAAATTTCTTGTGTCTGTTAGGGGAGAGCTATGGGTTTAATATAGTTTGATAATTTTGATCATCAGAACTTTATCATAGATAATTTATACATCTTTTAATTAATTATTTCTCCACTTATTCTAGTTTCACTTATTTCTATTGTGAAAAAGTCTTCACTCCCTTTTTATTTAATTCATTTGAAATTAGCTCCTTTGTCTTATTTTATTACCCCTATCCCTTATTTGGTTATGAATTCTCCTTGTAGCCATAGTTGCAAAATATATTTTCTCCCATTTTCTTCTTTTCTTTAAAAAAATGACAACAAATTGACTATATTTAGGTAACTCATCTACTTGGAACTTATGATTTATCATGTAAATATTTTCCTGGTGTCTTAGAATTTATTATCAAACAAATCAGTCCTTTACCAATTGCATATATTTCTGTGTTTATCACATACTGGCCTACTGAGCATAATTGTTTGTTCTTTCTTATCTAATTTTTCCCACTGATATTTTTTTTTTGTAAAACCATGTTCAATTATATTTGTGATAACTGTTAAAAATACACTTTTAGGTCTGCATTTTTTTCCTTTACTCCATCTGTGGTTGTTATTAATATCAAGTCAAGCCAACAAGAAATTAATGAGTGCCTCTTTTCGAGCATTGTGCTAATTAGTCATTAATTAATAATTAACAAAGAAAGGCAGAAACCTCCCCCCCCCCAAACAAAACACAACCAAAAGCCTATCCCTGATCTCAAGAAGCTCACAATCTAATTGGGGGTGGGGAGTGAGAAATAACATTCAAACTATGTATAAATGAGATACAGACAGGATTAATCAGAGATAACTGTAGAGAGAAGGCATTAACAGCTACAGGAAATGATTTCCTCAAGTAAGTAGGATTTTAGTTGGGCCCTGTAGAAATCTAGTGAAATAAATGGACAGACATAAGAAGGAAGAAAAACCCAGGTGTGGAGTACAGTCAATAAAAATGCATGGAATTGTGAAATGTAATGTCTTATGTGAAGAGCAAATAAGCCAGTCTCAAAGTTCACAGAGTATGAGGAGGGAAGTAAGGTATAAGAAGACTGGAAAGGTGGGAGAGGCAAGTTATGAGGGCCTTTGGAAGTCAAACAGAGAATTTAATATTTGATCCTGGAGATAATATGGAAGAACTGGAGTTTTTTTTTTGAGGAGGGAAGGCAGGGCAATTGGATTTAAGTGACTTGCCCAAGGTCACATGGCTAGTAAGTGTTAAATGTCTCAGGCTGGATTTGAAATCATGTCCTCCTTACTCCAGGGCCAGTGCTCTATTCACTGTGCCACCTAACCTCCCCCGAGGAACTGGAGTTTATTGAATAAGGAAATTTTCAGTTAGTCCTGCTGAGTGGATGATGGATTGTAGTGAGGACAGATGACACAGGGAGATCAACCAGCAGGCTATTGCAATAGTCCCACAATAAAGTGATGAGGTCTTACACCAGGGAGCATAAGTGTCAGCATCAAAGGAAAGAAAGGGACCTTTGTAATACATTTATTATAAAAGATGAAATCTACAGGTCTTGGAATTAGATTGAACAGGAGGAGGAGAGAGTAAGGAGTCAAGGATAATGCCTATTTGTGAGCCTGAGCAGCTGGAAGGGTGGTGGCACCCTTCATAGTAAAAGGAATGTTAGGAAAAGGAGATGATTTGAGGAAAAGTTAAACTTCATTGTTCTCATCTTTAACCTTTAACAAATGTGAAACTAACAAATGTGAAGAAAGCGAACATTTCCGTATTGAAAGTGAATATTCTTAACTTGCCAAACCAAAATACCTCTCTCACAATCAATCTCATTCCTTTCATCTTTTTTTTAAAGTGAAGATTAGATAGAAACAAGGAGAAATGGCTATCCTTATATATTTAATGTTCTGTGACTTATTACAAAGATGGATTAAATATCTGTGTTCTATAATGGCAAAAGATGAAAACTCATCTTCAGGAGTTTCATTCAATTTAGATGTGGGACAATTTCAATAGCCAGCACAAAGACATGTATTACCTAACCTTCAACTCCCAAATAAAAAAAAACATTATTCAACAATTTCTCTTTGTTTTTAAAGATTTTAAGGTGCATTTAGTGCAGGTATTATTAGTACCAAGTATGGTAACATAAAAATATTGCTCTTAAATTTTTTTTGATCAACATTCTGTCTCAGCAGTTGTAGGAAACAGACCTATCTATTATAATGCTCAAGTTCAAGTATCCTCTTTGATAAATGCTCAATGACAATATGGGCTTTTTCTTTGTTGCTTGGAGATTTGTTATTCAATAGCTCGTAAAACTTTTGGTATATGATTCTAGCCACTTGGTTATGTCCTTATAGGCAACCAATAGATGCCAACTTTTTGCAACTCATAGTGATAAATTGCAAATGTGATATTATTTTAATCAATAATGTTCATTGGTCAAAAATCTGGTCTCTTTAAGGAAATTTTTGTAATTCCTGGTGGTAATGAAATGATGCTGAATAATTATCATAAACCTTTTTATAAACAAATCTTCACAATAGCTTCACAATTTGATACTTCTTTGTTGGCTGATTAGATGTCCATAAAATTCCTTCTGATTCTATTCTTTTGATGTTAGCCATTTCACGGGGTGCATGTATATAAACCACATTTGTTGAATTTAAATAATCCAATGATTTACACCTGTGGTCAAGTTTTACTATTGGCTTGTAAAACGAATTTTTTTCTCTCAAAATAATTTTTGTAAATGTTTAACTCACTTATAGTGTGCTCAAAATGATTTCTTTGCTGTTGGTACTCTTTCCCCTTCAGAATCTAGACCCTTTCATCCTCCCAAATATAGATGGTGGACAAATTATTTGCTTTGGAAATACACCAGAAAACAGAAATACAAGAAAGGCATATAAGTACAGCAACCAAGAAAGTCACAGACAACAAAATAAATTGCCTCAGGAAAAATAGATAATAAAATAAAGAATAAAAAAGGAACCCTGGGTGTTAGTAGCAGCAACAATGAAATGACTAATAATTCATTAAATTTAAAGACTGAAAGTTATTGGCTGACTTTTTACAGTTATTCTCGATATGCTCTCTCATATAAATATGATAAAATTTTCAAAAAGCATATAAGGAGAAATAAATGGAAATGGAAGCCAAAAAGAAGAAGTGATGGTAAAGAAAAAAAAAGCATGAAATATGGACTAAATAAACCTCACAATAGCCCACGCATAGGTGAATAAATGTGTTTTTTTTCTTTTTGGGAATAAATTACCAAATGGGAGGGAACTTAAAAGGAGAAAAGGGAATAAGTTAATTATGAGTATGTTATATACTGTAGTCAAGTGAAAAGTGAGTGAAGAAAGGAAAACAACTCCTATGCTTTCTTAGGAAGAAGGCTTGAGGAGGTAATCAAGATACTGAAAGTGGGTGAAGCTAAAGGGGAAAATCTTGACTCACTGATGGAGAAGGTTCCATTGAAGAAGGCTCATTTGAAGGAAGAGAGATGGGGACCTTATAATGTTTATAATTATTTCCCAGAGTTCTATTGTAGAGAGAAAACTAATCTGCCTTAGGAAAAGGTAGAGAGCCCCTAGGGGGTAAAGCACACCTAAAAGAGTGGCATGGCAAGGACTCAGAAAAAGAGATTTCATGTGAATGGGGAAAATGAGAATGATGGAGGTCAAAGGGCAGTAATTTGCAACACAGTCAAGGCCAGAAAGTAATTGTTGGCTTCATATATACTCTACTCACTCAACTGATGCATTCATCTCATTAAGCAAGTTATAATAAGTTTAAACCTATTCTTAGTCTTTAGAAGGAGAAATGAGGAAAAACAGCTAGAGTGGGGGAACAACATGAAGTAGAAGACATTCTTGGAATCAGTACAGGGCTAACTTCATGGACTAAGGTTCAACTTCTCTTTTTGTTTTACAGGCTCAATATCCCACACCAGATTCTCTGAATACAGAGGATTAACTAAATACTGCTATATACAAGTTAGGAAATGTATAAATTTTCAAGAAAAAATTTTCTCGCCTTATAGCCACATCATGTAGTATGTATCCATGGCAGCACATCATAAGGCATTTGGCTTTGTCTGGCACTCATCATAAAAATTATTAGGCGAGGGAGGAAGATAGACATTATTGTATTTTTGCTTGTTATTACTGTTGTATATGTTGTTATCATTGTAATAATTCATTAAATTTAAAGACTTAAAGTTATTGGCTGACTTTTTACAGTTATTCTGGATGTGCTCTCTCAGCTCTTATTGTTCCCAGAAAAAGGTCCAAAATTTTCAGAAGGACTGATTTATGTCTGATAACTTTACATAATTTAAACTACATAAATCAAATATTAAACTTGTGTTTTAATAGGTAAGTAATTTTCCCATCCAAAGGGGAAAAGCTGAACAAGGGAAATGGGTCAAGAGAAATTCATCACTACTTTCAAAGTACTATCTGCTCAGTCTTCCTAACAATCTTGACCTACTAAGACTTGCCTTAAGATTTGGATGTACAACTTAGACCAAGTCAAAAGCAGCCCACTGACATTCTCCCCTTGCATTTATTTGTATTTTGCTGATTTATTTGCCTCAATATCCTTACCAGGATCAAAGTAAGGCCAAAGGTCATAGAAAAGGAATATTTACAATCTGGAGAGGTTCTCTCATGCACAGCAAGTTCCACTGCTTATAATTAAGACAAGGTGTACTTGCTTTACTTTTAGTTAACATGGACATTGGTAGGTACTATGATTAGTTTATACTTGTAGTATAGCACATAGTCATATTTTTATTTTTTAAATTCATTTTTAGTTTTCAGCATTCCTTTCTCAAAGATTTTGAGTTACAGATTTCATTCCCATATCTCCCCTTGCCTCAAGATGGCAACCATACTGAATGCCCCTTCCCCCAAAATGCCCTCTTTTATATCATGCATAGACATCATTAGCAGTATTTCTCTTTTGCACCTATTAAACTCATACAAAATATTTCAGAAAATCTATAGCTCTTTTCTTCTTTTAATTGCATAATATAATAAAACAAATACCAACAGACAAAATTAGCAGTCACAAAAATTAAAGCAAAGGTATTGTAAGATTTCATGCAGAAAGGGATTTCCATCAGGCAGTAGGGTTCAAACTTCTAGTAAACAAATAATTAAATCATATTTCAATCAAATGCTCCTTGAAAGAACAACATTTTAAAGGCTTTTCTCTGTTTAGAGGAAGTACAAAATTTTTATTGGAGGGTTGATAAAAGGTTGATATTTAGAGGTTGAGACTTTTGAGAGCTGAGATGGGAGAGTAAGCGGTAATAAGTTTTCATTCTCCTTTATTCACCTGTAAAAACCAAGAAAACATCTCCGCAGGAAAATCCTGGGACAGCAGACCCATCAGAAGATGGGGTGGAGTGGTTTTTTAGTCAGGGAAGCTTGGTGTCTCTTGCTCTGGTGGAAGGGGAGCAATACTGGATGGGAGACTTCCTGGCAAGTCAGCAACAAGCCTAACTTCTTCGAACCATTGTTAGATCTAGAGGAACACAGGGTGGTGGAGCAGTCAGGTGCCAACACCAAAAACCCCTTAGCTCCCCACCCTCCCCCAACCCCCATGCTTGCCTTAGCACAATAAAAGGAAATGGGAAGTTACCATGTGTCCTGGTAAGCATGCACCCTCCATCAACCAAACCTCCCTGTGCTTTCGAGCAGCCCAGGTGAAAAGGCACCCCGCATATGCCAGACTACCCACTCTCCAAAGAGATTCAATGTAGCCCCAGAGAAAAGCAGAAAAACCCCACCTGGCCTCAGCATAAGCCAGCCACCACCACTAGGACCCAAGCTTACTAGCAGGTAGGCTGCCAAGCCCTTTACATCTCAGGCCCTAGTACAGAAAGCTAATGACCAGGTCAAAGGTCCCTAGCACAAGATGCTCAGGAAAGTGTCTCATGTGCTGCAGTATGAGAGTTCAACTTTAAAAGCCAGGAAACAGGTAAACACCATGGAAAAAAAGCAGAAACTGATGATGACTATAGATTCTTTCTATGGAGACAGGGAAGATCGAAACACAAATTCAGAAGATGACAACATTGTTAATATATACACATCTGAAATCTCAAAGGGGGGTATGAAATGGTCTCAAGTCCCAAAAGCCTTCTTGGAAGAGCTCAGGAAGGATTTTAAAAGTCAAATAAAATAAATAGAAGAAAAATTGGGAAAAGAAATGAGACGTATGCAAAAGAGAATTAGTAATTTGAAAAGGAAGGACAAAAATTTCCTGTAGAATACAATTCCATAAAAAATACAATTGACCAAATGGGAAAAAGGCACATGGAAGAAAATGGCTACTTAAAAAGTAAAATTGACCAAATGGACAAGGAGGCACAAAAACTCACTGAAGAAAAGAACTCCATAAGAAATACGTACAAAAGCTAATTGAAGAAAGCAATTAATCAAAAATTAGAATTTTGCAAGTGGAAGCAAATGAGTCTATGAGACATCGAGAATCAGTCAAAATAAAAAAGATGAAAAATTAAAAGAAACTGTAAAACACCTAATTGGAAAAAAAAAACCAAGAGACCTGAAAAATAGATCCAGGAGAGATAATGTAAGAATTATTGCTCTACTGGAAATTCATGATCAAAAAAGAGCCTGGACAGCTTCTTTAAAGATATCATCAAGGAAAAACCTCAGGTCCTAGAACCAGAGGGTAAAATAGTCATTGAAAGAAT
Organism: Pseudocheirus occidentalis; assembly: GCA_028646575.1. NCBI lineage: Eukaryota > Metazoa > Chordata > Mammalia > Diprotodontia > Pseudocheiridae > Pseudocheirus > Pseudocheirus occidentalis. Next base: position 15,172,944 of record CM053595.1, read on the forward strand.
CTACTGATCATTTCATGAAAGAGATTCCAAATTGAAAATACCAAAGAATTTTGTAGCCAAATTTCAGAATTATCAAGTTGAGGATAAAACACTGCAAGCAGCCAGAAATAAATGATTTAAATATTGAGGAATCATAGCCAAGATTATTTAGAACCTCTCCACTTCTACATTAAAAGATTGGAGGGCTTGGAATATAACATATCATAAATCTAAGGAACTTGGATTACAACTGAGCAACTGATTACAGTCTAGCAAAATTGAACAAAACTGGGGCAGAGCCAAGATGGCGGTGCAGAAGCAGCAAAATTTCCCAGCTCACACATAGCCACCTTAAACGTCCATAAAATATTTTAGGGCTCCAAAAATACAGAAAAGCGCATCTTCTGCTGAAGGCATCTTGGCACAAAGGGCTCATTGCAGCTGTGCTGGGAGCTGAAACCAGCCCAGTCTGAAACCATGGCTTGGCCCCAGGTTGGCCAGGATGAGCCACAGCTGGAGCCTTCAGGAGAGTGGATCAATGGCAACTGTGGCAGTGTCCAGAATTATAAAGCCATGAGAAATAAGGAGTAAATGAAAGGTCAGTGGAACTCAGCTAAAGTTGGGGGAGAAAAGCAGTCCAGCCAAACTGCGTCCAGGGCAATGAAGTAGCAGAAGTGGGGGCTCTTCAGCCACCCCTACATGGCTTCTTCAGAGGTCCTGGCTTGCAGGCTGCAGGGGGTCAAACAATTGTTCAAAGGCTAAGTGCTCTTGCATTGAGTGGCCTGGATCTGGATTGTGGTCTTGGGTAGTGGTGCTGGGGTGCATTTTCAGTGAGTCAAAGCTAGTGGGGGCTGTAGCAGCCTCCCAATAACTCTGGCAGCTGCAAAACTCCAGCTATTTGGGACAGAGCTTTCCTCTCTGGAAGGAGAGTTTCACTGAGCTAAAAAATATCAAGAAATTCACTGGCAACATGAGCAGGCAAAGGAAGCAAAGTAAGAAGAGCAACTGAAGTCAAGAATCTTTTTTTGGGGGGACAAAAAGGATCAAAGCAGGGAATGGGAGGAAGACAACACAGTCAGAACTCCTGCACCAAAAGCTTCTAAGAAACATGAAGACTGCCTACAAGCCATAGATGAGCTTAACAAGGATTTTGCAAACCAAAAAGACAAGTGGAGGAAAAATTGGGAAGAGAAATGGGAATGACGCAAGAAAATCATGGAAAGAGAGTCAACAACCTGACTGAAGAAAATAACACATTAAAAAAACAGATTAACTCAAATGGCAAAAGAGGCACAAAAAGCCAATGAGGAGAAGAATGCCTTAAAAAGCTGAATTTGCCAGATGGAAAAAGAATCTCAAAAGCTTTCTGAAGAGAATAATTTCTTCAGAATTAGAGTGGAGCAAATGGAAGCAAATGACATTATGAGAAATCAAGATACTATTAAACAGATTGAAACAGATGAAAAAATAGAAGGCAATGTGAAATATCATCTTGAACAAACCACTGACCTGGAAAATAGATCCAGAAGAGACTTTAAAAATTATTGTACACCCTGAAAGCCATGATCAAAAAAAGAACTTAGAAAGCATCCTTCAAGACATTCTCAAGGAAAATTGCCCTGATATTTTAGAACCAGAGGGAAAAATAGAACTTGAAATAATTCACCGATTACGTCTTGAAAACATTCCCAAAAGAAAACTCCTAGGAATGTTATAACGAGGTTCCAGAGTCTCCAGATTAAGGAGAATATATTACAGGCTGCCAAGAAGAAACAATTTGAATACTGTGGAAACATAATTAGGATAACCTAGGATCTGGCAGCTTCTACACTGAGTGATGGAAGGGCCTGGAAAATGATATTCTGGAGATAAAGGGAGCTAGTATTAAAACCAAGCTAAATTGAGCATAATGTTCCAGGGAAAAATATGGTCATTCAGAGAGGAGCAGGACTTTCAAACATTCTTACTGAAAAAACTAGAACTGAAAAGAAAATTTGACACTCAAATACAAGAAGCATGAGAAGGTAAACAAGGAAAAGAAATCATAAAGAACTTAACAAAGTTGAACTGTTTACATGCCAACGTGGAAAAACTGTAATTGTAACTTATGAAACTTTTCTCAATATGAGAATAAGTTAAGGGAATACAAATGCATATATACATGTACATCCACATATGTCTATGTAAGAGGGCTTACATATGCATATGAACACATATTTGAGTATGTGTCTATATGTGTGCATGGAGGGCACAGTATCAATTGAATAGGAAAGGACAATACTTTAAAAGGTGAAATTCTGAGGTGGGAGAAGATTAGAAAGAGAGGAGACAGGGAGAGACAGAATGGGGTTAATCATCTCATGTAGAAAAGGCTAGGGATAATTGTTACAATGGAGGTGAAGAACAGGACAGCAAAAGGGAAAGGGTTGAGCTTACTCTCATTGAACTTGGCTTAGGGAAGGAATGACATAAACTCTAAACTGGGTATCTTGCCACACAGAAGAGTAGGGGCGATGGAGACGAGAGGTGGGATGACAGAGGGGAGGGCAGGGTGGGGGGTTGGGTTGCTGGAAGTACACACTTCTGTAAAGGAACAGAGACATGGTAGAGAATGGAACAAGAAGGGGTGGGATAGGAAGGAGGGACAGATAATCAGTCTTTCACAATATGTCCACTGTGGAGATGTTCTGTGTAATTACACATGTACGCCCTGTATTGAATTGCTTGCCCTTCCACTGGGGGAGGGTGACAAGGAAGGAAGGGAAAAAATCCAGCATTTAAAGTTCTATGATCAAATGTTAAAAATATATCTGTATACATCTTACATATATCTTCTTCTTCTTCTTCTTCTTCTTCTTCTTCTTCTTCTTCTTCTTATTATTATTATAAGCTACATGCACCTGGGAATTAAGATATACAGGCACTGGGGTAAGAAGACCCATCCTGCCCTCCTCAAAAGTCAGAGGGGCAATGGGGGAGGACATAGGAGACAGCAGATTAGAGGAGGGGCTATACAGTGGGATCACTGCTTTGGGGTTGTGGGTAGGGGAATGATGGGGGAATATTTGTAACTCAAAATATTGTGGAAATGAGTGATGTAAACAAATAAAAAATAAATAAATAAAAATTGAACACAACCTTTCAGCAGAAAAGATGAACATTCAATTAAATAGGGGACTTAATAACCTTCCACATGAAATGACCAGAGCTCAACAGGAAACTTGGTCTTTAAATGCAAGACTCAAGAGAGGCATAAAAAGATAAACTGGAAATAAAAAAATGTTATTCAATAAGGGCAAACTAATACCTCCCTACATGGGAAGATGGCACTTGTAACTCTTCAGAACTATATCTTTATTATGGCATTTAGAAGAGTCTACATACACAGAGGGTGTAGATATAAGTTGATTAAGTTTCAATGATAAAATAGTCTAATCAAGTGGTGAAAACTAATTGTAATGTGAGAAGAAGAAAGGAGGAAATAGAATAGGGTAAATTACATCACATGAAGAGGTGTAAAGAACTATTACAGTAAAGGGCAAGAAGGGACATGAACATTGTTTGAACCTTACTCTCACTGGATTTGACTCACAGAAGGAATAACATACTCAACTAGGTAGAGAAACCTACCTCATCTTATAGGAAGTATGACAAGAAAGGGGAAAGAAAATTGAGAGAGTGAGTAGAAAGGAGAGAGCAATTAATAAGAGAAAAGAAAAAGAAAAATAAGGAATAGAAGGGAGGACAGGTTGAGGGAGGCAGTGGTCAAAAGCAAAACTAGAGAGGAAGGACAGGGAGAAAGGAGAGATAAAAGCTTAAACATGAGCAAAATTGGATGGAGAGAAAGACACAGATAGTAATCATGACTATGAATGCAAATGATATGAACTCTCCCATAAAATGGAAGCAGAGAGCAGAATGCATTAAAAAACATAATCCTACTAAATGTTGTTTACAGGAAACAAATTTGAAGCAGAGGGAAACACACAGAGTAATGGTAAAAGGCATAAAGATACTATATTATGCTTTCGCTGAAGTAAAAAACAAAAACAAAAAACCCCCCCAACAAACCAGGGGTAATAATCCTGATCTCAGACAAAGAAAAGGCAAAACTAGATTGAATTAAAATAGATTAGGAAGGAAACTACATCCTGATAAAAGGTATCATAGACAGTAAAGTAATAGCATTATGAAACATATATGTACCAAGTGGTATAACATCCAAATTCTTGGAGGACAAGTTAAGTGAGGTACAGGAAGAAACAGACAACACAACTATACTAGTGGGGGACCTCAAATTCCTCGTCTATGAACTGGATAAATCTAACCACAAAATAAACTAGAAAGAAGTTAAAGAGGTGAATATAATTATAGAAAAGTTAGATATCGTAGACCTCTGGAGAAAATTGAATGGGGCTAGAAAAACATATAACAGCTACACAAAAATTGTCCTGGTATTAGAGCATAAAGCCCTGCCAGTCCAATGCAGGAAGGTAGAAATAATAAATACACCCTTTTCAGATGATTATGCAATGAAAATTACATTCAATAAATTGCCATGGGGTAATAGACTAAAAATTCACTGGAAAATATATAATGGAATCCTAAAGAATGAGTGGGCCAAACAAGAAATCATAGAAACATTCAGTAACTTCATTCAAGAGAATGATGACAATGAGATAGCATACTAAAATACATGGAATGCAGTGAAAGCAGTTCCTAGGGAAAGTTTTATATCCCCCCAATGCTGAAAAACAAAGGAGAGATTAACAAAACTGAAATTAAGAAAACCATTGAACCAATAAATAAAATGAAAAGTAAATCTATGAAAAATCCCAGTAAAATAGACAAACCTTTGGTTAATTTGATTTTTTTAAAAAAGAAAGAAAACCAAATTACCATCATCAAAAGGGAAAAGGGAGAATTCACCAACAATGAAGAGGAAATTGAATCAATAATTACGAGTTTTTTGCCCAACCGTTTGCCAATAACTTTGGCAATCTTAGTAAAATGGATAGTTAAAAACATATAAATTCCCCAAATTAACAAAAGAGGAAATAAAATACTTAAAACAAACTCATATAAGAAAAAGAAATTCAACATGTTATCAATAAATTTCCTAAGAAAAAGTCTCCAGAGTCTGATGAATTCTATTAAACATTTAAAGAACAATTACTTTCAGTATCATATAAATTAATTGGGAAAAATAGGCAAAGAAGGAATGCTACCAAATTCTTTTTGTGGTACAAATATGTTGTTAATCCCTAAACCAGGAAGAGAAAAAACATAGAGAAAATTATAGACTAATTTCCCTAATCACGTAAATGGAAAAAAATTTAAGTCAAGTATTAGCAAAAAGATTACAGGAACTTACCTTGAGCATAATACATTTTAAACAGGATGCAAGACTGGTTCAATATTAGGAAAACAATCAGTATAATTAACCATATTAACCACAAAACTAACAGAAACCATGCAATTATCTCAATAGATGCAGAAAAGTTTTTGACAAAACACAGCCTCCATTTCTATTAAAACACTAGAGATTTTAGGAATCAATGGAGACTTCCTTAAAATGATAACTACCATCCATCAAAACCACAAGCAGGCTTTTCATGTAATGAGGATAAGTAAGCAGAATTCCCTATAATATTGGGGGTGAATAAAGGATGTCCATTATCACCACTGTTATTTAATATTGTACTAGAAAAGTTCGCTTTAGCAATAAGTGAAAAAGTAAGTTGAAGGCCAAGAATTGGAAATTGAAGGTATGTCCATCGATTGGTTGTATTTTGCTATATGAAATGATGTGTAGCAGACTTTCAAAAAGGCTGGAAAGACTTATATGAATTGATGCTGAATGGAATGAGCAGAACCAGGAGAACATTTTACACAGTAACAGCAACATTGTGTGATGACTAACTTTGATAGACCTAGCTTCCCTCAGCAATGCAAGAATCTAAGATAACTCTGAAATGCTCATAATGGAAAATGCTATCCACATCCAGACAAAGAACTATAGAGTCTGGATGCAGACTGAAGAGTAATATTTTTTCTTTTTCTTTTTTCTTTCTTATTTTTACTGGTTCCTTCCATTGTTTGTAGATCTTCTTTACAATATGACTAATGTGAAATTACATTTAATGTTAATGTATATGTAGAGCCTATATCAGGTTGCATGACATCTTGAGGAAAGGATGGGAAAGAGAGTGAAAACATTTAAAAATCAACCAGACTAATGTCTAAGTGAAAGTATTTGTAGATCCAATACTTGATTGCATGCTGCCATGGGGGTAGGGGAAAAGAAGGGGAGAAAATATGAAACTCAAGGGATTGTGGAATTGAACTTTGTAAACTAAAAGTAAATAAACAAATGAATTAATAAAAAATAAAAATAAATATCAGTAGCCAAACAAAACATATCCCCACATTGCCTACAAATAAATAGATGCATATATTGTATACATCCACATTTATATTTGCATCTACTACATAAATTATGTTTATGTATTATGTATCTCCTTTCACAACCTAAATTTATTACCTTTGTCAGAAGTTGGATACTATGTTTCTTCATCAGTTCTCTGAAATCATGAATGGTGGCTGTTTTGATAATGGTTCTCACAGCTTTGAAAGTTTTTTTTTCCATTTGTGCATTGTTATTGTATAAATTATTCTAGTTTTGCTCATGTCATTCTTTATCATTTTGTAAATTTTCAAAATTATTCATTTTGAATGAATGAAATCAATTAAAGTATGAATGTTGGAGTAAAAAATCAAAATCTTATGGAAGTGAATGCTGGAAGCTAAAAAATAAATTAAATGATTTTTACAGGTTGGTAAAAGATAAGATAAATATGCCTTGGGAAAGTGTATCAGAGAGATTAAATATTTTGTTGCACTCTACTGCTCTTGGCTGTCTTTTTACTACCTGTCCTGTTTAGATAGAGATATCCCATCCCACAGTTCAATATCAGAACCCTTCCGGGACACAATATATATAGAAAGTTTGAGCTACAAGTCAGATGGAAAAATTCTATCATCCTCTACAGTGTGAGAGTAAATTTGGCAATAATACCTCTTGTTTCACATCATTTCCACTAACAAAATCACATTAGTTTCGAATGTTGAAGTATTTAACAGTGCCAAGAACTTTGGTGGGAAGAACTTTCTTTTTTGGCCCTTCAGTAGATATGGCTGTAGTGTCTGCATTTATGTGTGATACATACATTCGTGATTGATGTGTGCATGTGTATATAATGAAAGCTATCTTCTACATGTAACATAAAGGTGTCATTATGTGGTTCAAGAGGCAGAATGGGCATCTCTAGCCTCTCTTCTTATCCTCTCCAGAGGAGACTTTAATTTCTTCCAGGAAGGGAAGCCAGAGGCTGCCCCTCTGCTCTCAGAGAGAGGGTTACAGAGATAAATTTATTTTTATCTGCTCTCATCAATATTATTAATTTAGAGGACATATTTTTTTTGGTTCTTTCCAAACTCCTGATCACTATTTATTCCTGGGGAAAGGAAGACATAGTTTCCTTCATGCATTCAAAGACAGATCATTTTCAGTGTCTGTATCTGGATAACATGTGTACGGCTGGTGGATGTTCTCTTTTCCTTAGTTTTTGCCTTCTTTGTCAGTGTCCATCAGTTCTTGCTACCTGCTCATTAGGAAGCCCAACTAACTCTCCTCTGGGCAAGCAAATCTTATGAGGCATTATATTCCTTTGGGCTATTTTGTGAAAAAGCAAATTTCCTAGTCTCTCAATAACTTTGTATGGTGGTAGTTTTCCATTGGTTGGTTAACTTTTGAGTTCTGTAAATGCCAAGGTTTTTAAAATTAATATTCTGTCTCATCATTGAAGTTTTTGATACTGTATTCTAACATCACGATTTCTTTTGTTTCTACTGTAGATGAGAGATGTCTTGAAAATGAGTAGTTATATAATCTACCACATCTGAGGTACCAAAATACAAGTCAATAGGCAGGCATGGTTTTCACCTAAACATGTACAAGTATGGTGTAATGCTTGTAGCATACATAATTCCTGTTGAATTGTATTCATATATGATTCTTGCCTTCTTTGTGGTATAGTAAAAAGGAGAAAACAGAGGCTTGAATATGAAGTAATTTAAAGGTCAAATATTCTATTCTGCTTTCTGGTTATCATTTAATTCTCCCCAGGAGACTGAATACTAATATCATTCATTTGAGATATCCACAGTCGGTCTGATTATCAGGCCTAAAATCAAGCTATCATTTTATTTCTGGACATCTTTTGGGTCAATGGTTTTCAGAAAACATTATAATTCTGTCTCTAACACTTACTCTTAATTAACTCTTTATAGGAAAAGAGAAAAATTAGAATAATTACATAAAACCATACTGTAGTCAACAAGCAAAAATATAGATGTAAGTTTCAAATTTTTCAAATTCATTTGTAATAGATAAGGAGCATTATAGTTACACAAAAGGCAAATATTAGGTAAACTACAGATCATACAAAGACAGGGAATGTGATTTGAGAAAACAGTCATTTTTTTCTTTATACTGTCCCATAAAATAGTAATTTTAAAGCATCCTTTTTCCCATAGAAAGGAATTATCCATGATTCATCTACTATCTTAATACCTTAAAAGAGTCAACCGAAGAATCTCACAGCAAGGCTTCTCAAAAGTGAATTTCTGGAAATAAAAAGACATGAACAATTTCTCTACCTGGTACTTAAACTATGAAACAATAGATAAATGGTAGTTTCAGTTTTGAAAGTGATTGTTGGGATTGTCCTAGTTACAGGGTTTGTAGAAATAGACTTTGTAATTCTTCAAAAAAATTTTATTTTCTTTTTAGAAATATCAATCATTTTGGAGGAACAGATCCAAAATGGCAGAAAAAGGCAGGTCCCTCTGAATACTTTTAAATACTACCCTAAAATGAATTCTGGAGCAGAATCCACAAAAGAATGGAGTGAAACAATTGTCCAGCCCCAAGAAACTTAGAATAGGAGTGGGGAACCTGCAGGCTTGAGGCCACATGTGGCTTTCTAGGCCCTCTACTATGGCCCTTTGACTGAATCTAAACTTCACAGAACAAATTCCCTTAATAAAAAAGGTTTCTAAAAAAGTACTTCTAAATATTTGTTCTAAGTATATGTAAACATGGAATCAGTCAAAAAGATCTGGAAGGCCACATGTGGCCTTGAGACCACAGGTTCACACTGCTATCTTAGAGGGTCAGCAGGAAAGGTCTCTTGAACCAGGGTGATGGTGGAATACAATCCAGTGCAGGACTTGACAGTTGTAGAGCCATGCACAAGCAGCTTTCCAGAAGATAGCTACTGTGCACACCTTTTCAAGGTTCTGATTACACAGTGTAGTGAACACTCTATTCAATAACAAATCAGAGCAAAACTTTCACAGAAAATCAAGGTATAGCATTCACAATGTTACAACTTATCACAGAAAATCAAAATACAGCATTCACAACAACTTTTAATGAAAATGGCCACATAGTTTTCACCACAGTGGTCACATAGTTTTGAACAAAATACAATCATTTAGTCAAGCAATCATTTAGTAACTCAATCATTCAATAATCCTTAAGGAGGCTTCCCTCCTTAAGGGTCACAAAATACAAAAGTCAAAGTTCTCCACTCATGGGGCACCCTGAGTTACAATATCAGTCACTATCTCAGCACTCTCTTAAGGGGTAATGTAAAATATGTAGGCCATCTACCCCTCAGTCACAAATAAGTTACAATTTCAAGGTCATGAATAACATTACAACTTCAATCAGTCACTACTAAGTATCCATAAATAGATCTCTTCATCTTGACCTAAGGTAGGCTTTTAGATTATCTGAATCCCCTTCTATGGTCCCAGCTCCTACTTGGATTCACCAAATGGTCACTTGGGTTCAAAGGCAGATAGCTCCCAGCTCCCTGTCCAACTCTCCATGCAGTCTGCTCCACACTGAAGCTCACAGTGTCCATTCCACCTTAAATCATTTACAGTCTCAGTTTCTGGGAAGTCAAGCTTTAACGGAGACACAAATAGACAAAATAATGACACAACAGTTATGCTTCCTGAGTCTTCTGCAGCTCTGGCTGGCCCTCAGAAATCCTCAGCAGCTTGGCTGACCCTCAGACTCAGCAGAAGTTTCAGCTGGTTCCCAGAATCAAAATCACTTCATCCAGGCTCTCAAAATAAAAACCATTCTCTCTAGCCTGGGCCTCTCTTCCTCAGTCTCCAGAAGCTGGCTCCAAGAAATTCTGTCTGGCCCAGCAGCGGCTTCTTCTTATATACACACATGGTGTTAGCTCCTTCCTGTTTCAGCCATTTCCTGTTTTAACCCCTTCCTGTTACATGAGCAACAGGGGTTGATATCCTCTTGTAATGGTAATGGAATTTGGAGATTCCCCTGAATTGACTTGGCTTTTGGGTTGAGTGTTAAGACCCAGAGCTTGTGAATCCCACTTGCAGGATGGACTTATTGACATGAAGAGAGAGGGCTGAAATGGGAGGAGCCATGAATTGAAAGAAAGGCTCAAGCCCAGAGAAGGCTAGAAGAAGGATTTTTGGGAGAGAAGTATCCAGTATCATGTAGCCTGAGTTGCTAAGAGAAAGATTTCTGAGGGCCCATTGGAACGGCCCAGGACTTTTGAGAACTGCCATCCAGAGC
>CM053595.1:15183706-15194326 GCA_028646575.1 Pseudocheirus occidentalis
CTTGTCTCCCCAGGAACTGAGATTGCTGAGGGCTTGCCTTGAGTGAAGATGAAAGAAAGACCTTTCCTTGTGTTTTCAATGCTGAGATGTTATCTTGACCATGTTATGGCTTAAGGGTAGATGGCCTTTTGTGCTCTCCTGCTCCCTTTTGAGAAAGTGCTTGGTGTTAATGGATGTTTTTTGCAATTACTTTGAGTCCAGGGGTGGGAAATCTTTGGCCTTTTTGTGCTCTGTGATTGACCAAATGAATGTACTTTGTTTATGATTGGAAACTGATCTCCATTTGAGAAGAGACTTTGACGGACTAAATGAACGTACTATCTAGGGGTGGAGTAGTGCATTGACTGAATTAAGAACTTACTTGCTAAATGAATGAGTTATACTGTATTTTGACTTTTTCTGTTCTGTGAATGTTTGCTGAATAAATGGGGTTTGCTATGCTGGTAATCTGAACCTTGGAAGTTGCCTTTGCTTGGTATTACACCTCTGTTTCTTTAACAAGGCTTGATTAATTACTAAGTGCTAAGTACCTGCTACCTTTGCCAATACAAAGGGATCAAATTACATTACTATTGTACCAGTACAGACCAGGTGCCAGCAAACCAGCATCAGACCTTGGGAACCAGAAAATCAGCAAAGACAGTAGCTGCTTAGGGAGCTCTCAGCCCACAGATGGTAAGGGGATCAAACAATCAGTTAAAAGAGATTACAAGGGTCCCTTTGAGGACACCAGGGGCAAGACTGTTGCTTTGGTCAATCTGATATGGGTCATAGTCCTAGGTGACAGTTCCAGGGTGGAATATTTTGGTACTATTCCCACAGGCTATAAAATTTCACATAACCTTTGACTTAGCAATACTACTACTATGCCCATATCCCAAAAGAGATTTAAAAAAGAAGGAAAAGGACTTATGTATACAAAAATGTTGGTAGTAGCTCTTTTCTGTCAGTAAAGAATAGGAAATTGAGGAAATGCCCATTAGCTGGGGAATAGTTGAACAAGTTGTGGTATATGATTGTGATGGAATGCTAATGTGCCATAAAATGGGGACCTAGATATACTCTTAGAAGAACCTGGAGAAAGTTACATGAACTGATGATACAAAGTGAAATGAGTAGAACAAGGAGAACATTATTCATAGTAATAGCAATATTGTAAGATGGCTAACTGTGAATAACTTTACTATTGTCAGCAATATAATGATCCAGAAAAACTCTGAAGGACTTATGATGAAAAATCCTATCCAATCCCAGAGGAAAAAAACTGATGGAGTCTGAATAGAGATTGATACATACTTATTAAACTTTATTTTTCTTGGGTTTTTATTTTGCTTTGTGTTTTCTTTTACAACATGACTAAAATGGAAATATGTTTTGAATAACCTCTTTCAAATTGCTTGCCTTCCTAATAAGTGGGATGGAGGAGGGAAGGAGTGAATTGGAACTGAATCTTAAAAATGAATGTTGAAAATTGTTTTACATGTAATTGTGGAAAAATTAAAATATAAGGATAAGGCTCTGTTGCCCAAGGCAAAAGTTTCACAGCAATAAAAACCCCATTATTTTTTTTCTTTCGTGTTATAAAATGACCTATGGATTTGCTGAATTTTTTTAGCCCATGACTACACATGTTCTAGTTGATTTTCTGAAAGTGGTATTTGACATAGAAAAGTTTTCTCTTTTTCCTTATCCCCTTTATGTAGTATGATATCGGGAAAACCACATATACAACCTCAGCTTTCATCCTGTGCAACCCCATGTAATTCGGGTTAGATAAATTAGATAAGCATCTTAAAAGGAACAATTTCCATATATGGAAATCTAAATTTAAAGTAATGATATCTCTCACCACTCCTCTAAGAATAAATGTCATAGCAACTTTATTTTCCTCATTGACATAATGTTTTTATCCATAAGCCAATGTCAGTATACAAGCATAAAACAAAATATAAAGTATAAAATAAATTACCAGTAGCAGAAACCTTCAGACATGCAATGAGAGAAAAAAGGCAAACACATTTCCTTAGAAACAAACTTAAAAGCAAAAATTTAAAGATGCTTTAAAAGCCAATAAGACTGCAAGATTATTTTAAGCAAGTACTTAGAAAGTATTTCCCCTTCATTTTTATCTTTTACCTTTTCTTTGTGTTTTTCTTTTTTTGGAGGAGCTATAGGAGATGGAATGGAAATGAAATGGAAAATGGAATGGGATGGAAAACCTACCACAGGATGTCATGAGTTGGGCTCCCTGCTGTTTATTATTGGTATAATGACTATGTAAAAACAGTAGTGTGGTAACATGATTAATTACTATGCTAATTTTGTGGGGGAGACAAAAATATTTAGTCATCTGGAAAACAATAGAGATTTCCATATTTTTTATATGACCATGGAGGACAAGTCTTCTTAGTTGAAAATGATACTTAGAAGGCCAAACGCAATTCTGTCTGATATTATTTATATAAAATAATTTCATGAATATTAGGGAGAGAAAGATTCTAAAAGAATTGGAAATGGGTTGAAATTAGATCACTTTGAATGTTGAGTAATTTGCATTGGTAGGGAGAATTTCTTCATTCTCCTTCAAAGTTAAGGAGATGATGATAGAAGACATGTGGATGAAATAAGATGAGAAGATAAGAGGAAGCTTTTGGCATTTGGCCTCAATGTTTTCAGTAAAATATTTGTAAGTTCTTAGGTAAATGGTTGGGGAGTTATGGAAGATTTGAGTTAGTAATGAAAGGATTTGGAAAAACAATTGTTATGAATGGAATAATGTGTTAATTAGGGAAGGATAAAATAATTACTTGAAGCAGTGAAGATTCAGGAGAGGTTATATAAATTTTTTTTAGGAGAACCAGATAGCACTGCTTTGTGATTTTCCCCAGCTTTTTTCATCAGAATAGGGATAAGATCAAAAGCAGTGTATAGTTAATGGTGGGAACTGTTCATGGCTAAAGCTTCTCAGGATAAGATTGTTGTTACAATAAGAGGACAGGTAAAGTGTTGAGTTGACCTGGTTTTCCAAGTAGTCAAGATGGGGAAGAGAGGATAACATAACTAGTGGAGATGAAAGTCTAGGAAAAAATGGAAGGGTCAAGGGATTTAAAGTATAAGGTGGACAAAGAATGATAATTTGTATTTCAAAGCAGAATGACTCATGGTGGAAAAGTCAGAGAAATCCCAAAATAGTGTAGCCAAGTGAGAAATGAGATGTGTGAGCTAAACCTCTTCAAATGGAGTTTGGAATTTGTGAACCCACTCTCCAAATCAGAGAGGCAGACATAATCTAAATGACTGGAAAAGTGAGAAGAGACTATATTTACTTAAGAATCCCTCTATTTCTAAGAGTCAATGATGAAACAAAGACACTAAATCAGAATTTGTGTGTTTATAGAGAGAAAAAAAATTAAGATTATCTAAGGGATAGAATGAGGAGAAAGGAAAAAAATCTTACTTTTCCTTGTAATTAGCATGTCATCAGAGAAAAATCTATAGCAAGGAGATGAGGAAGGAGAATTAGGATATTATGAACCTAGATTGGGTGAGGTGAGGTGAATGAATATGTCATGAGCTATACCCTTACTTGAGTTCAACAAGAGTAGGTTAGGGGATATGATGTAAAATAGAATAAAATAAATAGAGAAATAGGATGGAACAAAAAAAGGAAGGACAGAAGTTTAAGAAAAGGAGCTGAATTATGCATGATGAACAAGACAAACTTCAGCTAATGATGCTTGATTAAGAAAGTAGGTAGATGCTAAAGGAAAAGGGAAAAGAATAGACTCAGTTCCTTGGGTATAATTTGGGAGAAGGGAGAAAATTGGAAGCAGATCATTCCAAATTTAGTTAAATAGCTAGAATTTTGCTCTTTCCTTTTTCCTTTTAAGTAAAAGAGTATGCACCATCTTACACTGTATACCAAAATAAGGTCAAAATGAGTGCATGGTTTGGATAAAAATGATGATATTATAAGTAAATTAGGAAAGCGTGAAAAAACATAGCTGTCCGATCACTGGATAAGGGGAGTGTTTGTGACTAAACAAGAGATAGTGAAAATCACAGGAAATAAAATGGATAATTTTGATTACTTGAAATCAAAGTTCTTGCACAAGCAAAACTAACACAGCCAAAATTAGAAGGAAAACAAATCAGGTGGTGGGGGTGATTGTAGGAAATCTTTTGGATAAAGGTCTTATTTCTTAGCTATTTAAGGAACTGGGCAAGTTTTATAAAACATATGTCATTCTCCAGTTGATGAATGGCTATAGGATATAAAAAAACTGTTTTCAGAAGAAATAAAAGCAATCAATGGTTACATGAAAAAATAGCTCTAAATCAATAGTAATTACAGAACTGCAAATTAAAGGAACTCTAAGGTGCTACCACATGCATATCAGATTGGCTGACCTGACAGAAAAGTAAAATGCCACATACTAGAGGATATGTGGAAAACTTGGGATGCTAAAGCGTTGTTGATGTTGGTAAACTAATAAAACCATTTTGGAGAATAATTTGGAACAATATCCAAAATGCTGCAAAACTGTGCACATTAACCCACTTATACTACTACTACTACTAGATCTGTACCTTTTTTTCTTTTTGGATGAGGGAAGGCAGTACAATTGGGGTTTAAGTGACTTGCTCAAGGTCACAGAACCATTTAGGGTTAAGTGTCAGAGACTAGATTTGAACTGAGATCACCCTGACTCCAGGGTCAGTGCTCTACTCACTTGTGCCACCTAGCCACCTGAACTAGGTCTGTATCTTAAGTAGAACAAAGAAAAAGGGAACAATCCCTATTTATACAAAAATATTTATAGTGGCTATTTTTTTTGCAATGGCAAAGAATTGAAAACAGAGGGGATGCCTATCAACTGAAAAATATTTGAAGTTGTGATGCATTGCTGTGATGAAATACTATTGTGTTACAAGAAATGACAAGTAATACAACTTCAAAAATCCTGGCAAGACACATGAAATCTTGCAAAATGAAGTAAGCAAAAACAGGAGAACACTGTGCATAGAATCAACAAAATTGTAAAGATGATCAACTGTGAAAGGCTTAGCTTCTCTGAGACAAAAAGTGTCCACCTCCAGAGAGAGAACTGAAGAACTATGGATGCTGATTGAAGCATATTTTTTTTAAAAAAAACCTTCTTTTTTAAAAAATTCATTTACTTTTAGTTTACATCATTTAGTTTCACAACCCCTTGAGTTTCAAATTTTCTTCCTCTCCCTCACCCTCTCCTTCCCCTTACCCCCATGGTGCCATGTAATCAAATATAGGTTCTACAAATACCTTCACATTGAACATTGGTCATGTTGGAAAGAAGGATTATAACTAATGAGGTGAACAGTGAGAAAGAATGGACAAAAAACCCTAAAACACAAATGAGAGAGAGCAAGCAATAGTTTTCTTCAATAAGTATTCAGACTCTGTAATTCTTTCTCTGGATGTGGATATCCTTTCCATCATGAGTCTTTTGGAGCTGTCTTCTAACCCCATTCTGTCTCTCTGTCTTTTCTCATACTATTCCTCTACTACCTGTCAATTACACCTTTTAAAATATTATCCCATCCTTTTCTATTGATCCTGTGCCCTCTGTCTCACATATGTATTCATATGCATATATAACTTTCTATATAGACATATGTGTATACATACACACATACATATATATACACATATATATGTGTGTATATATGTACACATACATACACACATACATTCCCTTCACCTATCATCATACTGAGAAAAGTTTCATAAGTTACAATTATCACTCCATGTTGGCATTTAAATAGTTCAACTTTGATAAGCTCCTTATGAATTCTTTTCCATATTTAACTTCTCATGCTTCTTGTATTTGAATGTCAAATTTCCTATTCAGTTCTAGTTTTTTCATCAAGAATGGTTAGAAGTCCTCCACCTCATTGAATGACCATATTTTCCCCTGGAACACTATACTCAAGCTTTGCTGGGCAGGTGATTCTTGGTTTTAACATTAGCTCCCTTGATCTCCAGAATATCATATTCCTGGCTCTTCAGTCTCTTAATGTAGAAGCTGCTAGATCCTGGGTTATCCTGACTGTATTTCCACAGTATTCAAATTGCTTCTTCCTGACAGCTTGTAATATTTTCTCCTTGACCTGGGAATTCTGGAATTTGGCCATTATATTCCTAGTTTTCTTTTTGGTATCTTTTTCAAGAAGTGATTAGTGAATTCTTTCAATTTCTATTTTGCTCTCTGTTCTAGAATGTTGGGGCAATATTCCTTGAGAATTTCTTGAAGGAAGATTTCTAGGCTCTTTTTTTGATCATTGCTTTAAGGTGGTCCAATACTTTTAAAGTTGTCTCTCCTGGATCTAATTTACAGATCACTGATTTTTTCAATGAGATATTTCACATTGCCTTCTATTTTTTCATTTTTTGGATTTGTTTTATATTATCTTGATTTCCCATAAAGTCATTAGCTTTCATTTGCACCAAACTAATTTTGAAGGAATTATTCTCCTCAGTGAGTTTTTGGAATTCCTTTTCCATCTGGCTATTTCAGCTTTTTACTGCACTCTTCTCCTCAGTAGCTTTTTGAGCCTCTTTTGCCACATGAGTTAGTCATTATTTAAGGGTTATTTTCTTATGTATTTTTGGGCTGTCCTTTAGCAGGCTATTGACTTGCTTTCTTTGATTTTCTTGCATCATTCTCATTTCTCTTTCCAGTTTTTCCTCTACTTCTCTTACTTTATTTTCAAAATGTTTGTTGAACTCTGCCATGGCCTGTAACCAATTCATATTTTTCTTGGAAGCTTTTGATGGAGGAGTTTTGACTTTTTCTCTTCTGCTGGTTCCATGTTTTAATCCTTTTTGTCCCCCCAAAAGGATTCTGTGGACTGATTATGCTTCCTCTGCTTTCTTATCTTGCCAGCCAATTACTTGCCTTTTGAGCTTTTTATCATGGTAGAAATCTGCTTCCAGAGTGGAGAGAGCTGTGTCCCAAATCTCTGATGTTTTCACAAATGTTGTTAGAGGTTTGAGGAGGGCACCCTCTGTACAGCCACTGCAAGCTCTAGCACACTGGTATGTCTCACCCCAGGCCCACCACCCAAGACCACTGTCCAGATCCAAATACGTCAAAGAATGATCGATTGCCCTCTGAATAGTCCCTTGTTTCCCCTATAATCTGCAGGCCAGGAGCTCCAGAGGCAGCTACATGGCAGCAGGTATAACCACTCTGACTCTCACCACCTATCACCCTGAGGGATGGGGCTGGACTGTGCTTTTCAGTCATTTGGTTCCAGCAGAATTCCCCACTGACCTTCTACTTTCTCTTTGGCATTTATGATTTCAGAAGTCTGGGAACTGCCACACTTGCTGGAAATTCACTCTCCTGAAGTTTTCTCTGGCCAGACTCTGCCCCTTGTTGGGAATACTCTGGGTCTGGGACCCTGTAGCTCATGTGGGACTATGCTCAGCTCCTGGCTTTGTGCAATAGGTCTGCCAGGCTGCCTTCAATGGGAGATTTGTTTCTCTCTGTAACTTTGGGGTTTCTGTAGTTCTAAAATGTGTTTAGAGTTATATTTTACAAGTATTGGAGGTGGTTGAAATGGGGGCACAGCCAAGTGAGTGCTTTTGCTCCTCCATCTTGGCTCTGCACCACATACCCTTATTTTGTGCTGACACAGTGCACATACCTTCCCACCATTCTCTTTTCATTTTCTCTAATACTACATTGTTTCTGGAAGGGACATGTAAATCATCTGCTCAGTGTATTAGCTCACAATCATCATCACTCTCCACACTAAAACTTACTTCTGTGGCTACTCTTTGCCAGTATGCATGTGCTGTCTCTCCCTTTAATGCAGGGACCATTTCCTCTTTTTTTTAAAATTTGTATTAGAATGGATGGCACATAGTAATAACTAATGTTTTCATTCTTTTTTTTTCATAAAATAGATTTTATCCACTGCAAAAGAGATCAGAAGGCACACCCCCACCCCCAATTGGTTTTTTATAAGAAACATACTAAAAACATCATGGACTTTTCATGAGAGGTTAACATAGAATCTATTAATATTCAACAGTAGCAATCTTGATGTCAAAGGATAAAAACAGAGATTATTGATTGCATTATACATAAAGACACTATAAATAATGGAAAGAATCATATCTAATGCCTGTTATGTCATTTGATATATCTGTCATTTATCTAAACCAAATGATGAGATATCAAACCACAGAGAATAGATATGAAAAAATAAGCAATATCTAACTCAATGTATTTCTTTCAGATCTAGACAAATATCACATAAAAATGAACAAGAAAAATTAAGAATCCAAAAAGAATATTACAAAAAGTTATATGACAGACCTTTAGTGATTCTGAATTGAAATGGCAAAGAATATGAGTATTTTACATTTTTGTCTTATAAATGTTTTGCCATTTATAAAAATTTATGATGTTCTGAATCACAAAAATTCATAAGTAAATGCAGAAAAGGGAGAAATGCTAACATTCTTATAGATTGCAATGTAATAAAAATTATTACAAATAAGGAAAATTGGAGGACATTTAAACTTCAGTGGGAACTAAATAATGTAATCACAAAGAATGAGCCAGAGAAAAATACTAGTCAACATATTTGTCATAACAGATACAGGAATTACAGGAATATCTATATAAAACACTTTTTGTACAAATAAAGTCAAATTTAAGTAGTTTAAGTAATATTTACAGTTCATGGGTAACTAAAGTCATTATAACACAAAATAACAATTAAATTTATTTCTTTAATGCTTCCCCAAATATTTAATAAAAATTATCTTACTGAGTTAGAAAAAATAACAACAAAGTTAGTTTGGAAGAAGAAAAGATCAGGAATTAAAAAAAACAACAGGGAAAACAATGTACAGGAAGAACATTCAACAATAACAGATCTTATATGATAAAGCAAGAGCGTTGTTGAATAACAAAATGGATATTTTCCATTGTTTTAAATCAAACTTTTTTTGTATAAACAAGCAAAACCAATTCTACCAAAAAAATAGAAGGCATGCAGAAAATTGGGGAAAATACTTTTTTAGACAATCTCTCAGATAAGATATGATTGTATTTGAATACTGCCATAGTGTACGAAATGATGAGCTAGTTGATTTAGAACAAAATATCAAAAGACTTGGACATATGAAGGAAGACGTTATTGACCTTAAATGAAAGAGATGACAAATGGAAATATGCATAGTATGGTCCTATATATGTGTATGAATGTATTTGCATATATATGTGTTAATGTGTGTGTGTGTGTGTGTCCCTAAGTTTAATTGTAACCTTCTTTGGGGATGGGGAAGGAGGGAGAGAAAAAATAAAGTGAAATGTACACAGCAGAAAACAAAAGAAAACTAAGAAGGAAGCCAAGGAAAGTGGGGCAGCTTTGAAAGCAATGTGTAGTATTTATTATATAAATTTTCTTGAAATGGATTCAGTGTATATTGAATCATCTCATATTCTTTTGTGTTCTTTTTTCTTTTCTCATTTTGTTCTTAAGTTTAAAATCAATTTAAAAACTGCAAAAGTTAAAATAAAAGAAGGAGTCAGAGAAAAAATAAACAGATTAGAGAGAATTATAAAAATTAAAGAACATTTTTCTAAGGAAGAAATCCATGCTGCCAATAGTTTTAATGAAAAAAAATCCAAATCACTGATAATTAGAGAAATAGAGATTGAAGCAGTTCTAATATTCCACCTCACACCAATCAGATTGGTAAAATTCACAGAAAAAGAAAAAGAAGACAAAGGAGGAGGATTATCTACATTAAATAGTTAATTTATTTTTAGTTCGCAACATTCATTTCCAAGATTTTGAGTTCCAATTTTTCTCCCCATCTCTTCCCTCCCATCCCAGCCCAAGATGACATATATTCTGATTATCTATTTCCCTAGTCTCCTCTCCCTTTTATCACACCCCTCCACCATCCTTATCCCCTTTCCCCTTACTTTCTTTTAGGACAAGATTCATCTCTATACCCTATTGCATGTATTTCCCAGTTGAATGTCAAAAAATTTTGACATTTGTTTTTAAAACTTTTAAAACTTTGAGTTACAAATTCTCTCCTTCCTTCTCTCCTGACCCACCCTCATTGAGAAGGCAAGCATATAGGTGACACAGGTGTAGGTATGCCAAACACTTCCATTATGGTCATGTTGTGAAAGACTATATTTCCACATCCTATCTTGCCCCCCATTCTATTTTTCTCTTTTGACCCTGCCCCTTCTCAAAAGTGTTTGCTTCTGACTACCTCCTCCCCCAATCTTCCTGTCCTTCTGTCATCCCACCTCCACCCTCTTCTCACATCCCTTTTACTTTCCTGTATGGTAAGATAACCAAATAAGTGTGTATGTTATGCTCTCCTTAAGCCAAATCTGATGAGAATAAGGTTCACTCATTCCCTCTCACCTTCCCCCTCTTCCCCTCCCTTGTAAAAGCATTTTATCTCCTCTTTTATGTGAGATAATTTACCCCATTCTATCTTTCCTTTTCTCCTCCCAATATATTCCTCTCTCATCCCTTAATTTTATTTTTTAGATATTGTCCCCTCATATTCAACTCAGTCTGTATCATCTA
>CM053595.1:15194826-15216820 GCA_028646575.1 Pseudocheirus occidentalis
CCTGAGCCATAAAAGAAGGAATTTGATTTGGGGGTAAGAAGGATCTTCTCACCCTTCTGATCTCCCAGGTTCAGCAGTCACTGGTCACAAACATTTTCACCCCAATTAGGCAGTATTATTAACAGGGTTTGGCTGATATTGCTATAATTTAGGGGTAGGTTTGAAACTCTTCCCATTGGACTCTTCTTCCAAGTCTTTCTCCCAGAACCCTCTAAACCATTATAGAAATTTTCTACAAAATTGTTAACCTCAGTGGCCAACTGAATACTCAGAAAACATGTGAATATCCATTACCCCTTCAAGGTGGCCCATGAAACAGGTCCATATTGTGGTATATTTTTGTCTTGATTTTAACACTTTTTTTTGCTTTTGGGAGGGAAGAAGGTAGGGCAACTGGGGTTAAGTGACTTGCCCAAAGTCATTCCGCTAGTAAGTGTTAAGTATCTGAGGTTAAATTTGAATTTGGGTCCTCCTAACTCCAGGGCTGGTGCTTTATTCACTGCACTACCTAGCCACTCCTTGATTTTAAAATTCTAACAAGAAAATTCTCATTGAGATTATTTTTGTTTGCTTGCTTAAGTACTTAGAGATTTGGTCACTAAGTATTCAAATAATTCATAATTGGCCTAATGTTTGAAATATAGGTAAGCTATTTAGTCTATAGGTTCACTTGAAAGTTTTCTTTCAAATTACAATTAATTTCAACATTATATTTTCCATAGATATTCAGTTTCAGACTGGTAATATTTTATAATTAACCTTAGTCAGCATTATTAATTTGTTTTCTATTTTTAATACATCCAACAAACTCTCAAAATCAAGAAACATCTATACTATTATCCTTGTTCTGAGATACAAGAATTTTTATCTTTAAAATTTCCATTTATACATAGTAATTTTATGATAGAATAAGAGACTTTCAAATATCTTTTGGAAGGTTAGTACAAAATAATAGTCTTATTAAGTCAGTAATGATCAATTAGGTCATAGTTATCTAGAAAGCTAATGTTCTCAATCACTGCATCATAGGTATTAAGCTAGGGCATACATTATATGTAATGCAGTATTCTTTCTTCACTCCTTATTTTAAAAATCATGAAACCGACGTTAAGAGATGGAAATGACTCGTCCAAGGTCACAAAGCAGGACTTGTGAAGCTAAGTCTTTCATTTTAAATTCAGTGCCATTGTTTTGCTTTATCATACAGCTTTCTCAGTGAATATTCTAGTAGATCAGAAGTGAAGAGAAGCAGGAGGGATATAATAAAGCCCTAGTAAGATAAATACACAGGAGACCTTCGATGAAAGAACAGCATGTTATGTGTATGGAAGAAACAAACAGTCCCAGAGCCTCAGAGTAAGGATTATATCAGGGATGCCTCTACACAACAACTCAGTTGTGTCTGTTTTCTAATATTTTGATGTATTCTTTCTTGTACCCAATAGAAAAGACAGAAAAGTAGCCTACATAATGAAATGCAGATGGAATAAACAGAGCCTAGTCAAAACCACTTTTGAGTTAGAAGGTAATTTATTGTCCACTGAGATTCACATTGCTCAAAGGAATCTCTACAAGAATATACCCAAGAAGTCACATCCTGGGTCTGCCTTTTGGGATCAAATAAAACAAGTCTAAAAACATCCACATGACAGATGTTCAAATAATTGAACACAGATTTCATGCAACACCTGCCATCCCAAATCCCAAGTATCCTCTTCTCTAGGACAAACAATTCCATTTACTCCCTCTAAGCTCAAATAACATGGACTTAATACCCTTTACCATTCTGATTGCCTTCCTCTGGATCTTATCTGAATTATAAACTTCCTTTTTTTTGAACTGTGGCCTCAAAACTGACCCTAATAATCCAGACATGATTTGACAAGTTATGATCACCAGAGTGATTATCAACTCATAATTCCAGGAAGCTATTACTATTAATGGATACAAAGTTCATATTAGTTTTATGGGGTACTAAATCACAATATTGACTCATTTTTACCTCATTTTGGAGTGCTTATTAGATTTACCCCAATGTTATAATTCATTAAGAACCTTCAAGATCCTGATTAATTTCCACTCCAGCTTTGTGTCATCTGAAAATTTAATCATCATGTCACTTCTATCTTTATCCAGGTTGTTGATAAAAATGTTTATCTGTAGTTTGTTAGCCATTTTTGCTCTGTTATGTTCAGCGTAAAGGTGGAAAAAGAGCAAAACAAATGTTGAACTGGTATGTCTCTATTGTCAGTTATTATTATGCCATTTGTCACAAGTAACAATGCTATCCCTAAGTTCACTGGTCCTCCTTAATATAACTTTAGAAAGCTCAAACCATATTTCCCATAACTTACTCTGAGATTGGACACCACAGATAACTATGAATACATATTTCATTTGATATTTTCATATGTCTTTGCTTTAATCTTCTGCACATATCTTAAAAAAATAAAACAGTTATCCTGAATATCCACCCCAGTCTCTTCAGAAGTTCCTGTTTTTGGTCCTCTTTGGAATTTGATCATGCCACATATTCAGAATTTTATTTTGGAAAAATTTCTACCCCTCATGGGTGAAATTCACCTGTCCATTGATCCCTAATCATCTGTTCTCTTAACTCTTTGATATTTTCTTTCCCAATATCTGGAATTCATATCAGAATGTGCCAAGACAGTAATCATTTCTCCGCACCCCACCATGCCCAAGGTTCACATAATTTCCATCCCAACAACCATTTCCTCAGATACTCTACAGAATTTCCCTTGTTGGTTGAATGATAGAAGCTTTTATGTTATTAGCAGGAAAGTGAAAGCACTTTCCATTGACCTACACCCAAATGCTTTGGATATTTCCCCCCTCTGCTTCCTGTCTTTCTGCATACATATATAATTTTCCAGTATATGAGAGTGCTTCATTCTACCACCCTTCATATGTATTCTCTTTCTTTTGATTATGTTATACCTATGCAAAACCACATTGCTATCTGGGTTTAATCACACAAAGTCTCAATAATACCATGAGGTCAAATTTCCCTTCTTATATTAAGACTTCTAGTCTCTCTTGCTTATTGCAGACATTTTAGAAATTTTTGTATAAATATTTGAAGCCATGGCTTTTACTATTAGCTTATTTATTTGATTTTTTAAAATATTCTGTGAATTTCTGGGTTGTCTCAGCTGCTGTTGCTACTCTCTAGGATATCTAACTTCATGGATATACATAATGCTATTTTTCTCCCTCATTCCTCCCTTTTGGTTTTAAAATCCCTTTGATTATATTTAAATGATACCATTCTTTATTAGGTACCCTGCATTCCTGAGCTTTAGCTCAGACTCCAAATCTCATTTTCAAAGACAAGAACTTCCCTCCAATTTACACACGCACATACACACACACACACACGCACACACACATGCACATATATAAATGCATAATACATAGATACATATACATACATGTGTATACAGCATTTCTTGCCTTGAGTGGCAGTGATAAAAACAAAACTTATGTCCCTAATATATTTTTCAAAAAGATTTTTGCAAGAGATTTTGTTATATTTGGAAATACTTTCCTAGCAGTATTCTTTAAGACTCATGAGAAGTGGGTAATAATCTTACTAAATGTAAAGGTTCTTTTTTGCCTTACGTACATGTCCTAGGAAGAAAACCCTTTCTACTTTTTTATATCCCCAAGGAAGGAGTCAGCAACCACCACTACTCTTCATTTCTTCTTTGAAACTTTTATCATCATCAGATAGCATCAATACCTCTACTGTATCACTTATTTGAGTTTTTTTTTCTTTCTCAAAGCACACATCTCCCTCCCCTTTAGGAAGAACCTGTTTTTCCCCCTTTATCTCCAAGTATACAGTTTTCCTTTTCCTGTTTTCCTCCCTTCTCTGTATAGCATTCTTCCAGTCTAACATTTATACAAAGTTGTTTCCTGACACTTCATATATTTTCTGCCATCAAAGCCCTGCTTTGTTGGTGCTGTTTTAGGAACATTTTTTGTCCCTAATAACCTACAGTGAATAGGCCTTCTTTTTCTTTTCTTGTAGGAAAAAAAGGTTAGTTTAAACATGCCAGACATCTGACTGGAGCAAAACCAAACCAAACAAACCAAACCAAGAAACATAATGCAAATCACTGTAAAATTTGTTCAGTTTTCCATAATTATTGAGAGTTGTTGCTGTTGTTTTTCTGTATTAAGTCCTTTAAGAACTTTATAGCCTTTTTGAACCACACAACACATCAATCGTTCTTTCTTTAAGGTTGATAGCTCTAGAGCAGAAACAGTCCATATTCTTTTCTTTTGTTGTCTCAACCTTAGTTGTTCTACTAATCTCTCTCCACCCTCAACTAATACACTCTACCAATTTGTTTTGCCCATTAGTTTGGTCTACTTACCTTTTTTTACTTACCTTGACTGGCCAACTACCTTCTTCTTTTCCTTAAATACTTCTTGATTCTTTCTCTTCAGTTATCCCTTTTTTTTAATCCTTGAATCTCCCTTTATCATGCTCTTACCCTTCAAACTCCTCTCACAGAAGTTGAATATAAAATCTGAATCTGTGAAGAATTGCCTTCAAATATACCTCAATTTCTCCCAATTTTCTGCTCTAAATTAAATTTCATTCCTTATTCACAAATCCAAACCCCTCTAAATCACCCAAATATTTCACTTTTTATTCTTCTTGAATCCTTTTAAAGTCTAATTTCTTGTCAACAATATTGTAAGCCAGAAATGAGTTTTGACTTCTTAGAGACAGAAAATGATTGAATACCATTTATTCAAAACATCAGGATTAGCAAGGTTTAAAAGCCCTAGTAAAAAATAGTAATTGAACTGGACTTTACACTCCACTTTTAACTTTTGAGTTATTCATAAAGTGTAGGTATAAAGAAAAAGAAAGCATCCCCAAATATGTTTTAATGCAAGAAGAGTCCAAGCTTTAGGGTTTTCTTTTTTCTTCTTTTTTTAGGGTTTCTGGTGACACCAGAAAGTCAGTTCATTTTCTTTCTGAACAGACTATGAATGTGCAGTACTTTGGGACTCTGTGGAAAGTGGGACTTATTGGAGATGGAGAAGAATCCTGTGATTATTAGTAGATCTTTTGTGCTTTCTAGAAGTTTTCCTTCTGTATGCTTTTGCATTTTCTATCAGGTGTAATATGTATATTTATTCATAGGCTTCAAAATAGCAGAGTCACTTCCATCAAGTTATTTAATAGAATTTGTCACAAATGTTTTTTTTTTATTGTTCCACCCCTAACTTTGACATATGTACTTGTGTGGCAGAACAGGTTTTATCATTAGGAAACTGAAAAATGCTTTGGATTCATTCAATGTATTATCTGGTGAAAAAAATGCTACCATTTATCTTTTGAATTAATCTGAAGTTAGGTCAGAAGTTGGACATAAAGAGGAGAGATGATGAAAATACAACCCATGATGTGATAGATAGATAGATAGATAGATAGATAGATAGATAGATAGATAGATAGGTAGATAGATAGATAGATAGATAGATAGATAGATAGATAGATAGATAGATAGATAGATAGGAAGATAGGTAGGTAGATAGGTAGATAGATGAGAGAGACAGAGATATAGATATAATATTTTAAAGTGTTAAAAGAACAAAAGGAAGGGTTCTAGCACCTTAACAATACAGAAAATGTATAGAAAGATATGGATAAATAGGTCCTTTCCCCTTTTTTGATGTCTTTGGGATTTAGACTTAACATGGATATTGCAGGATCAAAGGGCATGAACAACTAGTTTTATAGCTCTTTGGGCAGTTCCAAATTGTTCTTTCTATTTTCTTTCATTTTTTATTTGATTCTTCTTGGACAAAATGATTAACATGGAGATGGCTTGCATCATTGTACATGTATAAGCTATATTGGGTTTCTTATTATTTCAGGGAGAGAGAGGGAAGGGAGAAAAGAAAGGATAGGTTATGGAACTCAACTTTTTAAGCAAAAAAAGTTCAGGGGCAGCTAAGTGCTGAAGTGAATAGAGCACGAGTCCTGAAGTCAGGAGGACCTGAGTTCAAATTCGGCCTCAGACACTTGACACTCAACTAGCTGTGTGACCTTGGGCAAGTTACTTAACACCAATTGTCTTCCCTTCCCCTTCCAAAATTTTTAAAATTGTTTTAACATGTATTTGAGGAAAAATAAAATATATAAATTTTAAAAAGAAAATAGTAAAGAAAGAAAGATGAGATTAAAATGAAATCAACATGTAATCCTGTGATTCTCATCAGTGAAAGAATTACCCATACTGATAAAAAGCATGAAGGTACTGAAGTAACTATTGTAGTAACAGTTCTCACCTATAAGGCAACTATTAATCTTTATTCTGTAGTAAAAAAACATGTGAAATGCTACATGAATTATTTTCTATGATATCTAAATTTTTGGTAACTGTTTATGGTATTATTGAAAAACATAATAATAGCAACTAAAGTATTAATAATGTCTATTGCATCCAAAACTGAAATATGTTTAGCATTTTGAGGTACTGCAGATATAGACCAATACATTCCATATAATAAACCAAATATACATCCATACACACACACACACACACAAACACACATACAGAGAGAGAGACAGAGAGGCAGAGAGAGAGAAAGAGAGAGAGATTGCATCTTCTATGAAATTGCGAGTATCCTTTTTTAAGAATAATAAAGACAAAAAAATAGCTGCATATTTGCCACAGAAAATTGTGGGGGGAAATCAAAGTAGCATGGTATGGTATAAAAGAAGGTTGGGCTATACGATCTTTAATTTTTCTGCAAGCTTAGACACATTATAAATTTCCATTAAACAGAGACTACTGGATGCTAGATTTGGAGTAAAGAAACACTAATTCAGATCTTGTCTGATATTTACTAGCTTAGCCTCTATGAGATTCTGTTTCCTCATCTATAAAATGGGAACAATAATCATTATAGTGCCTTCCTCATAGACTTGCTGTGAGGCTTAAATGGCATAGTGAATTTAAAGTGCTTTGAAAACTTTAAAGTGGTATATTGTATTTATTAGTTACCTGTTATGTGTAAGACACTAAAACAAAACAATACTTTAAGAGGATTACATTTTACTAGAAGGATACAACACATATACATATAAATACATAGAAGATAACTTGAACATGGAGAGAGTACAAATATTTGTGGGCATTGGTAAAATATTCCCAAAGGAGGGGACACCTGAGTGGAACCTTGAAGAATGTCAAGGATTCTAAGAGGGAGAATGGAAGGAGTGCTTTGAGGCATAAGGAATAGCCTTTGCAAAAGTAGAGAATTTAGAAACGAACTTTCAGGTTTTGGAATGTCAGCCAGTTTGGCTGGGATGTAGAGTATATATAGAGTAATAGAGTTTCTACAAGTAACATGAAATAACCTAAAAAGCTAAGTGGAGCAGATGAAATTTCAATCTGAATTGATGTATCATCTTTTTATGTGTTGCAAAACAAGATCCTATTTTTATTACAGAGGAAGCTACAGGGTTTTCTAGAATTTGACAAAGTTGCATGTCCTCCTGTTCTCAGATTCTAGCAAAGAGCTGCTCCTTTCAGTCATTTGAATAGATTGTCAAAGTTCTGATTTGTTCTGAGAAGATATTCACAATAACAATTAAAATTCAAGGTTAGAATACTGAGTTAAAGCTTTGTGGGAAAACCTTCAGGAATAATGACTACATATTAGTGAAAAGAATACTATAAATATTTTAAATGTATTCATCGCATTTCATAGCCTCTCCACATCAGACAGATGTCTAACACTCCAGTGTATCTTTCAATGAGCCAGAGTATAGACTCTCAACTCTCCATGGAAATGTGGGGATAGAGATGATTTTCTTTGTAAAAAGTGTTCATTGGTCATGAAACATTTATAAAAATGTAAATTAGACAAGCTATGACTATAGAATTAATGAAAGTGTTTCTTCAAGTCACACACAAAATCATTCTTATTACCAAACACATTGTGCTACAGTAAATAGATTAATGATTAACACAGAAATGACTGGTTATAAATCCAGTCAGTAAAATACCTTCAAACTTTAATTTTTGAGAATATGCATGAGATTAATAAACCTTAACATGAAATTCCAGTGCACTGTATTAAACAAGCACCACAAACAAACCAAAAATTCACTTCAAACTAAATATCTGTATATAAGTATCATAGAGTGCCTTCAATATGCAATATCAAGCTCACCTGTGTGTTGTGGGCAATCTTGTCAACATTAGGCAGCAATGCATCTGGGAATAAAATTTTAATTTCATGAAAATTAATTTATTCATTAAAATGCACACCCTAATAAATGATTCCCTAAGATTCTGGAAGAGCTTCATCTTTATAAGTTTATAGCTGAAGTTATCCGCTATTCACAATATATAAATTCTGATCTGGTTAATTTACCATTATTCCCTTTGATGTCTGATGGCTTTTTTCTCTATCTCTCAAGGTATTAAACTTAAATTCTAAGTAAAAGGCTACTCTAATATCTATAACATTTAATTCACTGAATTACAGACTTTTCCATGAAAATATAACATGTGAATCAAGCTGCTAGTTTTTTACTTACTTATTAATCATAATTCAAAGTGCAGGCTTGCATGGATTTATATTTTTAAAGCATTTTAAAATTTACCACAAAAAAGTCATTTTACAGAATTGATCATTATATGGAACAAAGAAAAGAACAAATTTCCCAATTTCAGTATTCATTTCCACATCTATTCACATTAAAACTAATTTTTCTTTCTTCCTCCCACCTCTGATATGAAGTCACACATTTTCCCTTTAAATAACCATAAGATTTCTCTGTAAAGTTCAAAGATTTCCCCCCTGCCATGTCCAGCATTCATTTCTTTCATGTCAAAGGTGAAGCACATTGAAAAGACCCAGACATACTGAGAAACTTTGTCAAACATCTGAAAACAAAGGAAATGAGAATTGCACTATATAACTTGAATACTTATGGAATTTTATATATACCTATGTAGTGGAAAGAATTTGGGGAAAAGGAATTTTCTGGTAGCCAATCATGTCTATGTTTTGTTAGAGCATGATAGAAGGGAATCTGACAGTTATTTCAAAAGTGGCAGATTTATAAACACTCATGATTACATTAATATAATTAGTATTTCTACTTCAGTTTGCTAACTAGACAAACTATTATGTGAACTATTGAAAGAGAAGCAGAAATTTCTTCAACTAAATGTCTGCAGCACATTCTTTCTAGATTAGAAAAATTATTTTGATAAAAACAACTTATTCATATTACACATAGAGCGCTTCATTAGATAAATATATCATGTAAAAAGGAACATTGTATATTGTCATTGAGGCACGTTACTTTTTTGTCACCATTAGTTAATGGATGGATTTTTTAACAGTATCATTTTATGCCTAGTCCAAGTTTCATGTAAAATTACATATATTCTTTCCAAGCTTCTAGCTTTTAAAAATGTGTATTTCAAACAAAAATGTGTTTTCTGCTTGAGTAAAAATTTCTGCTCTTCCAGTGGTCACAGAGAAAGAAAGAACTGAGGGAATTAAGAAATCTTAGGAAATATCATATTTAGAAATTGGATAGATTAAATTTTACTAAGAATTTGTATTCTGTTCTAATTAAGTGCATACCAATATAGTATATAGAATAATTTGCTGAGATGTACTCTTCTGAGAGCTATTCCAATCATGTCTTCATTCAGACTCAACGTTAAATTTACGCTTCATGACAAAATATATAAATGTAATACAGAATAAAATTTTTATATACTTGGTATAAAATTAGATCTTGAGATAAATGTTTTATGCATTTGATGTGGACAAATACAGTAGACACTTAGGTAAATGCTGATATACTAGAGAGTGTAGGGAGGCTTGATAAGGCAACTGATATGGTGGACAATTTCAAAATAATACCATTTGAAGATTGTTTGGAAGAAATAAGGATGTTTAGCTTGCAGAAAAGAAAATTTAGGGGGGAAATAGCAGTTTTAAGCATTTGAAGGGCAACAAGTATGCTATTTAGTAGAATAATTTTGCTTGGCACCACTTGTGAGAAATACATAGTAGTTCTAAAATGTAGGCTTAATGTAAGGAAACAATTCTAAATACTTAGAGAAATTCAGAAGTGACAGGTGCCCCTTTAGGAAGAAGGGGTTAGCTACTTGCTACTTGAAAACTAAATGATGTTTAAATATTTTAAACTTAACTGCATAATTTATGTATTTATTATTTTAAAAAATATTGTACAGGAAGAAGGTATGTTTTGTTATGTGATTATGAATAAAACTTAGTAAAATGAATTAAAATATGAAATCAATTAAAATAATTGGTGTCTATATTGTGAGAAATGGGAATTGGTATATCATTTTATTAATGAAGATATCGATTACTTGCATAATAAATAAGAAAAAATACTTCCATTTTTCTTTAATCAAATCCTACTCTAAATCTTCACAATGGCAGGAATTCACCTAGGTTCTTGAGGATAAGCCAGTGGAGCACAAGCTGGCTATCTTTGAGAATATGACCAACATCGATTTATGTCTTTTATTTGAAGAACAACCTAGCTAAGTTCAGAGTGGCTTATCAGCAGAAGGTTGACTACTGTGTAATTAATATCTTTAGCAACAACAACCATCTGCTAAGGGGAAAGGGGGCTGTGTTCTATGACAATTTAAGGTCTACATTGATGAAATCATAGATCCTAGCAGTTAGCGTTCCCATTTTAGTCTGGTAGCGAGGGAAACTATTATATGAAGTACTTAATGTGAAGCAGAAAAGTCACCAAAAATAAAAAGCACCAAATATACTTTTCTTTCTCTACGGAAAAATTATTTTGAAGAAAAATTCCTTTGTCTATGTGTAAATATTTATACTTCACTGTATGATCTTGCAGAAACCACTTCCTCTTTGTACCCCAGTTGCTTCATCCATATAATGATGGGAGTTGAAAAGATGATCTCTAAAATATCTTCCAGCCCTGTGGTACTTCTAAGTAGGCTGTAAAATATACATGATTTCACAATTCATTGTGACTACAGTTTTTAGCCAAATCAATTATTGGGGTTTGTCCACACACACACACACGCACACACACACACACACACGCACATGCACTTGTGCACACATAATATTCTGATCTTTTGCCAGATCAAAACATTTGGACATTTCTTTGAACCATTCTGACCTGGTGTAAGTACAGACACTTCAGTTGTTAGTTCGTTCTCCCCTTCCCCACTTATTTCAATATGTACAATATGTATGTGTGCACGTGTATAGATATGAATGTGTATGCAATTTTAATCAAATATATAACATAAAAAAGGCAACTCAACAAATAATACTGAAGCAATGCAATCCAGTGTATAAAGCATTCCCTTGAAAGCTACATTAAACTTTTTTCTCTTCTTAAAAAAAAAGTTTTATTCATGCTTTCGTTTACATGGCTATCATTTTTCAGTAAACCATCCCTATCTTCCTAGAACTTTCTCTTGTAACAAAGAAATACAAGTAAACAAAACAAACCAACACACTGGGTACTACATTAACTCTTTATGGCCACTGGGATACTATTTAGCATATAAAAATACTAATACACTATGAAATTACAGTATATGTTTAAATCAGAGTAGGATAATCATCCCCACCCTCCTATATTCTCATGGGTTAATAATGATCCATAAAAGAAAAGTAATTAATAAAGGGCCCAAACCAAAAATAATTGATCAGGAAACATTTCTTTTGAACTTTAAGGAAACCGAAACCATAGTATATGATAGCTGAATAATCATTTTAAAAATATTTAGAGCAAGGAACATGAAAATATATTTAGCAAACAAAAATATACTTCTGTTCAATATTTATAGCCAACTACCAGTTAAAAACAAACCAGGCAAAAAAAATAACAAAGATAAAGGGAAAGGTATTAAAAGAGATAGTTATAATAAAGAAACTAGAAAGCAGTGGATGAAAAGGAATAATTCTCTGATTACTTTTACTGAGCCTCCACTTATTTCTGATCATGGTCTATCATCATTATTCCAATTCACTCAAGAGCTTCACTCTTCTTACAATAAAATTATCCAAGGTCAGGTACTATTCCTTCTTACCCCAGAAAGAAAGCATATCTTCTTAAGAGCTAGAGTTATTTATTTCATTGTATTTTTATCCCTAATACCTTACCCAGTTTTTGGCACACAGTGGACACTTAATAAATGTTTGTTGGGTGGTTGAATAAGTGGTTCATTAGTTCTAATGCTTCTGGTTTGAGTAAGTGAAATAGGTGACTGCTCAATTATTCTTTTTGGAAATTGAGTAAAATTTGCATGAAAAGGAATAGAATCAACATTTGTAGCACCATGCAATACAATTTTTAAGGAAAATGAAGTTTGAAAGAGGCTGTTTAATAACATAAAATTAAAGTACATAACAGATAAGTAAAATAAGCTATGTGTTTCTTTCAAAATTGTGCATAATTGGAGCAGAAAACTGCAGGTCAATGAGAAATTATACATTTCAGTGAATTTTTATTAGAAATGAAAGAACTAAAAGTTTGAAAACACATCTTGAAGTAATCAAGACTGGATTTATAAGTGAATAAAGTATATATGTGATTTGATTTGTGGGCCAGCAATGACTCTTTTTCAAAAAGACTTCACTGCAATTTTGATGCACAGAATGTTAACTTTTGCATGTTCACTGATTTATTCTTCTGGGTCTTAATGGCTTTTTGATCAATAGTCCTTATGAAGACTCAGGGACTTTAGAATTATTAGTTGATGACTGACTGAGGTCCTTGAATAATGGAACATAAAGTAGATGCCTGAATTCATGTGGATAGAAGAGTAGGAAGGAATCAGAATTTGGTAGGGCTGCAAAACAAGAAAGTGGGAGGAATGCAGAGAAAGCTTCACCCACTGACAAATTTTTATCTATAGTTGTTTCTGAAAATAATTACCACTCTTGCGACAACATTTTAAATTACTTACACATGGAAAACTATGGGCAAAAGGGTGGTCTTTTAACGTAATCACATGCCCTAGAATTTACTTTATTTGCATTATGCAAAAGGAAATTAAGCAAGAGATAGAAGTGACATGACATCTTAAAAAAATACTTTAGCGATTTGAATAAGAAGTTTTACCCAATGTCTAATTCACTGCTACAGGGTAGTTTACAAATTATAAAAATCAGTTTCAGTTACTTTGGTCATGAAGTTATTTCATGTGTCAGTTGATTGCAAAAGCTCACACATGAGAACAAATAGCCTCCTACAACATGTCTTTAAGCTGATTCTCTTATGTGACCAAAACATTTATGTTTGATGTAGCAGATTTTTCAATATGCAATCTATAGAAGTATCTTTTTTAGGTAATGTCAAATTACCTGAATAATAATGGCAGGGTCTGATAAAATTTAACCCAGAGTTTGCTGATAGAATAGATTCCTAATTAAATGTTATCACAGTTATTGGTTTAAATATTAATAAAATTCTTTAAAATAGTGGTAATATTCTAGAGGGGGAAAAAGTGATTCTGTTAATAAGGAATGGCTTAAAATCTCCTACATATTTAACCAATTGTTTTTTCTACCATTCTTAGATTGTGATTAAAAGGTTATTTTGGAAAAGGAAGACCTCTTGGTTCCCCCTTTAACCTCTATTACATATACACAAAACCCATATATGCCCAAATACATGCATTTAGAAATTGCTCTTTTGTTCATTCCCACATCCTAGAACTAAACTTTTATTGGTGATAGGTACAAAATGAGTTGAATTCTTTCTTAACCATAGAACAATCTAAGTTAGTAATAATAATATATGTCACAGGTACACTAAGGTACCTGAACAAGAATGTTTTTTAAGAGGATACTTACTTTAACACCAACTGTGTATACTTATTAAATATTTTATTTTACACAATATACCAGCACAGAGTTGTTGTGTACAGCATTTGCCTCAAAGGAAGGCAACATCACTGTCACCAGAAATAAATGCACAGTCTTGTCATTTAAAAATATGAATTTTTCCCATAAGTGGTCTTTGTTAGCTTGGAGGAAATATAATTTCCTTTATGAAAGGTTTTTTTTTCCTTGCAAAAACTTGCTTTTCTGTTGTCTATTAACACAGAACCAGGAAGCCAGTCCTACAGTAGGGAAAGCAATGATGCTACTTCATTCCCCTTCCAATAACAATTTTATTTTTAAATACTCTCTTAAGTTGCTATCTACATTGTGTGTACATATACCTAGTTATTCATGTACATATACACACCAAATTCTAGGTGGCTTTTACACAAACTTGAATGTATAAGCCATAAATCAATAAGACAAGACTAGAATTCCAAATTCCAATTTCCATTAAAGTATTCCCAAAGAATGATATTTGAATTTAAAAAAACAAAAAAGCAGATCACACAGTGCTTTCTAAAATCCACTCAGATCTTGAAAAAGTTGCTTTTCCACTATCCAGGTCAGAAAAGCCTGACTGAATTACCATCCCATTCATAGACTTGCTTCTTTTAAACCATAATACACCTGTGTTCTCTGATTTAACATAACAATGGTATTCCATTAATTTTCCATTCAGGGAGTACCTGCGCCTCGCTCTGGATCTTTCAGAAGGCACAGTGAGAAACTTACTTGACTTTGATTGTGCTCTTTTAGATGTGGGAACGTCTTTGACAGAATCAGGATGGCGGCTAACTAACTGCAATGCAGTTGAGTTATTCCTGTTAGCATTTTGGGACTCAACACTTGAAACAGCTTCATTCTGTGAATCATTACTTGACTTTGGCCCCATCTTTCGTTTCTGCTTTTGGGGTACAGAAGTGCTTGAAGTCCAGGTATGTGGCAAAGCAGAGGTAGTGGTAGAAGAGTCCTGACTTGAACAAGTATCTGAAGATTGAGTCACATTTTCACTGGGACTTTTGTAGCACTGAATGTTCTCATCAGGTCCTACAGCTTGTTTGGAAATTGACTGAGGCATTGTTCCACTGCAGCCTTGTATTTGGGCCCCATTGGTTTGAGAATAAACATTACTGACCTTGGTGGCCTTGTGCTGCCCATTGTTATTGCAAACCTTATACCGGATCATTAAAATGATGATAAAAACCAGCACAGAAGCTACAATGATGCCACCAATTATAATAATCATGGTGCCTCCTAAAAACTGAGACTGCATGAAATGGCAACGTACATAATCCTGTTCTGTGGTAAATTGGATGCAACCCACGACTCTTGTGGCAGTGAGGGAAGTGATGCCATCATCATAAATTGCCAAGACACACAAGTCATATACAGTTCCAGCAGCCAGGTTATTGACAAGAAATGTTTTGCTCGTAGGAGGTATCATTCTGAGGGACAATGGAATTTGTGTTAATATAGGTTTTTTTAAAAATATAAACCCATAGTCATTGTGACTTTAGTTTTATTTTATTTCAGTGGTTTTTATGACAAAACACATGTTTTTAACAGGAATGAAAGATGGACAAATGACTTGGTCTTATCTTCAACCACTTTAAAATTGGCTGTCATTTTCTGGATGCTGCACTAATATATTAATGATGTCCGCATCTGTCATTTACTTGGCTAGTAATAATGCTATTGTATGACATGGTAAAACAGAATTCTTAGTAAAAAAAAATTACTAAAAATAATTTATGATAAGATAGTTTTGAATGTTGTGAGTGTGACATTATCTAGCTACCAAAAAAGAGTTCATTTAAAACTTCCAACGAGGAAGAAAAAGCCAATTGGAAACAATGAGAAAATGCTAGTTAAGATTACAAAGTCTGAGTAGAAATAAATTTGCAAGCACAAATTTTCTTAGGATTTCACAGATAACACAGGAGGGGGTGTTAGTCATTTAAATGAACCTCTAAAACTCCTCTGATGGTCATTCAAATATTTTAAATGATTTCCTTCCCACCATCCAACCAAAATATTGCTGATAAAATAGCAGAATAGGGATTAGTGAGGCAATATTACTTAGACAACATGAACACTAGCAAGCCCAGAACATAATTACCTTTGTGCTGGGTTGCTGTAATGTCCTTCAGAAGGGACCTCTGAAGGTTGACAAAAGCAACTGAAAAATTGAATGGATACATTTCTTCCTGAAGGTCCTTTTTCTTAACTGTTGTCCCACCCACCCCCTTATTAGTTACCAATGATATATTATTCCCACTATCACCAAACTACTCCACAAGACAGAATTTTATTTAAAAAATGTAAAGAACATCATTTAAATAATAAATGTTATTCTAAAGGGAAATTAAAAGAGTAAAAAATGTAATAGATCCAGAAAACTAGCATTTTTGAATAACAAAATAATTTTCATGTCAGAAGTATGTCAATTTCTAGACACTTCTGAGACTTAGAAGTAAATTTATAAAATTTATGTTGCTTCTTAATGGATTGCAAAACCTTCAGCATTCTGTGGCAAAATAGCCTTTATAAAATAAATTTTGAAATTTTAAAATAAAATTAGACATGCTGCTTTCCAGAGTTAATACTAAAATCAGTGAGGAAGAGGAATTTCTCTACAAAAATAAACTACTGGTCAAGTAATAAGTCTTCGGTTTCTGAAAAAGTAGAAAATTCATTTTACATTTTATGGATTGAAATGAGTTTAGAAGACAAGGATACTTCTCCTTGTACTAATATACATGTGATAGATTAGCTTGTCTAAATCCTCCATTTCTCAGATGCCAATACTGAGGAAGAAGCAAGATAATTTGTTCAAAGTAGTACAATTAGATAATGCCAGAGCCAGGATGCAAAGTCACTTCTACTGAATCCCAGCTACGTTCTCTTTCATTGTACTAAATTTTGAAAATTATTTTCATTTTTATTCAAAAGTTAAGACCTAGTACTTTTAAGTGTTTAAATGTCTGCACAGGAACACTAAAATGAGCTGCTGTGTGACTCAATGTAAAAAAACAAAGTTCAAGGAAATACATGTTATTTCAGATTTGTAATTTGCTAGTAACAAAAGAAAAAAATAGTTAACCATAGGGGAATTTATGTAAGAATATATCATATATTCCTCCTAAATTTGGAAACGATGTTGCATGAAATGTGACCATAAATTAACCTGATAAAAATATGCCAAGTATTATGTCTCCAAATGTATGGTCTGTAAAAGTCATAATCTTATATTTATATTATATATGTATATGCAATTCTATTTACATTTATATTATTTATATTACATATTATTACATTTATAATATACTTTATTTATATTTATGTTTAATCACTTTTTTTATTTCGGTAATGCTCATATAACTCAAAACCTGTTTGGAATTCCTTTTTGGAATTGCTTTCTGAGCTGACTAATAAGGAAAATTAGTCTCATTACTTTTTAATGAGAAATGCCAAAATTATAAACAGAACAATCAAGTGTTTTATTCACTAAAGTAGATTCTGAACGAGTGTTTGATTGTTCTCAAAACTCAAATTATGCTCAAAGAATAAAGATTTTCCACTACTGTTACCTAATTTCAACTAAGCCTTCAATTGCAATAAGGCAATCGTTTTACTCTGCTCTAATTAATATGCTATGATCCTTAAAGTAGTGACTTTCCAAACTTACTCTTCTCTCCTCTGGCCATCCTCTACTCATGTCCTCTCACATCATGCTTCACTGAAATTTTTTGGCAATTTGCCAAAGATCTCTCTTTTGCCAATCTCTTCTCACATTCTCCTGATATCCTTCATTATCCTCTTCTCAAACCTGGTCTCTGATAAAGAGGAAAACCCTTTGCTTACCAAGGCCAGGTTAACAAAATGTCTGGCACATATACATTGGATTACATTCTTTTTTTTTTTATTTTATGTCCCCAATATGTTCCCTCTTTCTAACCTTAAATCTTCCTTATCAACGGATTCCTTCCCTGATTTCTTGAAACATGCTGATTTAGCTCATCATTAAAAATCACCACATAGATCATAAAATTCTCATGAATTGTCTCATTTCTCTTATCCTTTTCAGCCAAATTCCTTTGAAAAACTTTCTATATGCAGTAACTCCACTTACTCTCACCTCAATCTTATCTTAAATCCTCTTCAGTCTGTTTTTTTTAACCACATAATTTAATTGAAATTTCTTTCTCCAAAGTTGCCAACTTTCTTTTAATTACCAGGTATAATGACTTTTTCCTTAATCCTCTTTTTTTTTTATCATTGTGAAGATCTGCCACTGTTGATCACCTTAGCCTGAATATTCTCTATTCTCTGGATTTTCATGACACTCCTCTCCCTTAGTTCCCCTCCTACTTGACTAAGCTACTTACCTGCACCAGAAGCCATTTATGGTAACCCACCACTACATACACAAATTCCACCCCAGCTACTAGGAAATTCTCTAAGATTATAAATTTCAGAAATAGTAGTAGGTAGAGTTCCCTCACTTCAGACTTCACCATACCAAAGAAATCACAGGTTCAGTCCTTTTCCCTTATGTATATATTATCTTCACCTTTAGAATAGGGGAATCGAGGGATAGCTTTTACTTTTTATTTGTATCCTTAATGCTTAAATCAGTATCCAGCACATTGTACATACTTAAAAAATGCTTACAGATTGATTATTAAGTGCATTCAAAATAATAAAATTTATGTTCTATGGACAATTCCAAAAAGAGAATTCCAAAACTGGCTTGTGAAAGACAAGATAATCATTTGAATCTGATGTATACACACACATCAGTCTAATTGCCTTATAGTTATGTCTCATGCAATTGGAAAATGTTACATGTAAATTTATGATATTAAAGACAATATAAACCATTTATTGAATTGATAATATTTTTGTTGTGTCTGTCTTTTAGCTTTATAATAATTACTAAAAGAAAAATATTATGTTCATTCTAATGATAACTGGTTAACAAAAGAGTATACAATAGCGACACATACATTGAAATCTAGTAGCAAGAATGCAGAATTTGCTTAACCTTTCCTTACCTGTAAACAAGTGAATCATCATAAGTACCATTGTACTGAATTTGGAACATACGTATTCCAGGTATATTTCTTTGAAAATTGAATTTAAGTAGTGCAGTAGAGGATGTTGCTTCTGCTACTACAACTTTTTTATCTTGACTCAATTTAGTATCCCCATTACTACTACTTGTATTAGAACCTGACTTAGTAGAAGTTGAAATATCAGAAGACCCAGGATCAGGCTCATGAATATGATTTGTACTATTTAACAAATGAGGGAGTTTAATTATATGAAGATCCACTGTCTGTGTTGCTTCCCCTGCAGGATTAGAGGCAATGCAAGTAAAAGAACCTGTATCCTTTACAGTTGTGATAAGTATGTCAAGTGTTCCATTATCATAGACAAGCGATCGTGTTGCATTTGAAATGAGCTTTCCTTCTGGAGAAATCCAGTGAATTGCAGGCTCTGGATCTCCTCTAGCCTTGCACCTCAATGTGGCTCTTTGGCCTTCCAATACCCTCATTTCATGTGTATGCCGAGTAATGAGGGGAGGTTCACACAAAAATTCTTCTTCTGGAATTGACCAAAAATACCGACCAGACAAAAGTGTAGGAGAAGCACAAGTCTCTAAGTCATCTTCTCTTGAAAGGCGTCTCAGCCACAATAATTCACAATTGCAGTGCAAAGGGTTTCCACCAAAACTTAATGCGAAAGTGGATGGGCTGATGATTCCTGAGGTTGCTAGTACCTGAGCTCGCTGAAAGAGAGGATCAGGTGGTAGCTTCTGCAACTTATTTGATGTTACATCTAATCTAGTCATCTTGTGCAAGTGAGAGAAAGTCCCTTTTGGTATGTGGTCAATCATATTGTGATCCAAACTAAGCGTATGCAAACTAACCATTTTTTCAACAGCTTCCCAAGGTATGTTTTCAAGATTGTTGTAGGACAAATCAAGCTCCTCAAGGGCTAAAACATCGTCAAATGCTGTAGAAGAAATTAAAGTCAGTTGATTGTTGTTTAGAATCAGGTGATGGAGATTGGAAAGCCCACTGAACATATCATTTGTGATCTTAGTCAGTCTGTTACTATTCAAATGTAAAGCCCGCAAGTTGCGTAAATCAGCAAAAGCATGGGGTGTAATAAAACTTATTGTATTCCGGGATAAGGTCAAGTCCACCAAGCTTGTCATATTGGCAAAATCTTTCCTTTTAATATTTGTAACAAAATTGTCTGCCAGTCGGAGTTCCACAGTTCTTCTGTCAATGTTTGGTGGAACAAATAAAAGACCTTTCTTGGCACACAGAGTTGCAAGATTAGGAGACAAAATCTGACACACACAGCGCTTTGGACAGATCTGTGCTCTCACTGCTATGCCAATGAACAACAGGGAAAAAAGCAGTTTTTCCATTGTAGATCAAGTTTAGAATCCTACAAAAGAGAACACAAAATAGAGCGTTAATATTTGATAACAAATATTTCCTCATATACTCTCAAGAATGATTATTTTCCATAAAGTTTATCAAGTAGAACATGAGCATCCATTGAGCCACCACCAAAAAATCAGTATGTTAGATTTTATATATCCTCATGGAGTAACAGAAAGAGAACTAGATCTGGAATCTGACAATGCACTTGCTCCAGCATTTGCTCAATGTTGTGAACACAGGCAGTAACTACATTTTTCTACCAGTTTTCTGATAACCAATTAAGGAATTTATTCCAAGGCTCATGTCACTAAAATTATTAAATGAATTCATTCAGATTAGCAAAAAATCATAACATTTAAATGCAGTGTGATGTCTTTGTTTAATTCTATAGCTTAACAACTTTGTTACAAAAGCACTGAGGCATGATGAGTTCAAGTCCTAATGAGGACACATACTCATTATATGACTGTATGCGAATTTTTAAATGCTTAGTGTCCCAAACAACTCTTTGAATTTAGTTTCTTTTTTTTTAATTTTTAAATTTTGCTTTTTTGGAAGGCAATTGGGGTAAAGGGACTTGCCCAAGGTCACACGGCTAGTTTTTGTGTTAAGTGTCTGAGGCCGGATTTGAACTCAGGTCCCCCTGACCCCAGGGCCGGTGCTCTAATCACTGTGCCCCTTGAATTTAATTTCTTAATTTGTAAATGGAAGATAACATTTATTATACCTGTTTAATATAGCTATTGTCAATAAAGCACTTTAGAAGCAAAGAGACCCGACAAAATGTGTGTTTTTATTTTCGTTTCTACTGTTTATATTCTGAAAATGAATAAAATCTTCAATGGTAAATCAAAATCTTCAAGCACAAATGACAGAGCTTCAAAAAGATTATTTTAGTCTATTTAATACATTATTAAAATTAGGAAGTTTGGAAATGTAAACCAAATTTCAAATATTATTTTAACATTTGGTTAAGTTGATAATTTTATCTCACTAAGAAGGAAAAATTTGAAAATGGGACTTAAGAGATGCCAAAATAATTTGGACTGAATCATAATACTTTTCCCAAAGAGAAAACATGAAATCTACCTAGAACACAACTTTAGAGGACAAGCCTTCCCAAGACACTGTGACTAGACTATCATATATCTGAAATTAGACTCCAGATCTTCTGGCTCCAACATTCAAATTGGAAATAGATTTTTTTTTAAAATAAAAACCCTTCTGTTTTATAAATTGCAGATTTAGCCAAAATTAGGATTGATCCTTGTGTTATCTGAGTCAGAGTCTTGACAAAATAGTTATTCTGTCAAAGCACAAGGCAACACGACAGTAGAGAAATAAAAACTTCTCTAAATGATTTCATTTTGTATACATATAGCACACTATGTATACACACATTTTCCAAATAAATACCATTAAACTGAAAACAGTTTGTTTAGTGGTTAAGCAATCTTTTAACCAAAGACTACTAATACATAATGAATCCTCAAGTAAATGGATTACTATTTGACAAGTAGAAAAAGAAATAATAAACACATTTACTTTTTTTATAACCAGCTGAGATTATAATCTGTTCTTTTTTT
>CM053595.1:15217320-15230741 GCA_028646575.1 Pseudocheirus occidentalis
TTAGGCCTTGCCCATCCCTTGACCTCTGTCCAAGGTTAATCAGTCCTCCAGACCTTTATCCTAAAACCATCTCTGGGGGCACAATAGATCAGGAGTCCCAATCAGGACTTGCAAATGTACATACTTCAGATATTCAGGAGGCCAAAGAGAGTATCCACCCAACAAGATTATACTATCCTTGCATATCTGCCCTTGTAGAATTTGGGGAGCTAGTGTGCCAGGACCTCTGAAGGTCTTGGCCCCCAACACATGGGGGCACAGCATACAATATGATAGAATAAAGAGACCTATGCAACTCCACCAAGGTGTGTCTGACTAGTCTGTCTAATCTGGAAGTTTCCCGAAGAGCTGTAGAGGCCGCTGAGGTTAAGTGCACACATAAGGCAAGCGACTGGGGGACCCCCAAGTCCGGCTGGCCCAGGCAATGAAGCAAGAGAATTGAGGAGTTAGAGATGTTATGGTGTGGATGAAAAGCAGGGTTTGGTAATGTAATGCAGAGGAACAGGTTGAATGCTGGTAGATTATTATGATCAGATATGGACATTTCAGGGTTCATGAACATGGAAAAGGTTCATTTGTGTACGATGGTGAGATTAAGGATATGACGATGCTTGTGTGTCACTTAGTTGATAATGATGATGATGAGGATGATGATGATGATGATGATGATGATGATTT
Source organism: Pseudocheirus occidentalis (assembly GCA_028646575.1). NCBI lineage: Eukaryota > Metazoa > Chordata > Mammalia > Diprotodontia > Pseudocheiridae > Pseudocheirus > Pseudocheirus occidentalis. Next base: position 15,217,999 of record CM053595.1, read on the forward strand.
ATATAACACCTATGATGTGCCAAGCATTGTGCTAAGTGCTTCACAAATTGTTTCTAATTTGATTTTTACCAAAACCCTGGTAGTTAAGTGCTATCATTATCTTTATTTGAAGAAACTGAGGTAAACATGTTAAATTCGGGGTGAAACAGTACGTTAAGTGAAATGAGTGAGTTGAAGAGCTGAGAAATTAGATTACTTCAGGAAGAAGCTATCTATTCCATCTATCTATGTTTATAACTTCTTTTGAGGATATTCATATTTGATTGCATACTTGCTGGGAAATGGCTTTCAGCTGTTGGTGTGAGCACATATATAAACGTATGTATGTACATATGTCCTCATATTTCTATATACACATGTGTAAAATATTATATATATATATATATATATATATTATGTAATATATATTACTTGCCAATCCCCACATTAGCAAATATTTATTAAATACCTTCTATGTGCCAGGTACTGTGCTGAGTACTGGAAATACAAAAAAGAGGTAAATGATTGTACCTGCCCTCAAGAAGCTTATAATCTAATGGGAGAGACAAAATTCAAATAAATATGTACAAAGCAAGCTATATACAGAATAAATAAAAAATGACTAATGTAGGAAAGGCACTGGGATTAGGAAGGGTTGTGAAAAATTTCCTGTAATATCTTTATATACTATATGTAATATCTATCTCTATATCTGTACTTAAATAAATGTCTTAAATATGAGCATTTTATCTGATAAATTTGTTACAAAGACTTTCCTTCATTCAACCAGCTTCCCTTCTTTTTCTAGGAGTATTAATTCTTTTTGTGCAGAAGTCTTTCAGTTTCTTATAATCAAAATTATCTATTTTATCTTCTACAGCTGACTTTGTCTTGCATTAGGTTAAGAATTCATCTTAATTGAATGAATTAAGATGAATTATGATGAACTGCTCATAGTTGTGAAAGATAAGCAATATGCTACTTTTCTATTTTTCCTAGTTATGACCTTTAATATTAAGATCATTTATTCATTTAAAATTATTGTGGAATATAACATAAGATGCTAATAAGAGCCTAATTCCTGCTGGACTGCTTTCCAGTCTTACAAATGATTTTTGTCAAATGAGGAATTCTTTCCTTAGTAATTTATATTTTGCTTCTTCTTGAGTTCATTTTTTTCTGATTCTCCCTCGCCTATTATTCTACACCATTTAAAACAAATGCCATAACACATTACTCTAGAGTGTAATTTGAAGTCTGAAAGTATTATTCTCCCTTTTTTCTTATTTCTCCTTAATATTCTAGATCTTGTGTATTTACAAATAAATTTTATTACTTTAAAAAGGTTAAAGAATATCTCTTTTATAGTTTAATAGTTGTAGAATTAAAAGTGTAAATTAGTTTTGGTAGTATTGCCATTTTAAATATATTGTTAAATATATTAGTTGTCTTAAGCCTAGATGGTGGACTACAAGTAGCAATTCAGCTGAACTCTCATAACATTCACTCCAAACAACTTTAAAATAACTCTTCAAATCAAATTTTAGATCAACAGATCCAACAAAAGATCCAAACAAATAAAGGCATTTTTTCAGCCTAAGAACTTGGGATTTTGTCAGGAAAGATCTGTTACCACAGGGTGGGGATGAACCAAAGCATAATGGCAACACAAGTAGTAGACTTCAGAGGCAGCTGCAATAGTGATGGCAGCAGCAACTTTAGAAGTTCCCAGCCCACAGAGAGTAAGGAGGTTAGGCAGCTGGTCAGAAAGAGATTTTTGCTAGCACTGTGTGTAACTGGAACTGGTTGGCAATTTTATTGCACACAAAGAGTTCTGGGTCACAACTTCAGAACGGAGAAGAGCAATTGTGATCAGTCACTAGGGAACAATGGCCCTAGTCACATATCTAAGACAAAGAGGAATATTAGTACTTGTGGCTACAGGAGATCGGGGGACTTAATAACAGTTCCAGAGACAATAGGAGTACTAGTGTTTGTGGCTGTAGTTCCAGAGATAAAAGGAGTGTTAGTGCTTGTAGCTACAGGTGAGCAGAAACTTTTCCTGGGTAAAAATCCAGAGAGCAGACCAAAAGAAGAGGGATCACATCTCTCTCCAGAACACAACACCTTGGAAGCACTGAAAACTTGAAGACTCCCAGAACAAGCTCTGAAAAGAGTAACACTAAAAAGTCTGAAGCTCAATACAGTGTCTCTTTACTTCTGGATTAGCAGGACCCAACTTCAACATAAAGTTGAAAGTCAAGAAATAGTCTGGGGAAAAGAGCAAACCACAATAACAACAAAAGAACTTGACCATAAAAAAATACTATGATGGCAGGGAACACAGAGACTTCTTTTAAACTGAGAAGACATGAAAATGGCTACAACCAAAATCTCAAAGAAAAAATGCTAAGTGGACACAAACCCTACAAAAATTTCTACAAGAATTAAAGAGAGATAATAGTAGGTGAGGAAAACTGGGGAAGAAATGAGAATGATACAAGTAAAATATGAAAAGGAAATCAATAACTAGGTAAAAGAGGCACAAAAAGAAAGAAAATAATACCTTAAAAACATAATTAACCTAATGATAAAAGAGGCACAGCATTAAAGAAAAAAAAAACTCCTTGGAAAACAAAATAGGCCAAATGGAAAAGGAGGCACAAAACTTCACTGAAGAAAAGAACTCCTTAACTAGCAGAATTGACCAAATGAAAAAAGGACAAAAACTCACTGAAGAAAATAATTCCTTAAAAATTAGAACTGGGCAAGTAGAAGCTATAAGGCATCATAAAACAATAAAACAAAATTTAAAAAATTAAAAAGTAGACATATGAGCTATCTCATCAGAAAAACAACTGATCTATAAAATAAATCAAAAGATAATTTAAGAAATATGGAATTATATAAGGAATGTTCTATATCACTATTGATTAGAGACATGCAAATTAAAACAACTCTGAGGTACTACCTTATACCTATCAGGTTCGCTAATATGACAGAAAGTGAAAATGAAGGGAAGGGAAGGCAAGGACCCAAATGTATAAAACTATTTATAGTAGTTCTTTTTGTTGTGGGAAAGAATTGGAAATTGCGGGGATGTCCACCAATTAGGGAATGGTTGAACAATTTGCAGTACATATGATGGAATACTATTGTGCTATAAAAATTAATGAGCAGGATACTTTCAGAAAAAAACCTTGGAAAACTTACATGAACTGATGCAAAGCAAATTGATCAGAGCCATAAGAACAATGTACACAGTACACAGTAACAGCAACATTGTATAATAATCAACTGCAAATGACTAGCAATACAAAGATCCAAGACAATTCCAAAGGACTTATGAAAAATACAATCCATCTCCAGAGAACTGATGGAGTAGAGTTTGAATAGAGATGAAAGTATACCATTTTTTTACTTCCTACATTTTTGTGGGTTTAGTTTATGTTTTTTCACAACATTACTATGGAAATATATTTTGCATTACTGCACACATAATAACCTACGTCAAATTGTTTGCCTTCCCAATGAGGGGGGAAGATAGGGACAGAGGGAATTTGGAACGCAAAATATTTATTAAAAAAAGAATGTTAAAATTGATTTTACATGTAATTGGAAAAGTAATAAAGAATCATTAAACTGTCATGGTTTCATGATTTTAAAAAAGGGGCCTAGACATCATATTTCCACATGGTAAAATAGAAATTGATAGAATCTACTGATCACCTCCTGAGATTACAAATGAGAACTCCAAGAATATTAATGCCAAATTCCAGGGCTGCCAGGTCAGAGAGAAAATTCCTCAAGCAACCAGAAAGAAAACAATCAAATATCATGGAACCACAGTCAGGATCACATGAAATTTAATACTTTTCACCTTAAAGGAGCAGATGACTTAGAACATGCTATTCCTGGAGGCAAAAGAGCTAAGATTACACCCAAGAATAACCAGCAGAAAAGCTGAGCATTTTTTTCAAGGTGAAAATGTATATTTAATTAAATAGAGGAGTTTCAAACATTCCCGATGAAAAAAGCAGAGCTGAGTAGAAAATCTAACACTCAAACACAAGACTTAAGAGAAGCATTAAACGGTAAATATGAATGAGTCATCAAAGGAGACTCAAGAAAGTTAAACTATTTACATTTCTTTTTGGGAAGATGATACATCTAGCTCCTAAGAGCTTTATCATTATTAGAGCAGTTAGAAGGAGTGTATATTACTGAGTGCATGAGTGTGAGTCAATTATATTTGGATGATTAAAAATAGAGAGGGTAAGATTGATGGATGAACTAGAAGTAGTGATTAGGAAGAAGTAAAATGGAAAAACTCTCACATAAAGGAAGTGCACAAGAAGAGCTTTTCTAGTGGAGGAAAAAGTGATGGCATGGCAGGCAATGCTCGAACTTCTCTTATCAGAATTGGTTCAAAGAGGGAAGATAGACAAGACAAGATGAGGAGAGACAAGATGAGGGTGAGGTGAGGTGAGGTGGGGTAAGGTAAGAAGAAATATAGATAGGATATGTAAATATACAGACAGTTTGAGAAATGGGGAGGGGTATGATAAAAGGGAAGATGGATTAAGGGAGGCAGAGGCCAGAAGCAAAAAAGCCTATTTAGAAGGGACAGGATAAAAAGAGAGAAGGATATACAGAAGAAATTAGGATTTGGAGTAAAATTTGAAATCATAATTATAATTGGGAATGAGATAAACTCACCCATAAAATGGAAGCAAATAAGAAAATGGATTAGATTAGAAACCAGAATCCAACACTATTTTGTTCATAAGAGACATACTCGAAGCAGGTGGAGCAGAATCTATTATATTTCAGCAGATGTAAAAAAAAATCATGAACATAGATAAAGCAAAAACAAAAAAACAAAACACAAAAATAGACTCAATTTTAAAAGACAGGCAAGGGAGCTACATATTTCTAAAAGGTACCATAGAGAGGAAGTAATATAAAAAATTACAACATGTTTTTTTCTGATAAGGGGACTCATTTCTCAAATATATGGGATACTACCTAAATTTATTTTTTAAAAATGAGCCATTCCCCAATTGATAAATAGGAAAAAGACAAGAACAGGCATTTTTCTAAAGAAGCAATTAAAACTGTCTATATTCATATGAAAAAAAATGTTCTAAATCTCTATTGATTAGAGAAAAGCAAATTAAAAGCTCTGAGGTACCACCTCATACCTATCAGAAATGGCAAATGCTGGAAGGGATGGGGGATTGTATCAGCAAGCACCCTAGCATACCCAGGGTGGCTGCTAGCACAGGTTCTTAGAGCTGCTTTTGTAAAGGAAAGCAACTCAAAATGGGTTAACAACCCTGCTTTAATCAATCAAACATATATCATTTACCTAGTTCAGGGGGAAAAGTCAGCACCCTGAACTTCAGATGATACAAACAGAATACAAACAGAAGTTAAGAAGACAAACAAATCAGCAGGTGGGCTTCCAGCCATCTGACCATTACATCCATACCTAGTCAATTATCAGATAGGAAAGCATCAACTTCTGGATTTTTAAAGCAGGGGGCTCAACAGCTTCCCAGAGTCTCATCTGGCCAAATCACACAACTCTTTCCAAAGTGAGCCCCAAAGCAAAACCTCACATAAGGATATATATAGCCTTCTCCTGGGTCAGAGAATGTCACAGCCCTCTTGACCCACTGTCCAATCACAAAGTAATAAGGCATGGGCATTCCTGAAGAACAAGCCTCCTGCCATAGGCTCCACGTGGCCACATTCAGCCTATTAGGGGGCAGAGTATACTTTCAAATCAGGGAAGGTTCTCAGAGCCACTTAAGTCTATCAAAGAGCCTATGGGCAGGGAAGGTCTTCAGATTCGCATAACAGAGATGAGGGAAAACTAATAAACCATTGGTTTATTACTGGTTTAATCACTCTGAAGAACAATTTGGAACTATTTCCAAAGATTTTCTATTTCCAAAATTTCCAAAAACTATTTCCAAAACTATGTATACCCTTTGACCCCATGATACCACTTACAAATCTATTTCCCAAGGAAATCAAAGAAAAAGTACCTATGTGTACAAAAATATTGGAATCTCTTTTTGTGGTGGCAAAGATTTGGAAATTGAAAGAATGCTCATCAAGTGAATAATGGTGAAATAATCTGTGATGTGTGGTTGTGATGGGGTACTATTATGCTATAAGAAATTAATATGGAAGTGGTTTCAGAAAAGGAACAACCTGGGAAGACTTGCACGAATTGATGATGCAAAGTTCCAAGACAATTCCAAGGATTCATAATAAAAAAAAAATTCAATCTCTCTCCAGAAAGAGAGAACTGATGAACTCCAAGTAAAAAAACTGAAGAATAATTTTCTTCCTTTTTTTTGCTTTTCTTGAGATTTGGGTAATATAGAAATATGTTTTCATGACTTCACATCTATAATTAATATAATTAATTTTGCCTTCTCAGGTAAAGGAGATGTGGGAGGAAAAGATAAACTCAATTTCAAAAGAAAAAAATACTAAAAATAAACAAATAATAAAAATTTTATAATACATCTTGGTAGGACCTAGCTATAATTCAACTTTCCCCTAGCTATTTAAGCTATTCTTTATTTCTTTAAGGAGAATCTGTACCATTATTTTGCATGTTTTGATAGATTTATTCCCATATATTTTATTTATTTTTCTTTATTTCTTTATTTATTTTGTTTTTGTGTGTGGAAGTATGAAGTGGGATTTCTCTTTTTATAGATGTTTAGATTTGTTTACAGTTATATAGAATTTCTATTTATTTTTGTATGTTTACTTTGTACCCTGCAACTTATCTTTGCTGATTCCATAAGACTACTTAAACAAAATATGATTTAATCTGCAAAGACAGATAATTTTATCTATTCTTTTCCTATTTTATACCTTTAAGTTCTTTCTTTTATCTTGTTGCTATTCTCAACATTTCCAGAACCATATTAAATCAAAATGGGGAGAGTAATGTTAATCCTTTATTTATTGGGAAACTTCATTTTATTACTGAAGAACAAGCCTCCTGCCATAGGCTCCACATGGCCACATTCAGCCTATTAGGGTTCACAACATCAACACTCCTGTAGCCAAAAGTAGAAAATGTGCTAGATCAAATCCTGATGAGAAAATGCAAGGAAAAAGTGACTGTGAATTATTTTTCCCATTCAAGTCAATATAGGAAAACAAACAGTGAAGTATGAGCAAGCTGCAGATGGAAGTCAGGCAAGGTGTGACCCCATGGAGCAATCCAGCATTCAGATAGGAGCAACTGGAGGTCCCAGACACATACTAGGGCACTTACATATTGATATCAGGACACTGTCTCCTCAAATAATACAGAAGAACAGGTGTCAGTTGGAAGTTTTGTTGGCTACTACCACATTTCAGGCTCTCAGACTCAAAGTAGACTGAGAAGTGGACACAGGCAGAGGCTTGGAAGAAAGCAGCAGTAGTTTTGTTCCAGTCCATCATTTTTATTCTGTGATTTTTTTTTTAGCTTCTTAAATATTTTTATGTAACAGATTTTCTTTTCTGAATGACCCCTTTTTCATTTTATTGGACTATTTAATCTATCACATTTAAATGTATGAGGGCCAGGTTTATATTTTCCTTCTTTTGTCTCTCCTTTTTCTTAAATAAGATGTTTTTCTTCCTCCTCTTTGAAGATAGTACTTTGTCTCTGATTATTTTTTATTAATCTACTTTACAATACATACTTTTACATACTTTAGGTATGTAGATTCCTTTCTTCTCACTCAAACCTTTCTCCTTCTCATTTGTCACCCCTTTCTCTAGTTTGAAGTTTTGACTAACTTGATCATTCTTTATTTCTTTCTTCCACTTATCTGGTCATACAATTTTTCCCTTCTTTTTTTTCCTAAAAGGAATTCAGCAAAATTCACTTTTCTCTTATCCTCTTTGACATCTTTTTTATATTTTCTGCTGAGGTTTTGAAGAAGTATTTGTTTAATCACAGTGCCTTCTCTTCCATTTCTGCCAATTCCAAATTTTCATTCATTGTTTTTTTTGTTACTTTATTCTTTGTATCTGTTTTTCTCATTAAATGAATACTTTTAATGTACCTATTTTGAATTCCCTTATCTAACCCTTCTATTCTCTTCTAATGGATCTTGCTTTCTCATCCAATGTTGTCCATTACTCTTACAAGTATTTGTTCCTGGAAGAAATAGAGAAGATAGAAGTATTTCCCTAGGGAAAAATTTTCCTTTGTTCCAGATTGTGTAGTTCTTTACTATCCCTGAACCCCCCTATGATAATTGTTCCCTGTTTGCAATGAAATATCCTCTATAGTGCCAAGCCCTGCCAACCTTCTGCATGTCAATTACCCCAAGGAGCTCTAATTATTTTTTCTCCTGGGTAGGATATAATCTATTGAGGTCTAATACTCTCTAAGAGATTGTAGTCTTTCTAAGCACCAAATTCCTTACATTTATATCTTTTGTAATAATTCTTATCTCCCCATTATAGCAAGTTATTCTCCTACCCAAATATTTATATTCCTCAGTGTTACACTTCCTGGCATTGAATCAAAATTTCCTTCCTTCCCCACAACTATGATTCCATCCTCCCTTTCCCATCTCACCCATTTTCCTGTAATCTCTGCCTCTTTCTGAGAAATTGCTACAATTATTTTTCTTCATTCTTCACCATCACCTCAGCTAAAATACATCCTATCTTCTTTCTCCTTTTATGTATACTTTCTAATCCTTCAATTTATGCCTCCTCCAAAACAAAGGAAAAACAACAAAACCCAACTGAATCCTTTGTACATGGGATTGTTGTGAGGATTAGCCTTTGGTGTTTCTGGTCATTTCATCATCACTTGTATTTTAAGTTTCACAGTCACTTTTGCTCCCTCATATTTCTTAGAAAAAAAATTCCTAAATGGTACAATTGGTGTTATTTTGTTGTTCTTTTTTTTAACTTCATGAGCATTTTTCTTTTTTTAGTTTCCCTCTTAAGCCTGGTGGTTATTTCATTTCATTGCTTGTGTTTTCCTTGATTGCTGTATTTGTTTACTCTTCTCTAATTTCTTTTATCTTGGAAGTTTGCAAAATAAATCATCTGCTCACATCTGCTTTTCTTTGAAGGACTGATTCAAATCTCTTTATTTTCAAAAGACTGTCTTCTTTTTGAATGATGAAAATGAAGGGTATATCACTTTCCATTCTATCTGGAGTGATTTGATTTTTTGGAAACGTACTATTCCATTCCTTTTTGTGTTTTCTGGTGGGTATGGAATCATCTATTATTATTCAAATTTACTTTTCTTTATTTTTAAAGATATTTCTCTGGTCCTTTAGATTATTCTTTTTTCACATTCCTTCCCCTCCCCACCCCAGGATCTATGACTTTTTTTGATTAGCATTTTAGCCTTTGTGTTCAGAAGTTCTGAGTAGTTTTGCTGTATTTTTTTTAATTATGGCATTGATTCATTCCTTTTTATCTCACACTATTCAGAAATGTTTGGATTCTCTTAGATGAACTGGAGACCATATTATTTTTTCTCTTATTAATATCTTCCTTCCTTGTTTATCTTGCCATTCTTATGGTCTTTTACTATTTCTTTTCCTGAGATATTTGGCCATTTCAATCTTTATATTCCACTATGGCTCCCTTTTTGACCCATTCTCATTTAAGGGTGGATTCTTTGAGACCTAGACCAGAGACCTATCTCATCCAGCCTCAGTCTCTGCCCCAAAGTGCGCATGCACACACACACACACACACACACACACACACACACACACACACACACACACACACACACACCCTGCCATAATTCTCTGTGTTTCTTAATTATCTAGCTTAGCACTGCTGTAGCACAGAACTCTGCTAGGCTGCCACTCTAGCTACTTCAGCTTCTCTGTGCAACCAACTGCTTTACCATGGTCTTGGAGTGGGTCACAATTTAGTTTTGTTGTTTGTTGTCTCAAAATGGTAAAGTAAGAGCACAGAGACAGAAGAGAGCACTAGCAGAGACTGATGATCCCAGAACACAAGCCTGTGGGTACAATTGTGTTAAACTACTCTAGAGTTGGCAAGGGAGTGGTGAGTAAGCAAGTGAGCACACTGGACAATAGGGACTAGTTTTCTCTAATTGAAGGTTATTAATTCTTTAGAGTTCTTGGTGTCTTGGACCCTGGAGATACCTGCAATTGTTTTATTTATGGATAATTATTATATAAGAATGTTTGAACTGGAGAAAATGTCCAGGTTTCCATCTTAGTATCTTCCATCTCCACCATTATGTTTTAAAAGTTCATTTGTATGTTACTCTGTGATTATTACTATGTTCAACTCAAAAGGAAGAGGGAAAGACTTAAGGAATATACAGTGAAATAAAAAGGAACTATTATAGACTGGTGATTCACTTATTCAATAAGCATTTATCGAATGACTATTGGGACAAAGCACTGTATATATTCTGGGAGATATATGAAGTTATTTTTGGAAATATTCCTGCAACAATAGACTTTGAAAGCTAGTGGAGAGATTTCAAAAAGATAGAAATGATACATATTATTACCTAAAAGCACAGAGAAATGACAAAACAAAGTACTATATGAAGTCCAAAGTGATAGATTGTTATCATCTGGAGGAATCAGACAGATTTCATGGAAAGGTGGCATTTAAGTTCATTTTCTTTAAGAACCGGTAGGAATGCAGCAGAGGAAGAGGGGGATGAAAAACATCCTTGAACAAAGTCATTGAATCATCTATGCCCAAATCATTATCAGAAGGGAACTAGTTGTCTACTTTTGTTGGAATGAGGAAGTAAATGATATATAATGAGGCTGAGACCATAGCTAAAGGCATTAAAATGAAGATATACTTAAATTTCATGAAAACACTGAGAATTTTTGAGCTATGGAGTGACCAGATATATGTATAACAAAGTTTACTGTGGCAATGACACATTATGTGTGTGTGCCTCTGTGTGTGTGTGTGTGTGCATATGTATGCTACATATAATTAGTATAGGGTATATTCTAATTAGGAGAAGAAATAGGAAAATTTTTTAAGAAGTTATTTTCAAATATGTAGGAATAAAGAACTACATAGTGTGATGGCAGTAGTAAAAGATAAAGTGTGAATGTGTACTTGTGTACTCACATAATGTATGTGTATATATGCACAGGCATATACACACATATATACATATATATATCTATATATATAGAGAGAGAGAGACACTTATGTGTGTATATATGTATGTGTATTATATTTTTTCTTCCTTAATTTTTTATATTAGCTTTTGTTAATTTTAGTTTGCATCATTTATTTCCATGAGATTTTTAGTTACAAATTTTCTCCCCATCCTGCTCCTATCCAGCACCCCAAAACAGCAATCCCACTGTATACTCCCTCCCCCAATCTGTTCTCTCCTATATCTTCTCCCATTACCACTCTGACTTCACAGTAGGGCAAGATGGATCTTCCTACCCCAGTGCCTGCATAAACCATTTCCCAGTTACATGTAAATAATAATAGTAATAATAATAATTAATGATTATAATAATATGTGTATATTGGTTTTTTTAACATTTGATTTTAGAACTTTAAATTCCAGATTCTATCCCTTACTCCATCATCACCCACTGAGGACAGACACTGGAAAGAGAGGCAATTCAATACAGGCCACATGTGTAGTTACAAAGAATATCTCCACAATGGACATATTGTGAAAGACTGACAATATTTCCCTCCCTCCTATCCTGCCCTTCATTTGTCCCTTTCTCTACTTTGTCCCTTTCCCTTTACAGAAGTGTGTGCTTCTAACAACCCTCCCCCCAACCTGCCCTCCCTCCATCATCCCCATTCTCATCCCCTTCCCCCGCACTCTGGGTATGTCATTACTTCCCTAAACCAAATTCAATGAGAGTAAGGTTGACCCATTCCCTTTTGCCTTCCTGTTCTTCCCCTCCATTGTAATAGTTATCCCTTGCCTCTTCTACATGAAAAGGTTAACCCCATTCTGTCTGTCCCTGTCTCCTCTCATTCTACTCCTCTGCCACCTCTCAATTTCACCTTTTAAAATATCCCTTCCTATTCAATTGATCCTATACTCTCTATATATGTATACATATACACACATATGTATTCTTATGCATATATACACTCCTATATAGACATGTGTGTATGTATACATATCTATATATTTATATTCCCTACAGCTATCCTCATACTGAGAAAAGTCTCATAAGTTATACATATCATTTTTCTATGTTGATATGTAAATATTTCAACTTTGATAAGTTCATTATGATTTCTTTTCCATGTTTACCTTCTCATGCTTCTTGTATTTGAATGTCAGATTTTCCATTCAGTTATGGTTTTTTCCTCAAGAATGCTTGAAAATCCTCCACCTCCTTTAATGACCAAATTTTTCCCTGAAACATATTCAAGTTTTACTGGATAGGTGATTCTTGGTTTTAATCCTAGCTCCCTTGATCTCTGGAATATCATATTCCAAGCCCTTTGTTCCCATAATGTAGAAGCTGCTAGATTCTGGGTTATTCTGATTGTGTTTCCACAGTGTTCAAATTGTTTCTTCTTGGCAGCTTGTAATATTTTCTCCTTGATCTGGAAACTCTAGAACCTGGTTATAACATTTCTAGGAGTTTTCTTTTTGGGATCTTTTTCAAGAGTTGACTGGTGAATTCTTTCAAGTTCTATTTTGCCCTATGGTTCTAAAATATCAAGGCAATTTTCCTTGAGAATTTCCTGAA
>CM053595.1:15238825-15259228 GCA_028646575.1 Pseudocheirus occidentalis
GTTGTACCAAGGCAACACTGTACTGAAGGTCAAATTGTCTTGTGTCTAGTGTTGGATTCAACTGTCCCCTTGAATAAATGTAAGTATATTCTCAGACAGCTCTCAGAGATATGGTTATTAGGTCAAGCCGGTAAAGAATTTCTGAGCCAGGCCTTTTCAACGTCAAGGGTCAAAACTGTGAAAATGGCAGAACATGATGAACAAATTATGGAAAACCAGATTCCAATTCTTCCACATTTCAGTATTTTCTCAGGCTATTGTTCTTTTTTTTAGAGAATTTTTTTTTGCCTTTTTTTTTGGAGGTCAGTTGGGGTTAAGGAGGCTATTGTTCTTATTCTAATTTCACATTCTCTTCTTCCCAGTCTCAACTCTACAGTTAACTAGTTCAACACCATACTATCTTCTACTGTACAATCCTTTTCCACTTTGCCCAATTACCACTACCCATCTCTTGCTAAATCCCAACATAATTTCACTTCTGTGATATGTCTCCTCTCAAGTGCTATTGAACAGAGCTGAAGAAAATCATACAACAGAGCTGACTGGTTATACTCCAAATGACCTAATCTTAACTAAGCCTCCAATGCAACAAAGCAATCCTTGTGCTCCTCCCCAACTGATTCCTGATCTCATTCCCTACTCAAATTGTTTGTCTTCTCTCTTACAGCCTCTCACACTTCCTCTCACCTATGTTTCAGATGTGAAGGACCTCACCTCCTACTGTAGTGAGAAAACTGAGTTCATTTAATATGCTGCCTCTTCTCATCTCTTCATTTTAAAACCCCTTGACATCTGTCTCTTCTCTTTTCCTCCAGTTCCTCTTCTTCCTGCCAAGGTCAGCTCTTCTACCTATGTCCCTGATCCTGTTCCCTTATATCTGTAGCAGGTTGCCTTCTTTGTCCTCTCCCATCCTCCAACTTAGATCCAATTTCAGTCTTTTCCTATTTACTGACTCCTCTGCTCTTTTCAGGGGCAGCTAAGGTATGGACGTGGGTAGAGCAATAGGCCTAGAGTCTGGAAGGCTCATCTTAGTTCAAACCTAGCTTCAGACACTCACTAGCTATATGACCCTTGACAACTCACTTAACTCTATTTTCATCCATTTTCTCATCTCTAAAATGAGCTAGAGACGAAAATGGCAAACCACTTCGGTATCTTTTCCAAGAAAACCACAAACGTGGTCACAAAGCTTTGGAAGCAACTAAAAACCAACTAAACAAGTGCTGCTTTCAAGCATATCCAAGTTTTTCCTTCACTGAATACCCTATCAAGCTATCATCCTAAATGGTTTCTCCCTTTCTCAGCCATATTCCTTGGGGAAAGTATCTGTGTATGCTCATTGACTCCACTTCCTCTATTCTGATTTATCCTTATCCTTGGGAGTCTGACTTCTAACCTCATCAATCAATTGCTGTTTTCACAGTTACCATGTATCTCTTAATTGCTGAATATGATGGTCTTTTTTCAGTCTTCATCATTCTTGACTGTTTCTGCAGCATTTAGAATTATTTGCATCCTTTTCTCCTATATAATTTCTTGCTTTTTTGTAGCCCTATTCCTTCCTACCTATCTGACCACTCCTTCACTCTCCTTACCTGGCTCTAACTGTGGATGTCCCCCAGGATTCTGTCCTAAATCTTCTTTTATTTTCTTTCCTTTCCTTTCCTTTCCTTTTTTCTTTTCTTTTCTTTTCTTTCCTTTCCTTTTCTTTTCTTTTCTTTCCTCTCTGTCTCTCTCTGTGTCTCTGTGTCTCTGTGTGTGTGTGTGTCTCTCTCTGTCTCTCTCTGTCTCTCTGTCTCTCTGTCTCTCTCTCTCTCTCCCTCCACTTCCCTCCTTAAAAGACAGCTGGTTAGAACAGTGGCTAGACTGCTGGACCTGGAATAAATGAGCTCAGTGCTGACCTCAAATACTTGCTAGTCATGTGACTTTGAGCAAATGACTTAACCTCCCTTTGCACCAGTTTTCTCAACTATACAGGGGGGGTAATAACAGCACTTACCTTGAAGGATTAATGTGAGGATTAAACGAGATAATATTTGTAAAAAGCACTTAGCACAGTACGTGGTCTGTACTAGGCACAATTGCGTATTCTTTTCTATTCTCTCCTTCCATCAGTGTTCAGGATAGCTTCAATATCTTTTCCTCAATCTCACCCCTTTGCCCAGTTTTCCTGTTTCTTTTGGTGGCACCACTACTCTTTCAGTGTCCCAGGTTTGTAGCATTGGTTGTTATCCTTGGCAGCTTCTTCTCCATTACCCCACATACTCAGCTCATTCACAAATCTTGTCTTTTCTACCTCTACATCTCTTTTTTTGGGTTTTTTTTTGTTTTTTGCTTTTTTTTGGAGGGCAGTTGGGGTTAAGTGACTTGCCCAAGGTCACATGGCTAATTTGTGTGTGTGTGTGTGTGTGTGTGTGTGTGTGTGTTGTGTCTGAGGCCGGATTTGAACTCAGGTCCTCCTGACTCCAGGGCCTGTGCTCTATTCACTGTGCCACCTAGCCGCCCCTACCTCTACATCTCTTACACCCAACCCCCTTCTCTGCTTACACATCCATCACCTTAGCTCAGGCCTTCAGCACCATTCACACAAACAATTGCTATGGTCCTCTCATTTGGATCCTGATTCAAATCTGTTTCTACAACTAACCTTAGCACCCCTGCTGAAGAGATTTTTCCTTAAGTTCGGATCCTCTCTACTGGAAGAGGACCATACCTTCTAACACTAGTAGACCGAATGCAAATCTTGTATCCTTACTAATATGGTGAACTCTGGTATTGGATGGCTACCAGCTCATCTAAATAGGAACAAGCATGACTATATTGGGGGAAAAAGAAACAGGTTCAAACTTTTATAACAATTAGCATTGGGACTGGACCCGTGAGTGGCTATTGCACTTCTAGCCTAGAGAAGATTAGAAGAGTCAGTCTCAAAAAGAGAAAAAAATTTAAAATGTAATGATGTCACTCCACTATCCAGTAAACTCGAGTTGCTCCCGACTTTGTCTAGGGTCAAGTATAATGTCCTCTAGTTCAACCTTCTAACCCCCTTTACAGCCTGGCACTAACTTATCTCTCTAGCTTCATTATGGATTACTCTCAATCATATATTCTATGGTCCAAATAAACTGGTTTCTTCTTCATTTCTCACACATGGTTCTCCATCTCCCATCTATATCTCTTTGTTCTGGTTATTCTAAACATATTCTGTCTAGAAATAAACAATACTTGTTGGAAAGCCAGGAAGATTTATGTGATCTTTATTTTATATTTATTCTCTCCTGAATTCATGGGTAACCTCCTCAAAAGACTACAGAGAATCAGACAAATGTGAGCCCTTTTATGCTGCTTCCATTTGAATTTCCTGCCTTGCTCCTCCCTTCAGAACTGGGATTGGTCCCAGCTTTTCTGGGTTACAATCTTTCTGACCTGCCCATTTCATATATGTTCCCTAGTATGTTCCCTCCTCCCAATATGAGCTGAAATGCATCCCATGATGGGATAATGAGCCTCTAATTCTATGCAGGATGTGTCAGTTACTATGCATGTGGCTAGTTAAGCATGTGTGTTAATGAAAAGCTGGTGACCATCCTTTGGCCCCCCCGCCAGTTTAAACCAGATTATCTCAGGCCTCTTTCAAAGGTAAACTTACAGATTTCTTCCAGGTTGTCTGATTGAATAGGGTGCTCTACCCTTTCTCCCTCATCCTGATTAACACCTTCCTGCGCTTCTGTGCAACATTCATTGTCCCTATAGAATCTGTAGAAATAAACAACTACCATTTCTCAAATGGTCAGTCTACCACCCACCCTTATGCCTGTAATGTACTCCTTCCACCTCTAATTCATAGAGTCCCTCACTTCATTCAAGGCACAGCTCACTTTTGCTTTTCCTAATCTCCCAACACTAATACTATTACTTTCTCTAGCCTTTTCTGCATTTATTCTCTACATATTTATTATGCATATACTTGTTTGTGTTTATTCTGTCTCCTACATTAAACTGTGAGTTTGGAGGGCACTTCATTTTTATTTTTTTAAATCCCTAATGCTCAGTACAGTGCCTGTCGTATAGTACTTAATAAATATTGTTAGAGCAATTGATTTAGACTCATCCAAATGACCTGGTGCTATTTTAACATTGTTATCAATGACTCAAATAAAAGTATTCATGGCAGTCTTACTGCCAATGATTTGCCAATGATACAGAGCTGATAAGAAGAGCCAAAATCCTGGATGAGAGACTAAAGATGCAAAGGGATCTTAATCAGGACAGAACAATAGACTAAATCTAATAAGATGAAACCTAATAAAGATAAATGTAAGGCTTTTCCTTAGGTTCAAAATATTAACTTCACAAGTACAAGACAGGGAGAGGCATGGTTAGTCAGCAGTTTGAAATAAATCCAGAAAGCTCTTTAGGAGTCAAATGTGTTATATGGGAATCAAAAAACTATCAAGATATGACAATACCACTCCTCTACCCTGGCCATACCATGTCTTGAATATTTGCATTCAGTTCTGGGTACCAGGTTTAGAGAAGGATGGGATATTGATAAGCTGAAAGACATTCATGGCAAACAACCAGAATGGTGAAAAACCTTGAGTCTGTGTCATTAAGCACTTATTCTGTGCCAGACAGTGTGCTTAGTATTCAGGACACAAAGAAATGCAAATGAATGGCCATTTCCCTCAAGTAATTTACATTCTAGTAGAGCAAGAGAAGACAACATAGAAACAAGTATATTGATACAAGATATATTGGGTTCGATGGAAACAATATCAGAAGAAAGGAACTAGCAGTGAGTGGATTGGGACATGACCCAGTATAAAGTTCTAGCAAAAGGAGACTAAGAAGGAGCAGTCAGATTGGTAAAAGGAGAACCAGGAGAGCAATAGCATAATCCATAGAGGAGAAACTGTCCGGGACTAGAGGGTCATCATGAGCAAAAAAAAGCAGATAGAGAAGGATGGGGACTAAGAAAAGATGATAAAATATGTTGATTAAAAGATCACTTGTAATACTAAATAGATCAATTTCAGTTGAATGATGGCAGAAGGTGGATTGCAAAGCGCCGAGAACTGACTGAGAAGAAAGTAGTGGCATCCAGAATAGACAATTTCCTCAAGGAGTTCAACCTAGAAGGAGAAGAGAGTTAGAGGATGATAGCTAATGGACATTAGTGAATCAAGCAAGAGTTTTTTTAAGAATAGAAGAGACATGAACATTTTTTGTAGGCAGCAGAGAAGGAAACCCGTAGATTAGGAAAAAGTAAAGATCAGGAAGGGAGTGAGGGTGACAGTAAAGACAACCTGCTAGAAAATAAATGAGTAAGTTGGATGAGGAATGCATGTAGGTGTTTGAGAGAGGTGCTATGAGGAAGAGGACTGAAAAGGAAGCTTTTTATTAATGGCCTCAATTTTTTAGGCGACCTATGAAGTGAGGACTTTAGCTGAGAAGGTGAAAGGAAGAAATGCCTAGGCGTGAGGAGGGATGAAAAAGGTTTATAATGTTCACTGTGGTGAATGGGATATTGAATCAATTAGGGAGATATAAAAGAAATTCTCTGTTGAAGTTAGTGATCACTTGACATTATGTACCATAAATTTGCAGTGGACACAGTTAGTATGGGTTTTCTCTAGCTCCATTCAATAACATTTAAATAAAAGAAAATGAGTCAGACTGCAGGAATAAATCTGTAACAAGATGAGAGGATGAAAGAGTCTTAGAGGAGAGAATAATATAAAGTTGAGTTGGTTCACCAAGGAATAATAAAGAAAGAAGGAGAACGTAGCCAGGACCAGGTTGATGGTCATTTGATGGTCAAATGGTTGATGGTCAGGAAAATGAATTAGGATTGGTTAACTTAGTGAAGAAAAGATTCATGGGAGAAACAATTCCTCTCTTCAGATAATTTAAAGGGCTCTCATGCCCTGCTGCCCATTTAATGCTAGGGGATGAGGGACAGGCAGAGCAAATGAGTTCAGTTTAGGACAGGCTGAGTTTTCTGTGTCAATGGAATTTCTACCCATGTAGAAATTCTGGTGAGTAATTAGAAGTGTGTGGCTGGAATTTGGGGAAAAATGAGCACAGATGACTGAGATATGCAAGTGACCCAAATAAAGATGATCATTGGAACTATCAGAGCTAATGAGATTGTCAATGGAGAAAGCATAAATAAAGGGAGAAGAGGGCTAACATTTTGGGGAGGAGAAAGAAGAGGAGAAAGATCCAAAGTCAGTACCCTCTCCTCTACAGCTGGTTCTTTCCTTGTCCTTAGCAATGCATTGGGGAAAAGAGGAAAGGTCCTCAATGATAAGTCAAGGAACCTGGGTTCTAGTCCTGATTTTATCACTGTGTGTCATTGGGAACATCACTCAACACCTCTGGACCTTGATTTCCCTAGTCATTAAATGGGTATAATAATACTTGCATGTACTTTATAGGACTAGAAAGTATATGAAAACTTGTATGGAAAGTTACTTTATAAGCCTTAGAATATTACAGAAGCATAAACTATTTTTAATAGCACTGTTTTCTCCTTTCCCACCACCTGACTTACACTTTACTTGTGAATCCTCAGAGCTTGTGGGAGGGTAGCTCCTTTTGTGCTTCCTTTTGCGTTTATGGTTCCATCATTTATTTTAGAGGACATGTTTCTTTTTATACCTAAGAATGTCTTTAAGTAAGTAGAACTGAAGGAAGAAAGTTTTTCATTCCTTGCCAAGATCTAGATAGCTGGGAAACTCTGAGTCTAGAGCAGAGGCTCTTAACCAGGTGGATAGATTTCAGTGGGCCCATGGACTTGCATAGGGGGCAGACTTACATCTTCATTTTCACTAAATTTTGGTTTGCTTTCTATTCCATGTTTTCATTCTATGCATTTAAAACCATTATTTTTAGTATCTCAGCTTCACCAACGAGATCCATGACACCCAAAAAAAGGTTAAGAATATATAATCTAAAGGCCTCATTTCTAAAATATACATGGAATTGAGTCAAATATATAAGAATACAAGTCATTCCCCAATTAATAAATGGTCAAAAGATATGAACAGGCAATTTTCAGAGATAGAAATTAAAGATATTTATAAGCATATGAAAAAATGTGCTAACTCACTATTGATTAGAGAAATGCAAATCAAAACAACTCTGAGGTACCACATCTCACCAGACTGGCTAAGATGACAAAACAGGAAAATGACAAATGATGGAAAGGGTGTGGAAAAATTGGAACATTAATGCATTTTTGATGGAGTTGTGAACTGTTTCGACCATTCTGGAGAACAATCTGGAAGTATGCCCAAAGGACTAAAAATAATTGCATACCCTTTGACCCAGTAGTACCACTTCTAGGGTTGTATCTCAAAGAGATCATAGAAGTGGGAGGGAGACCCATATGTACAAAAATATTTATTGCAGCTCTCTTTGTGGTGGTAAAAAATTTGGAAATTAAGGGGATGCCCATCAATTGGGGAATGGCTAAACAAGTTGCATATATGAATGCAATGGAATACTATTGTGTTATAAAAAATGAAGAACAGATGGACTTCCTATTTACCTGTGTCTATAGATATAGATATAGATATATAGATATATAAATACATATCTATATGACACCTTGCAAAACTTAAAGTACTAAATGGATATTAGTTATTATGATGATTGTAATTTTATTTTGCTTTTTTTCAGAGGGACAATTTGGGTTAAGTGACTTGCTCAAGGTCACATGGCTAGTAAGTTGTTAAGTGTCTGAGGCCAGATTTGAACTCAGGTCCCCCTGACTCCAGGGCCGGTGCTCTTTTCATTGTACCATCTAGCCACCCCCTGATTATAATTATTATAGCCCATCTAATCCATCTCCTTCATTTTCTAGATGAGCAAGCCTAGGTCAACACACCACATCTCCTAGCACTCTCTCTAAGTCTGACTGGTCCTTCCCTTATCCTCCACTGACACAGGGCAAGGAGAAATTAGCATTCCCTCTTTTCCTTCTCTGACAGTTTTGGACCCTACCTCTGTTGCCATCTCTCCTTTAAAATTCATTTCATCCTGTTTATAGGTCCTTATTGCTGTCAGCTACAGACCTCATAATTACTCTTCTTCCAATTACTCTCCTTCCCCAATAATTTGAATATCCTTCTCTCCTTAAGCTCTCTATGAACTACTTGGACTCCCAGCTTTTCGGCATTAACAATTTCCACGATCACCTCCGTTTTCGATCTATGTTTGTCTTGCAAAGTAGTGATCATATATCAGCATCCCCCGCCCCCCAGAATCCTACTTATAGCTCTTCATAGCTTTTTTTATACCTAAACTAAACTGTCATGGAATTAATGTTACCATCATTAGCAAACTCTCCAACTTCAGTGCTGTCTCCAAAATGGAAAGTTATTAATAGTGGAAAAATTGTACCTGTGTTTAGGGGTATATTAGTCAATCTTTAACTATCAGCTCTCCAGTAAAGTTTAATCTGCATTATTAACACTTTCTCCAACACTTTCTTAAATCTATACAATCAACAAAGTCATAAATCAAGTTATGGTTTGCAATGTTTGCTGACTTCTGAGGCTCAGACTGAAATTTTAAAAATTGGATCTCATGTTCCAGCTCCAGCACTCTGCTTCATGTGTTCAATTTGAATCGAAATCTCATTTTCCCAGTAGCACTGAGTGACTATAAAATGCCTGTTTTATAAAGGAAAGGTTTTCTTTAAGTTTAAATAAAAGGATAACAAATCATATTTTACAGTATTTTTGGTTCACAAAGCACTTTTTCACAGCAATCCTATAAGGTAAATGGTGTAACATTAGTTGACCTGAGTGCTTTAAGGTTTACAAAACCCTTCAATTATGTTATTTGAGCTCATAACTGCCCTCTTTGGAGGGTATTACATGTATCTTTTTTGTTTTATGAATAAGGAAATTGAGGCTCAAAGAGATTCAGGAATTTGCCCATGATCATGTATCTAATAAGTGTGTTCCAGAGGTGGGATTGAAACCCAGACCTCTCCTAACTCCAAGTCCAAAGCATGTTCCGGTATCATCAGCATTTTTAGGATGATAAAATTGAGACATACAAAGGCAAAGTGACTTGCTCAGAATGTTTAGACTCTGCTTAACCCTTTCCCATCCTTCTCCACAGATTCCTGTTATGGGAGGGGCTTTTATGGATTCACCAAATGAAGACTTTAGTACGGAATACTCCTTGTTTAGCTCATCAGCCAATGTCCACACAGCCACTTTGGGGCCAAACCAACTGGAAGACCCACCTCGTTCTTCCAATGATGCCATCTTATTATGGATTGCCATAATAGCCACCATTGGGAACATTGTGGTGGTAGGCGTTGTGTATGCCTTCACCTTCTGAGCAAAACAAAGACTGAGCAGGTGGTGAGCATGAGGCTAAGTGGAAGGAGTGCTGGTAATCATGTGTGAAACAGAAGCCTGCTGGCATGGACAGACAGTATCTATGTGTGCTTCTTCTCCCTATCCTTGTAGATAGAATTAGGCCATGCTGTGCCAAGAAACTGGTTGCCTCATCATTTAGTTCTTACCAAGGTCTTGAAATGAAAGTTGGCAAACAGGGCCAGCCTTCAGTTTTTTTTTTACACAATCCTTTCAAAGCCTGATGGTAGAAGCTTGAATTGTGCTAAAAATGAGTATTGTACTTTGAAAATTCATAGTTTGGTTTTGACAGGTAACTCTATGCCTTCTAGAGGGTTAAGGCTCATTTGGAAAACAAATTAACTTGTACATTTTTTTCCTGTTTTTTTCCTTTCACCTGGATTTTCTGTTCTTTTTGTGGCTGGAGGGGGGAAGGTACTTATAAAATAAGTTCTACCACCAAAAACTAATTTATACAGTACACAAATATTAATATTTTGTGATAGGAGTAAAGCTGTTTTGTATCTACTTCTGAAAATTAAAGATTGTTGTAACCAGATAATACCTTAGATTTGGTACTTCATTTTCCAGATTAGAAAAGTAAGATTCATACAGGTATTGCGTAATATCACATAGCTTATCAACAGTAGAACAGAGAACAGAACCCAGGTTTCCTGGTTCCCCAAACCACTGCTGTTTCCATTCCCTGGTTTCTCTTTGAGGAAGGAAGAAACAGTCCTTGATAAACTGATTCAGGAATACTTAAAACTCTTCCACATTAAAGAACAGATGGCCTCACTGACTACGTTGTAAAGTTTGAAAAGATCATGATATAATTTGATATCTTTTGAATATACTTTTGCATGCCTCATTTTATTCCCAACTGATGGAATCATGGTAGATGTGGCAATTCCTGGATGAAAGAACAGGTCATGACTTGCTGAGGGCAAAATTTCTCCCACTGAGGCTCAAATCAGAGTCCTCTTCTTCCTTCCATAGAAATGCTGCTGCCCCCAAGAGTCTCAAGACACAGACAACACCTTGGGAAATGGAAAATGAAATGGGAGGGGAGCCTCTTTCCAGGAACCTAAGAGTTCTTTCTCTCATTATTATAAGGGGAGTTTCTTAAGTCTATGTGGGTGCTGTTTGTGATTTAAGGAAATGAAAACACAGTCTTCTGCCCTTGGGGGTGGCAAATGTTATTACAAAAAATTTAAATTCACCCAGGCCATCATCCAGTCATATGAACAATTTTTTTTAGGACAGAGAAAGAAACAGCCTAATTTTCTAAGTGACACCATTAAGTGATTGCTACCGAGAAACTATGGCAACAGAATTATCAGTCTGACTGTGTCTGCAGATTGACTCCAAAAGAGAATTGGCTGCATCTCATTTTTACAGCTGGATATCCAGGACTGTTAATATTCAAGTGGTCTCTAAAAGTTTGCAAAACATGGCTCATGTTATTGTTATATTCTAACTACCAGAAAATCATCTTTGTATGAAGAAAGAAGATTTGGTAGGCCAGTTGGGACACCATATTTATATAGCTGTGGCTGTAGATTATTCTCTGGATTTGTGGTTTGGCCAAAGTTTCTTATTGTTTTTTAAAAAAGACTATTTCAGACCTAAGGGAAGGCTTTCCTAAACACCGAAGCCTTTGTTGCAAGGATCATTTAATTTATTAGTAAGCATTTTTTTAATGTCTACTGGGTGTCAGGTACTGTACTAGGCACTGTGGGTGCAAGGACAAAAAAAATTTTTAATGAAATAGTCCCTGTTTCTAGAAGTCCTTTTGATCACTGCAGGCCCAGAGAGATAGTGCAAGTTGCTAATTTCCAGGAGACTCATTACCTTGAGACTGTGGAAAATCTCTCTGGGATGTGTAAACATTTGCCATTGGCTTGGTTTCCCATTTCCCAGGATCACAAAATCTTAGAGCAAGAAAGAGTTGAAGAGTCCATCTAATTCAGCTCCTACCCAAGGCATGGATCTCATTTATAGCATCTCCAGGAGCGGTTATTTAGCAATCAGCTAGAATTCAATTGGACGTAAAGGTCTCTTGGAGTCCAAACTGGGTGGGAGAGAGAGAAATCAGGTAAAGTGGGAGAGAGAGAGAAGGAAGCAATGTGTAGCTCACAGACTTTGAAGGATAACTTGGTAATTCAACACTACCCCCTTAATTATGGCTTTCTCCTGTCTTCTTAGTCTCTGATAGGTAGTAGGCATTCTTGGGATTTGGGGAACAGATTTCAATAAAACTCAACTCCAAATATGATCCCACAATTTTCAAGTTCATATTTAATCCATTCTAATTCATCAAGTAGACAAAGACGGTAGCTGTATAATAATAATAATAGTAATAATTATAACTGACATTTATATGAAACCTCAAAATTTGCAAAGAACTTTATATGCGTCTCACTTGATCCTCACAACACTTCTGTGAGGTAGGTGCTATTATTATTGTGACCAATTAATGAGAAAAGGACATGAAGTATGATTTTCAGCACATTTAAGCAAAGTGAGTTAGGGTTAGGCTATTAGGAGTCAGAGGATTCTTTTAGTTCAGCCTGTTGCTTTTGGATGTCAAAACCAAACTATGAATTTTCAAAGTATAATACTCATTTTTAGCACAATTCAAGTTTCTACCATCAGCCAGAGAACGTAGATCCTTAGTTCAAATGGCCCTCCATTTTTAAAAGGCTAAGCTACCAAGTGATCAGAAAAGGGGCTTCAAAACCATTAGGTCCATGCAGCCCTGAGTTTAGGTAATTGGGAAAATAGTTTATGGATAATGGTCTAAACTAGGACTGGGTATATCATTAGCAGCTAATAAACATTAACCAAAGGGCAGAATAAGGCAAATGAGAGGAATTTCATAGGACCCAATGACTTATAACTAGAAGACATCTTAGAAATCATCTGGTCTAAGCCCATAATTTTTACAAGAAGTAAACTGAGGCTTAGGGAGGTTAATTGGTTTGTTTAAATTCACACCGGTAGCAAGCAGAACCAGAATTTGAACCCAGATCCAATGATTCCAAAAGCTTTATTCTTGAGTAGGCAGATTTAAATTCAATATGAGGAAGGGCTTTCTAATAATCAGAGATAACCAACAATGCTATGGGATGCATTAGAATAGAAAATAAGTTCCCTATCATTGAATATTCAGTTGCATTCAAGCACCTTTTAATAAATATTTATGGTGCAAGTACCATGATAGACACTTGAGAAACAAAAAGCAAAAATGAAAGTCCCTTCCCTCATATTCCATTGGAAGGTAATAACATATGCACACAAATAAGTAAGTATAAAGCAATTGGAGGATGGGTTCAGGGAAAAAACTGTAGCAACTGGAAAAATTAGGAAAGACTTCAGTAAGAGGTGGTACTTGAGCTGAGCCTTGAGGGGAGTGAGGAGCTCCAAGAAGCAAAGGAGAAGAGGGAAAGCATTACAAGCACCCTCTGCAAGAGCATGGAAGTTTTTCATATTTAATTATCAAGGATATTATAGATAAGATTCATTCACCAAATGAACCTTAAGTTTTTTCAAACTTTGAGATTTTTATCATGATACATAAGATTATTTATAGGACTGTAAATCCCCAAATGAGATCACAGATCCCCAAACGCTTCAGGGCTCAGACCTTGGATCTTTTAGAGTTATGCGTCCTTTCACTTCCAGTGAGAGAATGTTGACTGCTAGAGTCTGCCATGGATCATACTAAACCCTTAGGATTCATTAAGGTACCTCTAGTCATTTGGCACTTTCCTGCTCCTTCTTACCTTGCCACCAGTGCTCCACATGGGGTAAATTGCCTCATGTTTCATAAGATTCCTTCACTTGGCCATCACACATATCTTATAATCTCTGTTTCTAAGGCAACATTTTCCCCTTTTCAAAAAAGAATATTTTAAACCATGTATTCTTTATAACACTCTTGCATAAATGTGTGGGCACATTTTTCTTTGTAGTTTTAGGTGATTGATTCCAAAGAGTCACTGGCTATCTTAGAATCATAACACTTTGAAATCCTCGAACTTGAAGGGATACCAGAAGTCATGTAGTCTAACTTACTATTCATATTATTAATCATTCCCAGCAGGTGATTACCTAACTTAAATGATGGTGAACTAAGAACTCTTTGTGGCAGCTCATTCCATTTTTAACTCCAATAATCAAGAAGTTTGTATTTACATTGACTCTAAAGTGAACTCCCTCTCTTCTACACACAATTCATAGAATAAGAGCAAAGGGGTATTGTGTTCCCACTACCAGATTTGGCAAACGACACAATGATCGTGGACTAGAGACTGTTGATGGAGGAGGCAACAAGAATTTACTTGACTATAATCTCTTAACCTAGAGTACTTTTTTTTTAACCTTCTGAGTTCTCAAAATGCACAAAAATAGTGAAATGACTGTTTCCGAGCTGTGACTACAACCTTTATATTGATTCCTTTCTGAATATGTGCCCCTCAAATATTTGTTCTTAGTACCCTGTTTTCCTTCCAATTAAGGGCCTGCAGACATCTGTCTTTCAACCCCATTTGCTGGAGTTGTTCCCATGTTTTAATTCTTCATCAGCACTTGCATCATAACAATGAGGAGCCTCTTCTGCCTTTCTCAACAGTCTGTCACTGTGATTCATGTGTCTTTTGTTTTCATAACTCAACCTTTGAAAACCATCTGGAGGGTTAGCCTGGTACCTTTGTTCTTAACCTTGGAGTTCTTAACCTTGTTTGTGTCATATCCCCTTTTGGCAGTCTGGTGAAGCCTATGGATCTCATTCCAGAATAATACTTCTTAAAAGTACCTCATACTTGAAGGAAATGCTAAATTTCAGCTAGAGGCCAATTAAAATGAAGATGGAATTGTTTTCCCATCTCAGTTCACAGACTCCTTGAAATCTATCCATGCTTGCCATTCTAAGACAACTCCCTAGCCCACTCCCCCCTCTCATTCTGGAGGAATGTGCACACCAGGGCTGTGATAATTCAGTATAACGGCCCGTTGGCTTTCCTTCTGGGCAGTGGAGGAAACCTCAAGAAATCACTGAGGTCAGTATCCTACTCCAGGCAGATAGTTATCTCCTCTTATCCAGAGATCCACTGTAAAGCTCTGTTACCAGTTAGCTGGGTTGGCATCTGGTCATTTTCAAAATAAGTTTTAAATGGACTCCCTGGAAGGCAGCCAGACCACATTAGCACAGGATCCCTCTGTAGGAGGTTCATTAGATACAGCCCCCATGCTCAGCAGCCTTTGTTGTCTATCAGATTACACAGGACAGTTTCTTTCCAGTAGTTTGATTCATAACAAAAAGCCTCAAAAATGAACTCACTTTGTACCAATGCTTCTGAGCATGATAATAAAATACAATCTCCAGGAAACCTTCCGTCAAAGCAGCCATTTTAATGGCAACTTCCCAGAAATCTCATTCTCAGAGAACATAAGAGAGAGGAATCTTCCACTGCACTTGAAAATATATATATGTGTGTGTGTATGTATACATGTATGCATGCATGTATGTTTGTACATACACATGCATTTGCATATATGTATACATTTATATATGTGTGTGTCTATAGTGCAGAAAAAATTAAACAAGATGAAAATCATGAAATAAAACCTAGCTCCCTCCAGTCAGCAGGAAGATTATGGTGTAAAAGAGTAAGATCAGACATAATATGCATGAAAGTGTAACAGCTGAAAATAGAAGCAGCATGATGCCACAACAGAAGAGATATCATAAGGTAAAATACCTCCGTTTTCCAACATCCTTACCTATGAGACATTTAAACCACTTAACCTCTCTAGGCCTAACTTTCATCATCTATAAAATAAAGGGGTTGGCTTAGATGACTCTCATGTCTCTTCTAGCTCTAAATCTATGATTCTATGATAGGAATGGACTATGAGAACTATGAAGTCATGGGACTTTGAGCTCACACTCATGAAATAACAATTCATGGAATAATTAGATGAACAGCTCACTTTTACATAAAACTGAAGGTTTGCAAGGTAAAGCAATTACAGCGTTGCCTGAATAGCAAACCCTGTTTTCATTGTTACATTTCATTTTACTGGGCGATGGAAAGATGTATAGTGTCAAACAAGCTTCAGGATATTTCCAATGATGACTTGCATGAAATAAGTGACATAGAAGATGTCGTCAAGGGCATGTGTCATAGGAAAAATTTATCAGGTATGTGTCAAGAATGAAGCATAATAGGTAACCACTTTGGAAGCTGAATTGACACCCTTGAAATAGTAAAAGCATCAAAGGAAAGCTCTTGGTACCTTGGACAGATGGAGGACTTTTAGGAAGAAATTAAGGAAACATTCACAGAATGAGAAGGTACAAATGAATGACAGTTTGCACTAGTGAAAGGAATAGCCACACAGATGAGATCTCAGATCCACTGAAATAGGGTTGACATTTATATGATGCTTAATGGCTGCAAATCCCTTTACCTTCATGAGCTTATCTGGCCTTCATGTTAAGCCTTAGAGGTAAGCAGGGAGAGTATTACTATTCCCATTTTTCTGATGAGAAATCAAAGCTCAAGAAAATTGAATGATTTACCCAAGGTAATAAAGCTTATGAGAAACAGAATGAGAATTTAAACCTAAATACTTTCACTCCAAAACTAGTGCTTGTTCATTTGTTTGTTCATTTTTATACTATAGGACTCCTCAAATCTTGTCATTTTTATCACTAATACACTATTCTTTAGTGAAAAACAGGGCATCTGAGCTAATCAATAAACCCAGAATCATGAACCTGAAGAAAACTGTGACATAGTTGCCTTTTCTCACAAATTTCTTTTAATTGCTACTTAATCAAAGCAATTCTAAAAGCCTAATTCTGAAAAGATAGATTTGATCAATTGTTGAGGTACTCTATATCAGACACCATGAAAATCTACGCTGAGCTGGGTTTTTAGTTATAACAATTATTTGTATAATTCTGAAACAATATGGATTTGTATCATTGTTAATACAATAAGAATTTCTTCGAGTCTTTGTATTTCAGCTACATTTATTTTTTTAAGCTTGGTTTTTTATTGAAAGAATTGCAAGTAGAGTTGTGGCCCAAACTTCAAATATCCATTTTTCTCGCTTTTCATCCTCTAATGTTTTCCTTTGTCCCTATCACCTCCACAAGGGCAGAATCCTATAAAGCAGTGATTCTTGTGCATTTCCACGTATCTTCTTGTATAGATTCTTGTGCTATAGTCTTTCAAAGGGCTTTTAGTTCACCTCACTCCCTCCAAAGGAAAGTTGAGACAAGAGGTTATAGGCTGAGATTATATTTCATATACCCATATAAATCATCAGAACTGAAAACATTCATAATATTACTGATCATAGAATGGTAGAAATGTGAGATATCTTAGAGTTCACAGAACCATTAAATATGAAAACTTAGAAGGCATTTGGACTAAAGACAAGAATGCTAAATGGAGCTGGAAAGAACTTTGGAGATCATCTCACTCAATCCGTTTGTTTGGAGGGATTGGAAGTGATTTTTCCCAGAGTTTCTTCTCTGGGAATCTTGCCAAGTGTGTTTATGTAACATCGGACCAACATATAGATTTGATCAACTGGTCAGTTCATTCCGAAAAACAAATCAAATCCATCAAACAGTATTTATTAGATAGAAGCAAAACTCTTCAGAAAAGATCCTGTTAGCACAATCTTCCCAGAAGTGAACAGACCTTCATGTGTCACCCCAGTGTTCCTGAAACTGTTTGACATGTCCTTTTTTAATCCATAAAAAGGTTTAGATAGGGGAGTCAGTATTTCCTTTTTTAGCAGGCTGCCTCACTAACCTGTTAATGACTTATACATAGTGTATGTAATGGATACTAAAATAAAAAAGTACCTAAGACTCAGTAGCTGTGCATTGAGATCATAGAATACAGTTAGGGTCACAAGATTTGCAATGAATGCAAAAAAATATAACTAAGGATTCAAAGCAGTAAAAAGACTTAACAGGTGGTAAAATAACAAATAATATAGGTGTTCTGAATAGCGAAAAAACCACTGTCGACCTGGAAGATTTCAGAGGGGTTGACAGTAGAGCTTGGTCTTAAAGGATGGGTAAGATTTCTGTAGGCAGAGATGGTTACTAACTGAGGGAGAAAGATGGGAGTTAGAGAAAGTTACAAGTGTGGGGAATAGTTTATGTGAAGAAGAAAGGGATAGCATACTAGTGAAGTTAACAGAAAAGGTTGGCTGATGCATTTTATAAATGTCTGCACTTAGTCAATAGCAGTAAGAAAGGCTCTGATAAATGGACACACTGAAGCAGATTGGTGGCTAGAGCCTGTATAAGCTGGAACCTATACGTGCTCATACTTCCTCTGTCTATGACCCTTTGAGAAATTCCCTCTCTGGTCCTCAAATTCTGAGAACCACTCAGGAGGTGTGTACAGTTTGTTTATTTACATTTTTAAATACAGTTAAGTGTCATGGATTGAAAGCCAGCTTCATTCAGGAAAATTTAGGTTCAAATCCTTCCCTGATACTCATTCTGTGACCTCAGACAAGTCATTTAACCTCTATCCATGCCTACAGGCATGTCTCTGTCTAACTCTGCAGAAGATTTGCTAATCTGCTTTAGGAGGAATTCTCTCATTAGGCACTGCCTAGACCTATGAAATTCTAAGTCTAGGCAAAAATTAAATTAAATAAAATGATTCATTGCTATTTCTTTTCTTTTCCATGACCCTAGAACTTTTGTGGCTTTGAATGGGTTGAGGTGATCTCTGTGCAGACTGATATTCTACTGAAACTTTATTCTTGTGACAGGAAATGTGAATGACACATACAGGGAACACTGGAATTTGGTATTTTCCTTGAAGCTTTACTAGTTTATTGAATGAAAAGATATTTTAACAGATTTTTGAATGTCCTTTCCTACTTAAATAACTGGGGAACTTCCCTAACACTGTTAATATTGTCTCTCTTTTTCTTGTCTTTTTAACTTTGTTAAAAATAATGTTGATTAAAATAATATTTAAATGTGCTTTTATGGAACAAATTCACAAAACTAAAAGGTGTTTTTTTTAAAATGTAGACTATTTTTGTTTAGTTGGCTTTATACAAAGTGTTTATTATTACCCTGTTATTGTCATATTATAACAAATATTTTCTTCATAAATGCTTGGTACTAGTTTGTCTGTAGATAAAGAGCTTTCAATAAAGAACATGGTCAATAAAATATGAAAACTATGGAGTATCTGATGCCAACAAAAACATAGTTGAATCTATAGGGTGGGACATTCTGTAATAATTAGGCACTGTCCAAGGATCCAAGCATCCTGACTTCTCCATTAGTGAGTATACAAGTTACAGAATAACCACACTTATAAATATCAATTGATAACAAGCAGTTCAGGTATCTAGATGAGCTATAGATTCAACAATTTGGGAAAACATTTACTGAGCACCTATGCTTGAGAAGATTTCCTCAGCAGAGGAAATACAAAAATATATAAGACTTGGTCCTTATGACCAAAAGGCAAACAGTGTAGTAAGAGAGATAAGATGAGAATACACAAAATTTTAATTTAGAATGTAATGTGGGAGGAGCACAATGTGCTATGAAAGTACTGAGATTAGAAGAGTCTCTACCAACTTGAGAAGGAAGATTTCATGAAGGAGGTGACCTATGTGGCACTGGAGGCAGGTCTTGGAAGATGGGAAGTATTTCAATTCAAGAAGGAGCAGTTGGTGGAGGTGGAAGATACTCCAGGTACAGGATAGGATGACACAGAACAGTGTTGGATAAATTCAGGGATAAGTGAGTTTGGCTGGAAAAACAATAGGTAAAGAAGAGGAAAGGGAAATATGACTGGTAAATTAGAGTAGTTTCATATTTTGGAGGGTCCTGAATTCTAGGCAAAAGAATTTGGACTTTTTTCAATAGGTAGAGGGAATTCAGTGAATATCTTTTAGCAGGATGAGATGACCACATTTATGCATAAGAAGAATTAATCTGGAAGTGAAATGTAGGGTTGGTTAAAGTGGGAAAAAATGGAGAAGAGAGACAATGGGAGAACATTAAAAGAATTCAAATGAGAAGGAATGACTGCCTGAACAAGACTGCAAATTAGTAGAGTTTGAAAGCTAAGGAAAGATGTGAAAAATAATGAGGGGGCAGAATCAATAGTATTTGACAAACAATTAGAAGTCTGGAGTGAAGGAGAGGGTGGAGACCTGATTATGAAAGGATTATGGGTTAGGTGAAATTGTAATGAAGACTCTTAGGGATCTCAGCACAAAAGTTCTGGAACCTATCAAAGTAAAGAATTTAACAGATTTCTGAATGGCTGTGATGTACAATCATTTCTGTTGATCTACTCAGAGACAAAACAAGATATGGAGATTCCCAGCACATTATTTGGGATGAGGTGAAATGCAGGAAGGGTATCTAATTATTCCAAAAAGTTTTGGGGTAGTTAATCTGGTTCTGACCCACTAGAACCAAGAACCAACTCAGTTCAGAGATGTCTATTCATGACCCTAATCCCAAGAGAGTGTGAGGAGAAACAGCCTCCATCTTCGTTTTGAGGCTCCTTCTTTGTTAGGAGTCAGTTCCAACTCTTGCTTGGGCTAGTAAGGTGGGAGAGAATTTCTCTTAAGACAACAAGGGATCACCAAAAGCCCAGGGGACAGCCTTTCTTACAAAAAGGCTCCAGATTTGAACCTACAAATCTCAATCCCTGGACAGGCCAATTCATGGGATCAGGCTTTCTTATTAACACTTTTAGCTGTGGCATCCTCCTGATGAAATTATTAAATTGGCCTTTTAATAGGCAAGCAACACTGGGAAGCACTGGTGTAAAGAAATCCCTACACAAATATGGTACTGATACCTAAATCAGGGAGAGACAAAAGGGAGAAAGAAAATTATAGAACAGTCTCCCTCATGAATGTAGATGCAAAAATCTTAAATAAAATATTAGCAAAAAGACTACAGCAACTTATAGCAAGAATACTACATTTT
>CM053595.1:15268479-15280196 GCA_028646575.1 Pseudocheirus occidentalis
AGTTTCTCCTAGCCAAGATTACCTTGCATTCATTTTTCACATGTTTTGTATATACTTATATGTAAATATGTTGTCTCCCCTTATAGAAGGCAAGCTCTTTGAGAGCAGCAACTGTTTAAATTGTTTGTAACCTCAGAATCTAGCGTAATACTTGGCACATTATATAGGCTGAATAAATGCTTATTGTTATAGGCTAGAAAAGTGATTTTAAAAATAGCTTCTTTTTTTTTTGCTTTTTTTTGGAGGGGGAAAGTAGGGCATTTGGAGTTAAGTGACTCACCCAAGGTCACATGGTTAGTATTAAGTGCGTGAGGCCGGATTTGAACTCAGGTCCTCCTGATTCCAGTGCCTGTGCTCTATTCACCTAGCTGCCGCAGGAAAATAGCTTCTTAAAAAAAAAAAGACTGAGGGCTTCAAGCAAGGCTAGACTTTGAATATTGTCTTTTCTTCAAAAGGATGCTTAGTACCTGGTGTGAAAAGTATGGTTTCATAATAAAGAATTTAAAAACATGCGTCAGATTTTGTGAAATCAGTGCCAAATTATAAAACAAGTGATTGCTTCAGGATATATTGCATAATATATATTTTTTAAAGACGTAAAAAGTTGTAAGATTTGTCAAATGTCAATAAATTTAATTATTTTTTTAAAGAGGAAAAAAGAAAAAGCTTTTACTTCTAATCTTTCTGGATCACAAATGGTCACTACAGGAAACCTCAAGTTCTGAGAATGTACCAGAAGTTTTTAATCACATTAATTGAACTGCTAGCACTGAGTCTGTTTGAATTTAATCCTTAGGAGAGCAAATATTACCCTGGTAATAGGAGGTCACCCACATCCTGGAGTTATTGCTATATGTAGTGTCCATCAAATCCATTTAGAGTGTATGACATTTAAATCAGGCAGAGGTTGATTGCATTTTAATATGGATCATTATTATTATTACCAACAATAATATTGTTGCTGTTTATCCTTTGTTTTCAAAGAGGACCATTGACCCCAGTACACCCACACCTATGGATCAAACACTAATTCATTCAACAACCATCTATCAAATTCTTACTGTTGCAATGAACACAATGTTTGGTGTAAGAAGGATATAGATTTAGAATTAGTTCTATTAGGACTTAATAAATCATAGAACTATAGAATGTAACAGCTGGAAGACTGATTAGAGATCGTCTAGGCCTTGACCTAGGGTCCACAGACCCTAAATGAGTTCATAGATAGATTTTAAGGGATTCATGACCTTGGATGGAAAAAATTCACATATTTTACCCCAGTAATCTTTAACTGAAATTTAGCACTATTTTCAATTATGCATCCAAAATAATATTATTCTGAGATAAGATCTATGCGCATCAGCAGTCTGTTACAGGGTTCAATGACACACACAAAAAGGTTAAGCACTCCTGATCTAGTTCAACTTCCTCTTTTTATGGACAAGGAAATTTAGACCTGGGAACAAAATTAGCTCAAAGTCACAAAACTAATTAGTTTCATAAATGGAATTAGAAGCAATGGTCCCTGATGCCTTATCCCATGCTTCCTCCACTATACCATATTCCCTC
Organism: Pseudocheirus occidentalis; assembly: GCA_028646575.1. Taxonomy (NCBI): domain Eukaryota; kingdom Metazoa; phylum Chordata; class Mammalia; order Diprotodontia; family Pseudocheiridae; genus Pseudocheirus; species Pseudocheirus occidentalis. The sequence goes on from CM053595.1 coordinate 15,270,049, forward strand.
CCTAATACAGTCTGGGTGGTAAGAAATTTATATACTTATATGCACATACATTCATAAATATACATACCATACACACATATGTATGTAGTGGTATGGTGGAGAAAAAAAAAGCTGTATGAAGAGCTGGAATATCTGGACTTAAATCCCAGTTCTGCTACAAACCAGTAAGAGATGTTGGGGAGGTCCCTTAACCTCTTTGTCTTTAATTTCTTCATCTATTAAATGAGTACCTTCTATTAAAAATTTTTTGATGTTCGTCCCACTCCATGTCTATGATATGAGAATGAAGGATATGAAAAGTGCTGCAAGAAAGGCACACAGTGGCAAGGGACTGACTACTTTCTGCTAGAATGTTTTTTTGGCATAAGGAACATTCAAGTTGGGTCCTGCACAACAGGAAAGATTTGTACAGACAGAAATGAAGGGAGAAGAGGACAGAACATAGAGAGGGTATTACAGCATCAAGTCTGGATAGTTCATGAATTGTTTAGGAAATGAAGAGTAGTCCAGACTGGCAGGAACACAGTATGAATGCAGGGACAAAAGTATGAAAATAAAAGTAGACTGGGGCAGATCAAGTGACAAACTAAGGAGTCTGGACTTTATCCCATAAGGCAACAGGGAGCCTTATAAAAAGCTTTTAAAGAGGTAAATGAGGTGAACAGAGAAATGCATTAGGACAATTATTCTGGCTGTTCAAGAAGGATGGATTGAGAGGAAGAGAAACTAGAGATAAATGAAATCTAAGTAGGAGACTATTTCAATAATCCAGGCCAGTAACAATGAGGTCATATCAGTGCAAATAGAAAGGACAAAATGGATGCACATGTCCTTGGAGAGATAGAATTAACATGATTTGGGGACTTAACTAGCATAGAGGGTAAAGGATAGGGAGAAATATAAACTGAGTGAAGAATTGCACCATTATTAGAAAGAGGGATGGAAGAATAAGCAGGGCCATTTGATGATGAAGTGGATTTTAGATAGGATGAATTTAAGATACTGGAGGGTTGTCTAAGGGGAGATGCCTAAGAGGTAGGTAGAAACATGGCCCTGGAGTTTAGAGTATGGGAGATGAGACATGGGAGTCATCAGGATAGATATGCTAACTCAAAGTCAAGAATGATGAATATATGATGAATATGATGAAAGCAGACTACTTTGCCAGGATGAAGATGTAGAGAAAGATGAAATGAATGTCAAGGAGAGAGTCTTGAGGAATGTGGACTATTATTAGTATTGTCTTATATTTGATGGACTTTAGATAGAAATAGTTCACTATCCTACTATCATCATGTTTAGCATTTGGCATGATCATCATCATCAAGAGGAAGTACGGCTTTGTGGATAGCAAGATGGATTTGGAATCAGGAAGATTTCAATTCAAATCATACCCCTGGCATGTACTAGTTTTGTGACCTCACAGAAGTCACTCAATCTCTCTGAGTCTTGAGAAACTCTCTAAAACTTATCTACTAAGTTGGAATTGGTTAGTAATAGTCTATATGGATGGATGGAATACTATAAAGAGGAATTCACCTATTTTGATACATAATTAATCCTATCTTCCACTTAACACCTTTTAAAATAATCAAAACCACTTTCATAGTCATAATTTCATTTGTTTTTATGTTACTTTGGGGAGGGTCAATATGTTATATATACGTATATATGTGTGTGTGTGTGTGTGTGTGTGTGTGTGTGTGTGTGTGTGTGTGTATCTCACAAAGATTAACATTCCCAAAGAGGAAAAGTATGCCTTTCCCTGAACAAAAAGATCAAATGTTGGTAGATTGTAGTGGCTAAGTTATGTGCTGGGGAAACCCTGCCTAGGAAACAAAAAGTTCAGCAGATAATCTTACTTTTCTGAGAAATTTTACCCCACTAGCTTGCTTGCCTCTAAATGTAAGCATTTCCAAAGGCTTTGTCCTTGAAATTCATTTCTTCTTTCTACATCTTCATCCTTTTTCAATTGGATTTGCTTTCATCACGTCAGTAATCACATCTGTGCTGGCAACTCCCCTATCTCTATCTCCAAACTACCCTGAGGCAGGGCCATATTTTCACTTGCCTTCTGGATAATTCCATTTGGTTATTCTGCTAGCAACTTAAAGTTACAATATCGAAAAAACTATTTCACCATCTTCTTTGAATCTGAACCAGGTGATGACTTTGGTATGTCAGATGACATCACCCTCTGATAGGGATGGCCTAAGTTCATAGACTGAGCACCAGGGTATACCCGGAATAATGAGTCTTTCCGTCACAGTGACCCCTGAAATCTACTATATGGACAGGTTGAGATCTGCTTCTATGAAAGAGGCAGCTATGACAGTAATATTACAAAAGGTTGAAATAATGAAAAAACATACTTAAGTTCCACATTTCTAAATATTTATAATTTAATTGGTGAGGATGTTCCCTCCACAGATAATAACTCTTCCATGAATTGTTTTGTTAAAAAAACATTTAAAAAAAATCACCTGTTGCCATCCCTCTGGTGATGAGATTTTCTGAATTTGTCTAGGTTGGTGTTCAGAGGACAGATCATAGTCCTTTGGGTGTGTCTGGTTGCTGTGATGATGATATGGCCTGGGGAGAAGATGAGTATGGGGAAAGCGTTGTTCAAATTTGAGTCACAGTTGGTCTTGGTAAGAAGGTTATCTACAGTGACACCATCAAGTATAGTGTGAGTTTGAGGCACCACAGTATAAACAGAGGAAGAACCTAATCCCCTGCTTACCTCTGCAGTCTCTTTAACTGGAGGAACAAACCTTGACTAGACTTATTCAAGACAGTACTAAAAATCATGGGGTATCCACTTGGGTAGGAAGGGGAAAGACCCAATTGGTAAAGGGACTTCTTGTGGGATTGGTTTAAATTTTTTCTAGTTTATTTACATCAGGAAATAAATCTGTACTGTGTTGTCTTTTAATTTTAAGTGCTTGTGAGGGAAGTTAGTGGTCACCTTGGTGGGAATGCCATACTGATGTCCACATGAACATTGAAGTTTTCAGGTTCTTCCTAGGTGGGACTAGAGGTATGCCCAGGCCAGCTCCAACCTGGAAAAGTTAATTGTTAAAATTTCGGAATGAGCACTTTTTTCTTGGAAATCAGCAAATGCTATGGATAGGGGCTTGATTTATGGTTTTATTGTCTGTGGACTTTAAGAAAATAATGAAAAAAATGCTAATAATAGAGATCAAACTTAAAACTCTGTTATATGTACATTCTCTCCTCTTCACCCTTTCACATAGCTAGTTACTAAACATTTACTAATACACTGTTGAGTGGGACCAGATTAGTCAGAGAGAAGTAGGAGATTGTCAAAGTAGTCTGGTCTGTTCCCAACAGAAGAAAGTCATTGACCTAAGAGTTAAAGTTGGAGTTGCATATTTTAAAAAGAGTGATCATTGCTATTCTTAAACAAATTTGATGATCTTAGAGTCAGGAAGAGACCTCCTTAAGCCCTATTTCATAATTGTCATTCTCTGAACTCCCATAGGTAGAAGAGTGGTTTTCTGAATGCCATCATCCCCCATTCTAGTTTATGACATTTTCCTCTCAAATAATGATTTCATGTAAGTAAACCTATAGTTGACATTGTTTTTGTTCATTTCTTTTCTATTTACATAAAATATAATGATGGAGGCTGAGTTTACCAAGGGTTGAGGAGGGCAAGACCTCAGAATCACAGAATATTAGGGCTGGAAAGAACCTAAAGACATTCAGCGAACCCCTGTGTTTCAGAGAAAGAAAATGAAGCCCAAGAGGGTAACATACGTGCATGTAGTCAAGTGGAGAGTTAGTGGCAATGCTGGGTCTTGAATCTAGAGTCACTGATTCACAATCCAATATTTTCCCCACTATACCATGCTAGATACAATTCTTCCTCTATGTAAAATTCCTGATTAGGGAAAGAAGGGAGCCAAAACAGCTCATCAATTAATTAGAAACCCATTTGTCCACTTTCTTTCCCCGCCCCTACCTCCTTCTTCCTGACCTTACTCTGAGGTATCTTGCTGAGAAATGCTCTAAATTCTGTCAGTATTTAGTCTTGGGCTATTTCAGGATTGGATTGTTTTTGTTTTTCTCTTTTTCCTTATTTGTTTTTCCTCCCTCCTCCTGTCCTCATCTCTCCTAGCCCATTGCCTTACAAAGGGGTATTAAAATGTTTTTAAACTAAATTTTTCTTTCCTTCTTTCTTAGCAATTACTATAATGTCTTGTACACAATAAATACCTTTTTGTATATTGATTTTTAAAAATCCTCCTTCCCTATTTCTTTTAAAATTTTTTTTGTTTGGTGACTTTCTTTTTCTTTCCCTTCCCTATTTTTCTCCTTACTCCCTCTTTCTTTTTAAAGGAGTGGCTTAAAGATAATTGATTCAAATTGATATTAAAGATAATGTTCCATTTTTTTAAAGTACAGTTAGAGCCTGGACCTGTAATTGTATTTGTATAAGGAGTTGCTGAATGAGGAGCTCACTCTCCCAATGCAGGTTGGCATCTGCAACTTATACTGTTGCCTAGTGATCACATAGCCAGTATGTGTCAGGGGCAGGATACAAGCCAGGCCATCTGGTTTTGTGGCCTGCTCTCAATCCACTTTATCACAACGTTTTTCTCTTTGTCAAATAAATATAAAATTCTCCAGAGTGAAGCCCTACGCCCCATTTAAAGATTTAGGAATCTAAGCAATTATAATAATGGTCTAGGGTTTGTCATAGATATAATGGGGGCATTTCCATATTACAACCTCACTTAACAAAGAACTCCTCTCACTCTGAGGTAGCTTTGGTCAGATGTTGCCACAGACAAAAATTGGAGCAGATATATTAAAAAGGTTTCCTGTGTGGATTTCTAAAGCTCGAAACATGTGTATAGCCCTTTGCAAGATTCCGTTTGTGGACGAAAACAACCAGGAATTCTAACATCAAGGAGACAGATGGTTAGAGTCTCTGCTAATACAAACCCTTCCCAAGAGAGAGGAAAGTAAAATGGGAATCTAGGTACATTTCACTTCATTAAAAAATTAACTGATGCCCTGAGATAAATAAAGGGGTAATAATTTAGCTTTCAAGGTCCTTCCTCTGTCTCTGCTATGTGGATGTTGAAAGGCCTGGCTTTTGTTCTATAGATTCTGCTCAGTCAGGAGTGATTCAGTTGCAGGTTGCCAAGGAATTAGGGTTATCACCCCACCACAAATTCTTTGGGGACTGGTGCTGTCCAGATAAGTGCACACGTTATCCTCCTAAGAAAGACAACACCATGCTGTTGGCATCCCTTTTGCCATCCATTGTGATTTGATCTTCAGCTGAGGCTGTTACATAAATTATCCCTGTGCTCCTCTGATATTATTTTGCAGGCTTCAAAGAACTGTTGAAAACCAGCTCAGGGAAGCATTTTCTAATATAATGGAAGCCTTTCAGAACAGGAAAAAAAAATAACTAGTCATTCTATTTGTGTTTAGAGGCACTTTGAAGTGAGGTTTGTTGAATATGTCCCACAATGTAGAAGTTTAACAAGTATTTGCTGAATAATGATTTATTTTCTACTCTACAATGATGCCTCTGCTCATAATTCCTTTGGAAATAAAGCCCTCTTTCACAAGTATTTTGGGCATTAAGGACACTGATGAAGACACTGCCACTTTTATTGCTCCTTCAAAGACAGTAGCAGTGGCTGAGAAGGAAATGGCAGAGGCATTTTCCAAGATACAAGTAATACGTATCATAGAAAGAGAACTGAATTTAGAGTCCCATAAACCAAGTTTGATTCTTGGCTGTGCTGTGTAACCTTGAAACAAGTTACTCCCCTTCTTGTCCCCCTAAACCTTGGTTTCTTTATCTATAAAGTTGATATGCAGTGGAAAAACAGAGTAGGCCAAATCCTTGTACCAAATCCTTGGTATCCAGTACCAAGTGGCCACTGTACTTCCAGCCCATTGAGATAGGGAGATCCAGTCTCCTAAAAGAAAGCTAACACACATGACACCAATTGTTTCACAAGATTAGTATAAGGATCAAATGAGCTATTGGATACAAAGTGGTTTGTAAACCTTGAATACAAATAAGAATTAATTTTTAAAATCATTTTTGTTGTATTGTTATCAGCCTCTCTACTTGAATCACAGGCCCATGATCACAGGCTCAGAGCACGAATGGGCCACGCTCTGAGGACTCACATGGATCATTGCCATATTTGATTTCCCACAGTGATGAACTTTCCTAAAAAAAGCTAGAAGACACCTGGAGACTACAAAGACTAGGAAGTCACAGGTCTTGTGACCATAGACCTCTCAATGCTCTAGGAGAGAGCCCGAGCCCCCATCCTGGTATTCAGCCCTAAACCTGCTGTAGTGGCTTTACCTCTAGTAACAAAGATTCTGAAGCACATTGAGCTATTTCTATGTTTTCAGTTAGGCCTTTGGGTCTTTCATCGAACATATATTTATTGAGTGATTATATATATAAACATTCTCTCCTAGGTGCTATGGGAGACACAAAGATATTTTTGTTTCTCCTTATTGTGGTGGAAGCATTCAGTTGACAACCAATACAATCAATCTAGATGCCAAAGTAAATGGAATATAGTTTCAAGTGTGATCTCAGTTTAGTTGCTTTAACTCTTTGAATCCCAAGGACTGCATTTGAAAGGTGAGGCCCTTGAGCTAGACATCATCTAAGACTCCTTCGAGATTTGCATCTACAATTGGACATTTGCTTCAAGTGCCAAAATTCTGTGCTTTTAACTCACATTCTGTGATTCTGTCATGTGAAAGCATATTTCTGACAGATGAGTAAAGTTCAGAAATGAACACCAAATGTCCAGTGACTGGAAAGTGGCATAACATGTGAAAGATCAACTTCATAGTTTATCTGGGTCTCTTAATTCTCTACACAGTGTCCTTCTTCTCACTGCTTCAAAGAAGAGAGATGCCAAAGATTGAACTGAGAGCCTCTTAGTAATAATATTTTTCATTTACATTTCATATTACAATTGTGAATATCTCTAACTATACTTAAAATTTCATTGGAATTATAAAATTTTGCCGAGGAAGGAGGTGTAAATATTAATATTGCTATTTTACAGATAGGAAAATGGAGACTAAGAGGGAAGAGGTAAAACTCAGTGTTACACAGCTAGTAAGTGGAAGAATTAGAACTTAAACCTGGGTCCTCTGGCTCAAAATGTAGGGTTCTTTCAACAGACACACACAATCTCCAAATTCTATATCTTTATCTTTAACCGTCTTTATGCAAACACAAAATTATACTCTCTCTCACTGGGTTATAGCTTTAAAGAACCAAGAGATTCAAAATCCAAAAGCTTGGTCTCTAAAAGCATTACTTTAACCCTCAAGCACTGGATCACTTGGCATAAAAAAACCATCAATTTACGTCCTTCCTTCTCCCTTTTTTCTTTCTTTCTTCTCTTTCTCTTCCCTCCACCTACTTTCCCATTCACTTCCCCTTTCATATTTTGCTGAAAAGGGAAAAAATTGTTTTGTGTATGAAAAACTGACCAAATAAAATTTTACTGATACATTGTTATGAAAACCAGGTAGAGAATTACTTTAGCTTGAGGTATTGTCCTCTCTAGTCGGGGATGGAGAAAGAGGATGAGAAGGCATGCCTTTTGCTGTGAATACAGACTTAATTAGCTGGTTTAGCACAGCACCTGGCATATAGCTGATTGACTGACTTGACTATACAGAACTCTGTTGAATGAGGATCTGCCTGGGTTTGTTTCCATTGCTCAGAAAGCCAACCTCATGAGTTTTGCTATGAACACAATTTTGCTGTTACAGGATTCTGAGACCTGATTGGATGAGGCAAAACCATGTTGAAAAGAGGAACAGACTGGGCTTTCTTACACTGTCCAGAAGGCCAGTTTGAGAACCTTTGTAATTTTCTGGCTTAGGGTAACTGTGTGTCACTCTAATAGAAGAATCCTTTCTCAGCACCCTTTATAAATTTAACTATGAGTTAAATGAACTAGTCTTTGCTTCACCAGTTCAACAGCAGGAGAGAAACAGATTTGCTCAGTAGCTAACAGGTAAAGAACAAAAGGGAAATAGCAACAAATGAAGTGGCTTTGTTCCTGAAGGAATCAATAATATCAAAGCCTGTAGCCCAGACTTATGAAAAGTTCTAAGTATATGTCACGTACCTCCCTTTATGACATTCCTGAATGTCTAGGTTTATGTGTGTTCCTACCTTCTTCCATGTACATTGGTGGGAAAGTGTGACCCACTTAAATGATTCTCATTTTGCCTTATCATTAATGCAATGCTTTATAATTATTAGCTAATAGTATCACAGTAACTGACATTATATAAATAGGAAGCCCACTTGTAGGAACTCTGGAGCTAGAATGTCTAATAGGAGTGACACTTCCACAACAGGGCTACCCCGAGAATTGTGAGCATTTGAATCATAGCTGTGTGGTCACTGCCTTCATGTGAGAACCTTAGACATTATGGTGTGAAGGCAGTTTGAGATGAACAAGCCAGCCTAGAGAGTAAGAGTGATGGCTACATGTCATGAAGTGGTTTCATATGAGTACTATATTGATTATTTGAAAATTGGGAAGGTACCATCTGATCTTTTGCAACCTTGCTATAAAATCATTATGAGTATGAACTAGCCAGTATCCTCTGGTGTTAGTGGATAAAAATTTCCATTTGAAAGATTGCCAGGGGGCAGAGCTAAGATGGCAGAAAGGAAGCAGTAGCCTTTACACGGTCCTCCAACAATTCTGTTTCTAAAGACTAAAAAGTGAACTTGAATGAATTTAAGAGTGACAGAACACATTGTGAGACTGAGCGTGGCAGATTCCCAGCCCAGAAAGTGCCTACTCAGGTCTGGGTAAGGAGAACGCTGAACATGGGATGCTCACCAGTGTGGAGTTGAGAGCAGACTACAGCAGACTGAGAAGAAGCCACAGCCAGCCAGCCGACTCACCCAGCCTGGCCATCTCACCACAGGACAGAGGAGCATCAAACGGGGTAGGAAAAGAACTCAGGGCCCACAGCAGGGTCATCAGATTCTCCTGGGGCAACCTGGATGTTTAAAATTATACACCCATACTTCCAGAAGCCAAGATGGAGGAATAAAGTTTAGTTGCTCTGATCCCCCTCCCTGACCCAGAAAAGTCTGGAGTAAAATACCCCACCCAGAGTAAAATCTTGAATTAGTGGAAACAGCCTCAGGCTTGGGCGTGGCTGAGGAAAGGGGAAAGAAGACAGTACAGAGTCTAAGCCCAGGAGGGTGGAGCCAGCAAGCCCTAACAAGAAAACCCAGGTGTGCTTTAGTACCACCTGGCCAATCAGCAACTGCAGCTGTGCCCTGCCTCTGGCCTTCAGCTGTAGCCTACTCTGAGCCTGCCTGAGCTGTAGCTCAGAGACACAGACACTGAAACCTGAAGGAGCCAGACCACCCCGCCCCCATAGGTTACTCTGTAAGCCTCAGTATAACTCAGGGGAATCTTTGAGAGTCTTGGTCTTGGCCTCAGGCTACACACTCAGAGCCTACAGCTACCAAACCCCTACTTCTGAGCCTGAGAAGCTCAATACTCTGGCATCCCAGAAGCAGTTATCCACTCGAAAAATCCAGAACATAGATGCTCACAATGGGGAAGAAGGAAACTTTAAAGGCTAGGACCACCAAATCTTTTTATAGTGAGCAAGAACAAACAAATTCAGAAGGCAACACAGACTCTATACTCACACTGGAGACCACAGAAGGAAATGTGAATTGGTCTCAAGCCCAAAGAGCCTTCTTGGAGCATCTCAAAAGAGATTTTAAAAAACCAAATTAGAGAGGTAGGAGATAAATTTAAATCTACAGAGACCAAACTGGAAAAAAATCTCACTGAAGAAAACAAATCTTTAAAAAGCAAAACTGGAGGGGGGTGGAGCCAAGATGGCGGCGTAGAAGCAGCAAGGTCCCGCAGCTCCCACACCGCCACCCTAAACACCCAGAAAATTCGAGCCCAGACAAAGTCTAGGAAAGTCTAGGACTCTCAGACTCACAAAAATCCAGAGAACACAGCTCTCGCTGAAGGCAGCTCGGCAGCAGGGGCTCAGCACGGCCACCGGAGCGGAGGCTGGAACAGCCGGAAGCCGAGACCGCAGCCAGGCCT
>CM053595.1:15280696-15299676 GCA_028646575.1 Pseudocheirus occidentalis
GTTATTTGCTCAATGACTACTCCTCAGCTCTGGTGTTCAGGGTTCCCCAATTTCAAACCGTATGACTTCCATTCTCCTATATATAGGTCAGACAATGGATGGACAGACAGACAGATGAGAGAGAGAGAGAAACAGAGAGAGAGACAGAGAGAGAGAGAGAAAGAGAGAGAGAGAGAGACAGAGAGAGAGAGAGAGAGAGAGACAGAGAGAGAGAGAGAGAGAGAGAGAGACAGAGACAGAGACAGAGACAGAGAGAGACAGAGAGACAGAGAGAGACAGAGATAGGCACATGAGCATGGAACTCATTCCAAAGGACTAGGTCACTGACTTTGCTGTCTAACCACATTCCTGGCCTTTTTATATGCAGATATATCATGCACTATAGGAGTGACTGTCCCAACTCATACTGATGAATCAAGACCCCAAAGTATGGCTACTGTATTTCCCCTCAGAGTTGTAGGATAGGCCTGAGGTTATAGCCTTCGAATCTCTATTAAGTGTACTTAAACACACACACACACACACACACACACACACACACACACACACAAATTATCAGTGATATCAATTAGTTAGCCAGACCTACTTAGATTTTAGAAATAGACTTTATTAAGGTGGCATAGTTAGAACAATTGGTATAAATGTCCCACTAAGTCTGTGATACACTTTCCCCATACAACCCAGAGTCCAAGGAAAAATGGATTCAAATTCATAGAGCACATTCATCAAAGGGAAACTCAGAGATACTGGGAGTTTTGTTTATGTCTTTGTTTTGTTTCTACTGAGGTCCTCAAGATGGTCCTCTTTAGGTATGATGTAGTTTTTTGTGATTTATTTTAGTTTGTTTGTCTGGGGGTTTTGCTAGGCTCTTTGCAGAGCCTTGGATCTATTTCTTAATTTCATCCACTGTGAACTTGGCTCCCAGTACAGACACTGACTCCAGTAGCTGCTATCCTTGAGTGAGATGAAAGGGACTGATGAAATAAATACTCTGTTCTCTTAGAACAGAGGGGGAGGAAGGGATTCAGTCTGAGGTCAAGGTGATCTCTCACCTAAGAAGTCTTTCTAAGGGCTGGCTAGAACACTCTTTGTACTGCCTTACCATTTACTCTTATCTTCCTCTTTGCTGGCAAATGATCAAATCTCTGATTCCAAGTAACTAATTCATACTGGCCCCAGATAGTGTAATCAAGTCTCTCAGCCAATAAGAACAGATTTATTTTGTTACCTAAAGGGATAACTAGGCTTAGTTCATACTTAGTAAACAATGTAGATATGTTCTGACCTGATAAATATATTAGGGCTTTGTGGATTAAGGCAGTTTTGATCCCACATTTATAAAGACAGTCAAAAGCTTAGAAGGGTGGTGGGACTCCCTTACATCAATAGGAAGTCACTAAAGGTTTTAGGCATAATACTAATAGCAGACATATATCATTTTAAGTTTTTAAAGGTTATTTACATATATAAATGTATTTACATGCATTTACAAGATTATTTATTTTATTTGATGGCTAACAAAAAAGTAAATGCCATCGTTGTCCCCATTTTATGGATGAGGAAACTGAACCTTATGGAGGTTAAATGAATTTCCAAGGTCAAAATGATACTAAGTATCTGAGGTCCCAGGTTTTCTGGTCCTGAGTCCATCTCTCTACCCACACTACACCATAATGTTTGGAAATTCAGAAAGATTTTTAGTTACCATCAGGAACTAATGAGGGAAATGAGGGCAAGAGACTTTCTCACAAAGGATTAGAGTAGACAATAACTAAAAATAGAAATTTAATTAATGAACTAATTATTTTTCTCACTACAGATATTAATTTCTGCTTTAAGTAGCACAGCAACATTTTAGAAAGTTTGACATTGTTTACCATTGATTAAATGTAGCATTTGCCAGAATTCTTAAAACAAGCAGGATGTCAGATCCTTGGGCAGGAATATACTACATTACTATAAAAGTGATATATGTATATATACATATATATATAATTCAACTTCCATTGCTGCGAGTAAGAGCCCCTCTTCCAGGAACAGATGCATATAAGCTCAAGGACTGCTTTCTATCCCCAAGTGCTCCAGTGTAGAACTGGCCCTGGCTCTGCTCTTCATCCCTCAGGATAGGAGGAGATACATGTAGTGTCTTCACCACCGCAGCTAAGGGAACTCAGCTAAGTATTAGGCAGTTAGGCTACAGCAAAATATTGCAAATGTGTTTTGGAGGGCATAAATATTATTTGGCAGACAGGTTTAGTTTTAGAACCAAAACACATGAAGGACACAAGGTCCACTTTTCATAGATACTGGTTTTGTGATTCTGGTCAGTACTCCAGGGAATTCTTTGAGATTATTAGCTGCAGAAAAGATGCCAAGAAGCATTGATAAAAAGAAATTCCTCATCTGGGAGATCCTTATATCAAGGAAATCAGAGACCCAGCCCCTTTCCTCTATTATTTTGAGGGGGGAAAAAAGCAAATATGTAGGTTAGTTTCTCATGCAATTACTGAATCTCCAACTTGGAAGAAAACTGAATGTATACCTGAAAAGGAAACTAATATACAAGTTAGCCTCCATTAAAGGCAAAATCCCAGACATGCCATGCTATTTTTGAACAGTCCAATAATGAGGGAATTTTTCCTTACATCAAGACAAAATCTCCCTAATCTGAAATTTCTAGCCCATTGGCCCTAATTTTGCTCACTGGAGCAAAGCAGAATCAATATAATCACTATAAATATTAGAAGATAGTTATTGTGCCCTACCTATGGATGAATAAAGGAGAATTAGAGAGTAGAACCTTATAATGAGAAGGCCCAGCCCTTATAGCATGCTCAAGTTTGCCCTTCCTACTGGATATTAAAGATCATGTGAAATATTCTATAGCTGATTTCAACCCAACACAAGGAGGTGCTGTGTGGTGACAAGAAGTTTTCTACTTGACTGAGGAACTACATACCTTTTACTTTCTCTCTTCCTTGGTTATTTCAGAATAAAAAAAGATGGCTATGAGCTGAAGGAGCATTAGTGAGTTATATTCTCCATGGCTGGCCACCACATGTCCATGAACACATAACAACTCTGTTCCACATCTTTGATAAGTGAATATGCAAAGAGGCAGCTCTCAAGCTACCAATGAGACTGGGAGCACAACCAAAGCCATCAGAGGTCCCACAGAGAATGGAGCCAGTGGTCGCAGCTGCTTAGTCTCATGAGGAATTAACATAGCAATCAAGTGACCTTCTTGACCCAACCCAATAATGGATTGACCTGTCAGTTGAGACATCATGTCTTGGAAGGAACCAACCCAACTGAGCAAGAGAACGAGGCATCTATTGACAAACCAAATGAACTGGACCACTCTTTGAAGACATAAAGACTTGCAGGATCAGGAGTCCTGAGGTTGGCCCTGGTTTCCTAAATTTGTGTCTCTTTACCTTTGTACATGCAAAGCTATGTGTGTGCAGAAGAGAGAATAACCATTGGGAGACATTTTATGTCTACCTTTCAGTTCCTGCTATACCTTCTCAGTAAATATCCCTGTGTAAGCACCAATTGATGCCAACTGATTAATTGATATTGAAGAGAATACTGAGATAGGAGGTCAGCAGCAAAAGTGTTAGGAACCCTAGCACCTCAGGGTTATCTGATAATAAAATCCAGGCAGTTCAGTGGCTCAGTGGACCAGGTCTGGAGTCAGGAAGACTTGAGTTAAAATCTAGCCTCAGATATTCACTGGCTATATGACGCTAGACAAATAACAGCTTCTCTTTTCCTTAGTTTCCTCAATTACAAAATGGAATTAATAAGAGCACTTACCTGGAGGTTTGTTGTGAGGATCAAATTAGATAACAGTTGTAAAGCACTTTCTAACACCTAGTAGGTACTATATCCTGCTAAAAGGCACCATAAAAACTGAGGCAATATCATTACTAAACATTTATGCACCAAGTGGTACAGCATCTACATTCCTAAAGGAGAAATTAAGGATGCTAGAGAAAGAAATAGATAGCAAAACTATTCTTTTGGGGGACTTCAATCTCCCCCTGAGACAGATAAATCTAACCTCAAAATAAACAAGAAAGAAGTTAAGGAGGTAAATAGAATATTAGAGAAGATAAATATGGTAGACCTCTGGAGAAAAGTGAAGGGGGATAAAAAGGAATATACCTTCTTCTCAGTGGTACATGGCACATGCATGAAAATTGACCATGTAATAGGGCATAAAAAACTGACAATTCAGTGCAGAAAGGCAGAAATATTAAAAGCATCCTTCTCAGATCATGATGCAATAAAAATTATATGCAATAAAGGGCCATGCAAGGATAGGCGAAAAACTAGATGGAAACTAAATAATCCTAAAGAATGAGTGGTCAAACAAGAAATTATAGAAACAATCAGAAACTTCATTCAAAAGAATGGGTGATGAGGGAGGAAGGGAAAGAATCTAGAATTTAAAATTCTATAATCAAATGTTAAAATATATACGTATAAAGATTGTATTGACTACATGCAACTGGGAATTAATACATACAGGCACTGGGGTAGGGAGACCCATTCTGCCCTACTGGAAAGTTATAGGGGCTATGGGGGAGGACATAGGAGGGAGCAGATTAGGGGATGGGCTTCACAGTGTGTTCACTGTTTTGGGGTGGGGGTAGCGGAAAGATGGTGAGAAAGATTGTAACTCAAAATCTCATGGAAATGAGTGATGTAAAGAAGAAAATAAATAAATTCAGAGTGAAAAAAATAAAAAATCTAAAATATGTGTGTGGATATATATATATATACACACATATATTTGTGTGTATATAATTATTATTAGGATAATTATAGTAGAATGGATTAAAAACCATAATCCTAAAATATACTGTTTACAAGAAACACATCTGAAACAGAAGGATACATATAGAGTAAAGGTAAAAGACTGGAGTAAAAACTATCATACTTCAGCTAAAGTAAAAAAAAGCAGGGGTAGCAATCCTCATCTCAGATAAAGCAAAAGCAAAAATATTATTATTATTAATTCCATGAAACTGGGAATTAAAATATGCAGGCACTGCAGTGGAGAGATTCACCTAGTCCTACCAGAAGTCAGAGGGGTGATGGGGGAGGACATAGGAGAGAACAGATTGGGGGAGGGGGTATACAGTGGGATCAGTGTTTTGGGGTAGTGGGTAGGGGAAAGATGAGAAGAAAATTTGTATGTCAAAATCTCGTGGAGATGAACAATGTAAACTACAAATAAACAAAAGTTAATTTTAAAAAGAATCTTTTTAGTTAAATCAAAACCCTTATTGTAGTGTCTTGTACAAAAAAAGTTTCCAGTCATAAAATGTATATTACAAATCATTGAAAAAGACATTTGGTATGCATGTATATTCTTTAAAAAAATGTTTTTGAAATGATGAAATCTAGTTTATCACATGGTTCTCAGATACTCTGCATGAAGATCATCATTTCTACTCAAGTTTGTGGGGTTCACCATGATAACTACCCAACTCAGCAAGTCATTTAAATCCTTTTTTACAGCAATGTTCATAAAGAATTGTTAGGGATAATTTGCAGTGAAGTTTCCCCATTCTGAAAAATCAAATCTAGAACGGCTTCAGTATTCACTAGGCCTAAGTTTAGAGGTCACCTGATCTTCCAAGAATCTGGGAGTTTGAGTAATAGAGAGTGTATCCTCCCCACTGCCACTTCAGCATAAGATATGCCAAATAAGGTTAAGTCTGCTTTCCTGCACTTTTATTGAACGCCCGCATGTTTCCAGGTCCTTTGTCTCAGAGACAGATTCCTGCGCTTAGGTTGTGGGACATCACCTCTACCAGTGAGAGTGAAGGCCACTTGGGAGATTGGGTTTCTGCATTAGAAAAGGTTATATAACCATGGGCTTCCTTCTACCTATTGCTCTCTCCCTGGCAGATGCCATGTGAGTGACAGGGGCAGGGTCTTTTCTCAGGAGAAAGAATAAAGATCTTTTCTGACCTCAGATTCAGACTCCAAACTCTTTCATCTCACACAGTTTGGAGGTCCCACCAAGATTTTTTGGACTCCTCTCTGGAGAAAGGAAGGGCTCCCCATCCTTGACCAACAGGCAGGATGTCCCTTTGGGTTTTTCCAGTGGCCTCTTGGTGAATTGACTGAGCGACTCCCCTCTTTTGAGAATGAAGCCACCAGGGGTCTGAAGCTGAGAGCAGAAAATGCCTAAAGGGGGGGAACAAAGATTACTGTAGGTCACGTAAGTCTGTGCACAGACCCAGGTAAGGAGAGGCCTGGGTGATTTGGTGGTGGGTGTGGTCGACTGAGTTTGGCAAGAAATTGGGCTGAAATTGCTGGACAAAGAGGTTGACCAAGTCAACTGAGTCTGGCTAGAAATTGGGGAGAGCAGAAGACAGTTTCTAAGAGGATGCTGACAAGCAGTCCCTGACAAGGACCCCTCAGAATTTGTGCCTCGGCACCCCAAGTTTCTGGACCAAGAGGTTGACCACATGTGGCCAGACCTTGAATCCAGAAGGAAGGAGTTGGCTGGTGATCCCTCTCACTTGCCCTCTTGTCAAGGGAAATTTCAGCTTTAACCCACAAGCTGCTAGGTCATTGGGAACAGAGTAGGGAAGGAATGTTCCCTGATTCCGTATGATAATCCCTTGGGAAATAAATTTAGCAAAGCTGGTTGAGATTCTGTTTGGGTTTTTTGTGTGAATGTATGTCTGTGGGAATGGTTAAAAACTCTTCCTTCTCTGCCTTTACCTTCTTAACTAAATTTAGAATGGAGAGAGAGAATTCAGATCCGTTAGCAGATATTAGATAAGTGAAACTTTTTTTTCTATTCATCTGAAATGCCTAAAGCAGCTTGGATGGGGCCACTACTTCACCCCACACACACACACACACACCTTTAGAAAATCTGGAGAGGTTGGAAAAGAGTGCTAGTGAATTTTTAGTCTGACTTCATAACCAACAAATCAAGTTATGGGAAGTTATAAGAGATCATGTCTATCCACCTTTCAGGATGCATCTATGAAAGGGCTCTATTGGAATTTAGTTCTAAAAGATTAGTTCAAGTAATCCTTAAGCTCCTAAGATCTCTGCTTGGGAGGGTTAAGTTAAAGGATAACCACACCCAGTTTACTGGGTCTCAAACCCTTTGTCTGTGAAAGCAGACAGAATTTCATTTTTTTTTCTCTTAAGGACCAGGAATGCAAGCCTTCTCTGAAGGTGAAATGGAGATCATACAGCCACATGTTGGCCTAAGGATATTTCTAGGGAAATAGATTGGCATTTGGCATTATGGTTGTAAAGTGATTTTTCAAAAAAAAAAATGTGAGACCATTACATTTGGCTATAAATGTGAATAATATTCAGATTGATCATTTGAACTCTTGGCTATTATGAAAATGTATACAGTGGTTTAAAGTTAAAAAGTTATAATTTAATTCCCGTGTAAGGGGATTTGGAAATGCATTCACCTAAAATTTTTAGTAGTATATGAGTTTCAAGAAAAAGCCTTTGTTTACAAAGGATAATTGTATGTAAATGTGGGCTTATACAAAACAAGAAAAAAAATCACCTCTGAATTATTTCAAAGTGGTATAAAGCTAAGCATATTTGAGGGCAAGTAAAAATTCTGTTTCCAGGGCCATGTTCAGCATGAAAAAGGTTCATGCTGCTCAACGTTTGTAAATACTCTATTTCCATTTTCTGCTGTGGGCTGACATGCAGCCACCAACCAGCTAACCTTCCAAATAAAAGGCCTCCCTATGAGAAGCCTAAAACCAGTTATATAAAGAGAACAGAGAACTAGGAAAATGCTCAAGACTGGTGCACACTCAGCTCCTAGACTTGTCCTATTCTCCAAGCACATCTTGATCAGAATGAGCTCTTTCCTGGGGAGCAAAGAGAAGAAATTGAATAAGAAACTGTCAAATCACTTTTTCCCAATACATGCAAAAAGAGTCACCAAAAGACTATCTTCAGTTACTCAATTTCTACTTTTGACCACTTCATGGTTTTATGCAAAGAGGAATGATTGCCTTTCCTGCTTGTTTGGGATGACTGAGCCTTCTTAGAACCCTGGGTTGGGTCAGTCCCCTTGTAAAGGTGAGAAGGCTAAGAATACTCCATCACAGTTACTATCATTCACATTGTGACCATGATCAGAGATGCTCTGGTATTTCATACAGATATATGATTTCATACAGATACAAATACAGATGTTCATGTATTTCCTGCAAGCACATGGTTAGCTGCCTACTTTGTGTGAGACCCATCAATTGGGCTCCCTCAAAAAAAAAGCAAAGAACTAATTCCTTGGAGGCACTTTTCCCCCATTTGCTTTGGGAGAAGGGTAAAGACTACAAGGGGGTGAAGAGGGGTGGTTGATGAGCAGCCAGGCTGTTTCTGGATCCCCCAAAGTTGTCCACATAAGGATAGCATAGTTGGTACATACAGCCACATTCTACCATCTCATTGGGTCTTACAAGGCATGCAGTCTTAACTGATCAAAACGGCCAATGGCTGCTTCCCTGGCTTTAACTGAAACTGGGCTGCTACTGCCTTTTTTCACCTCTTCAGGTATAAAATGAAACCATACGCTGGTGGTAGTGCCTGCATAACCTGTTGCCAAGACAGCTAGACAATTCCAAAGACACTCTGTATCATTCAAGAGGACATCAACAGAAAAGATCAGCTCCCTCAGCTCAAAATTTCATCATGAGCCTATAAAGGATGGCAAACACGGACAACTCCAGGTGCTCTCAGCACCTCCCTCACTTTAATAAGCTCCATAAACTGATTAAATTTAATGCTTTCCACTCCAGGTCATAACTGATAGGACTAGCATGTTTGGGAAAGAATATTTACAACCAGTGTGTCTGATAAAGGCCTCATTTCTAAAATATACAGAGAAATTATTTAAATCTATAAGAATGCAAGTCATTCCCTAATTGATAAATGGTTGAAAGATATGGACAGACAGTTTTCAGAGGAAGAAATTAAAGACATTTCTAAGTATATGAAAAAAATGCTCTAGATCACTATTGATTAGAGAAATGCAGATCAAAACAACTCTGAGGAAGATGACAAAACAGGAAAGTGATAAATGCTGGAGAGGATATGGAAAAATGGGAACACTAATGCATTGCTGGTGGATTTGTGAAGTAATCCAACCATCCTGGAGAGCAATTTGGAACTATGCCCAAAGGGATATAAATAAGTGCATACCCCTTGACTCAGCAATACCACTTCTGGAGCTATATCCCAAAGAAATCACAGAAGTGGGAAAAAGACCCAAGTATACAAAAATATCTATATCAGCTCTTTTTGTGGTGGCAAAGAATTGGAAGTCAAGGGGATGCCCATCAACTGGGGAATGGCTGAACAAGGTCTGGTATATGAATGTAATGGAATACTACTGTGCTATAAAAAATGAGGAGCAGACAGATTTCATAATAACTTGGAGAGACTTATATAAACTGATGCTGAGTGAGAAGAGAAGAACCAGGAGAACTTTGTACACAATTATAAACACAACATATGTGTGACAACTAACTTTGATAGACAGGACTCTTCTCAGCAACAACAAGGTTTGAAGACAGCTACAAAAGATTCATGATGGAAAGGGATATCCACAACCAGAGAAAGACCTACAGAGTCTGCAAATTGAAGCAAACTATTGGCTCTCTCTCGTTTGTGTTTTGTTTTGTACCTTCTTTTTCATTGTTCAGCCCATTGGTTATAATCCTTTACAACATGATTAACGTTCAACATGAAGGTATTTGTAGAATCTATGTTTTATTACAGTGCCACTATGGGGGAGAGAGCAGGGGAGAAGGAGGGGAAGAAAATTTGAAACTTAAGAGATTGTGGAGCTGAATGTTGTAAACTAAAGGTAAATTAAAAGACATTAATAAATTTTAAAAGAAAGAAAATGTATTGTGCAAAAAAATGGGAAAAGAAAAAGAATTGCCACAAGTAACCTAAACCAGAGATGCAGATCTGCTAGAAGAAGCTGACTGGGAAACCAGTTCTTTTGAAGGTCCTCAAGAGGACAGACTTTCAGGAGACCAGATGCCTGCAGTAATGAGGTGTGCTAAGAAGCCAAGCTAGTATATGAAAAGTGTCAGCCTTAACATGTGATGGATTTATGAAGTGGGCAATGCCAGTGATAGGGTGCTTGGGTGCCTGTGCTTAAACTCCAGTTTATAAAATCACATTTCTCCCTAGCCTCAAAACACTGTCTCAGTTTCTCCCTAGCTCAAGGGTTCCTGTTACAGTGGTCAGCTGCACTTATAGAATTTAGTAGTTTGACCCAACTGTGTACTGGCTGAAGCAGCTGTGTATGGTGTCATACTTATCATATATATCCTAGACTCAGTCATATATATACTCTCTTGCTCATTCTACACATCCCAAATCCCTCATTAGCTTGGGATATACTGAAATCCCAACATCTATCTTGTCAAACATGACATTCATGGGTGGCAGCTTGGTCAGCCCTAACCACTAGCTGACTTAGTGACATTTCAAGCTCAAAACCACACCTACATGCAGCCCCCCCGCCTTGAGCTATTTCCCAGTGAATAATGGGCAATATGCCTATCCAGTAGATATTAAAAGTCCACATTCTTTTAAGCACTGACTACTCCTTTTTTTCTTTATGGAAGGGAAAAAGCTGGAAAATTGGGGTTAAATAATTTGCCCAAGGTCAAAAAGCTAGTAAGTGTTAAGTGTCTAAGGCTGAATTTGAACTCAGATCCTCCTTACTCCAGGACTGGTGCTCTATTCACTGCACCACCTGGCCACCCCCTACTGACCACTCCTTAACTCCTCCTTAATCCTGCCCTGACTCACCTAGTTAGCATAACTGGCATATGATTTATTACTGTTATTCTATATAATCTTAAAAGGAACCTCACTAAGATTTCAGGTTCCCTAAGAACTCTTGCCTGCTGTAAAGCATAACAATAAACTTATACCATTCTAATTTAAAGAATCCTTGAGCCTGTGAATTCATTCCAGACTGCTCATCCAGGGATTCTGGTTATTGGGGGCTCCTGAAACAGCACGACAACCCCCTCATCACCAAGGACTTATTCTTGCTCTTGGCTTCATCCACCTATGCCATTGTTCTTTGTCAGATCTGCTTGCTGAAAAGGACTGCCACTCAAGGCTCCAGTTCTAGTCCTTCTCTCTCTCTCTCTCTCTCTCTCTCTCTCTCTCTCTCTCTCTCTCTCTCTCTCTCTCTCTCTCTCTTTCACACACACACACACACACACAGTCTGTATAACTCTCCCTTCTTCCTCCCTTTCCTTCAAAAGCCAAGCTATTTGATCTAGATAGTAGATGTGCTGTTTTGCAAAACTTTCATTTTAGTGATGTTGTCAAACAAAATGCAGACCAAAAAACTCAAACCAATAAAACCAAACAGTGAATTAAAAATTATGTGAAAACATTGTGTTTCAATCTGTATTCAGACTGTATCTTTCCTTGGAGATTTGTGGCATTTTCTGTGTTAAGTCCTTTCAACCTGGAATCTGAAAGGAAGGCACTCATGCTTTGACTCTCCCTAGAGATTAGTAAAGGCAGGTCAAAAGAGGTTGAGTCACCTAACTAAGAGCTTATCAAGAACAGATTTTGACTCTGGTTTTCTAGATCAGGACATTTTCTAGCTATCAACTTAATGCTAAAGAGCCAATGAGATTTGTATTCAGTTCTGATTTACCACAATCACCCAAATACAAGAATATGTCTCACTGGAAAGATGCACACATAAGAATAGTTTCCTAAGTCGATGATGATCAAGTCAAATCTGGGATGAAAATCACTAATGGCTACATTGAAATCTGACTTTCCCCAAGGAACATTAACTGGCAGCACCTCCCATGTCAAGGTGCCCAGTTTTCTGGTAGCTCACATTCCAAAACTTGGTGGTGGCACTTCCCTGCTACCAATAACCTTTTATTATTCCCTTTCAAATCACCTGAAGAGCCAAATCACTTCCTTGGGTTCTTAACACAGGGTGACCTTTAGTTCTCAATTTCTACACTTGAAGTTTTATTTCTGAAATAGGTCAACATAACAGTTGACTACCTTCTGTCACAGAACAGCTAGAAAGAGTATATCTATATGTATATGTATTTATATAGATGTGTATACATATATAAACACAGAGATAGAATGAGATGTTGGTCCCTAATGCTATCTGCAATATAACACTAATGTATACCTTTTATGAAATGCCACCGAGTGCATAAAGAAATTCCTATAGAAAAGCACATATCCATCCATCCATCCAGGTGATGCTTGGCTACCTTCAAATAGGTCTGCATATCTACATAAACGAAGTGGGAGAAGTGGATGTTTTGGGGAGGTGAAAGGACAAGCTCTGGAGGGGCCTTTTTAGGAGGTCCAGGTTGCTTAGGGAGGAAGCCACTTAAGCTGCTTAAGCACTAGGGAAGAAGGAACATCAGCCTATAAAAGTAGAGAGGATGTGGTGAAGGCCATTCACTTCAGTCTCTAGAGTGAAGAAAGCAGTTGGCCAAGGGACCTGACACTGACAGCCTGGCCTTTGAAGAACCCCAAAGTCTCCAGGTTGTGTCATTGGTGCCTCATCATCCACCTGTGCTAAGTCTGAGAGATTCTTGGCCCCTTCAGCCAATCTAAGGGTCAGCCAGAGAGACCACCTTCTCCAGAATACTCCAAGGTGTCCTCGGCAACTATTCCCTCTGGCTCCAGTTTCATTGGCAGCAGAATGAAACAATGCTGACCAAGCCAGGCTGTGCCATGTTCCCCTTGCTGGCTTATGTGATCCATCGCATGGACCCCAAGGCCCAGTATCAGGTGTCCATGGTGCCCATTGATCCACATCACTGATATTATCAGAAGGGAAAATGGGCTCAATATCAAAAGGAAGATAAGGTGACAGACAATCAGTTCTACATCCACCCACACTCACCCAACACTGGGGCCCATTGAAAAAAGCAAGAGATATAATTTAAAAAACTCAAGCTGGGGGAGGAGCCAAGATGGTGGAGTAAAAGCAGGAACTTGCTCAAGGTCCCACTCCAGTCGCCTCTAATACACGTAAAAAAATGACTTGGAGAGGCCTGTACAACAACACAGGGGCAGCGTACTGAGAGACCAGGATGAGGCCTGGTCAATGTGGCAGCAAGTTGGTCCATCAACCACCAGGGCCATTCTCAGGTCTAACACCAGAGGTTGGTGATCCAATGGAGCAGGGTAACAGACAAAGACAGGGCCTGCTGCAGGGACAGCAATTACTCCTGGGGCTACCCACCCACAGCCTAGAAATTTAAAAAGCCCTTATCAGAACTTCCAGGAACCAGGAGGGCATAGAGAACCCCAACTGCTCCAATCTCCCTCTCTGACTTGAAAAAAAAACAGTAATTTTTGCCCCAGAGAAAAATTTTAAACAGCAAAGGCTTAGGAACCCCAGAGAAAGGGCATGGCTAAGGTCCTGCCTCAAAATGGGAAAAAAGCAGACTACAAGGACAAAGACTCTGGAATTCTATTATTGTGAAAGGAAGGAACCAAATTCAGAAGGAGACAGTATGAACTCTACAACCACAGCTGAAGCCTTAACAGGGCTTATGAACTGGTCTCAGGCACAAAAAGCATTCTTAGATAAGCTCAAAAAGAATTTTGAAAGCCAGTTTAGAGAGATAGAAGATAAAATCAACACTTCTTTTAAAATCAAACTGCAAAATTTGAAAAACATTACAATGAAGAAAATAGCTCCTTAAAAGGAAAAATGGGTGAACTAAAAATGAAATCTGAACATATGGAAAAGGAGATTCACAAACTAAGAAAAATAATTTCCTAAAAATTAGAATCAATCAAACTGAAGCAAATGACTCTATGAGGAACCAAGAATGAGTCAAACAAAACATCAAGACAGAAAAATTAGAAAAAGATGTAAAATATCTCAATGGAAAAATAACTGACCTGAAAAAAAGATCCAGGAGAGATAATGTGAGAATTACTAGTCTACCAGAAAATCATGATGAAAAAATGAGTCTGGACAATATCTTCCAAGAGCTCATCAAGGAAAACTGCCCTGAGATCCTGGAACCAGAGGGTAAAATAGAAATCAGGAGAATCCACCAGATACCTCCTGAAAGAGATCCCAAATTGAAAAGTCTGCAAAACATTGTGGCCAAATTCCAAAACTACCAGGTAAAGGAGAAAATACTTCAAGAGGCCAGAAAGAAACAATTCAGATATTGCAGAACCACAGTGAGGATCACACAGGATCTGGCAGCTTCAACGTTGAAAGATTGGAGGAACTGGAGTATGATTTTTAGCAAGGCAAAAGAGCTTGGGTTACAACCAAGGATCACCATCCAGTGAAAATGAGCATAATCTACCAGGCAAGGAGATGGTCACTCAGTGATATAGCAGAATTCCAGACTTTCCTGATAAAAAAAAGTCAGAGCTCAATGGAAAATTCAGCTTCCAATTACGAGACTCAAGAGAGACATAGAAAGGTAAATGGGGAAACACACACACACACACATACCTTGTTAATTAATAAGAGCAAATTGTTTACATCCCTATATGGGAAGCTTGTACCTGTTAATATCATGAATTCTATACTTACATCAAAATCTAAAAGTGATATAGATAAACAGAGGGTGTGGGTATAAATTACACAAAAGTGATGATAAAGAAAACCATATTAAGGGCTGCAAAGGGACTGCAATTGGAGAAGAGGAAAGAATGAAGCAGAAAAGGGTAAATTATACCACACAAAGAGGCATAAAAACATTATAGTACAGGGAAAGAAGGGAGAGAGATGAGAATTATATGAACTTTTCCCTCATTGGTTCTGGAGCAAGGAGGGAATAACACAATCAGTGAAGTATGGGACTCTATCAAGACAAGACATAAAACATATCATAATAGAGGGAAAGAGGGGAGGGAGAGGAGCATTGCATGAGACCTATTCTCATCAGTCTTGGTTTGAGGAAGAAATAACATACTACAGTATAAAAATCTATCATATCTAACAGACAGTAGGAGGGGGAAGGGTTAAAAAGGGGGGGTTAGAAGTCAAGGAAGAAGTAGTAAGGGAGAAAGGTAGGGAAAGGGAGGGAGGCTAATAAGAAGGGAATACTGAGGGAGGTGGTGGTTGACAGGAAAACTCTTAAGAAGGGGAAGAGAGAAGGGAAAAATAAAAGCATAAACAGGGGAGGGAATAGGATGGAGGGAAAGACAGATACTAATCATAACTGTGAACGTGAATGTAATGAACTCTCCCATAAAACAGAGGCAGACTGCATAATGGATTAAAAAACCATAATCCTACAATAAGTTGTTTACAAGAAACACATTTGAAACAGGGGGATACACACAGGGTAAAGGTAAAAAGCTCGAGTAAAATATATCATGCTGCAGCTAAAGTAAAAAAAAAAAAGCAGGGGTAACGATCTGTATCTCAGACAAAGCAAAAGCAAAAATAGATCTAACTGAAGGAGATAAGGGAGGAAACTATATCCTGCTAAAAGGCACCATCAAAAATGAAGCAATATCATTACTAAACATTTATACACCAACTGGTACAGCATCCAAATTCCTAAAGGAGAAATTAAGGATGCTAAAAGAAGAAAGAGATAGCAAAACTATATTAGGTGAGGGCTTCAATTCCCCCCCTCTCCTAGAGCTTGATAAATCTAACTTCAAAATAAACAAGAAAGAAGTTAAGGAAATAAATAGAATCGTAGAGATGATAGAAATGGTAGACCTCTGGAGAAAACTGAATGGGGATAAAAATAGAATATACCTTCTTCTCAGCAGTACAAGGCACATATACAAAAACTGACCATGTACTAGGGCATAAAATCCTCACAATTCAGTATAGAAAGGCTGAAATATTAAATGTATCATTCTCAGATTATGATGCAATAAAAATTAAATGTAATAAAGGGCCATGGAAAGATAGACTAAAAACTAATTGGAAACCAAATAACTTAATCCTAAAGACTGAGTGGTTCAAAAAAGAAATTATAGAAACAATTAGGAACTTCATTCAAGAGAATGACAATAATGAGAAAACATACCATAACTTGTAGGATACAGCAAAAGCAGTTCTTAGGTGAAGTTGTATATCCATGAATGCAAGCATAAATAAAATAGTGAAAATGGAGGTCAATAAATTGGACATGCTACTGAAAAAGCTAGAAAAAAACAAATTGAAAAACCTCCATTAAATATTTAATTAGAAATAATGAAAACCAAATTAAAATTGAATTTAAGTAAACTATTGAATTAATAAATGAAACTAAGAGCTGGCATTAGGAAGAAAATCAATATAATTGATAGATCTTTAGCCAATGTGATAAAAAAAAAGAAAGAAGAAAATCAAATTATGAATACCAAAAATGAAAAGGGTGAATTTACCTCCAACAAAGAAGAAATTGATACAATAATTAGGAATTATTTTGCCCAATTGTGTGCACACAAATTTGACAATCTTAGTGAAATTGGTGGATATTTACAAAATCACAAGTTGCCCAGACTAACTGAAGAGGAAGTAAAATACTTAAATAACTCCATCTCAGAAAAGGAAATTGAACAACACATCAATGAACTCCCTAGGAAAAAATCTCCGGGGCCAGATGGTTTTACTAGTTAATTCTATCAAACATTTAAAGAACAATTGACTCCAATACTTTACAAACTATTAGGGAAAATTGGAGGAGACCTATCAAATTCTTATTATGAGACAAATATGGTACTGATACCTAAATTACAAAGAGACAAAATTGAGAAATAAAATTATAGAACAATTTCCCTTATCAATATGGATGCAAAAGTTCTAAATAAAATATTAGCAAAAAGACTACTGCAAATCACCAAGAGAATAATACACTTTGATCAGGTAGGATTTATTCCAGGAATGTGAGGGTAGTTCAGTATCAGGAAAACTATAAGTATAACTGATCACATCAACAACAAAACTATCAGAAACCACATGATTATCTCAATAGATACAGAAAAGGTTTTTGACAAAATACAGCATCCATTCCAATTAAAAACACTAGAAAGCATAGGAATAAATGGACTCTTCATTAAAATAATAGGTAGCATCTATCTAAAACTATCAGCAAGTATTATATGTAATGGGGATAAGCCAGAAGCATTTCCAATAAGATCAGGGGTGAAACAAGGATGTTCTCTATCACCCCTCTTATTCGATTTGGTACTAGAAATTTTATCAGTGGCAATAAGAGAAGAAAAAGAAATTGAAGGAATCAAATTAGGCAAAGAAGAGACTAAGCTATCACTCTTTGCAGATGATATGATGATATACTTAGAGAATCCTAGAGAATCAAGTAAAAAAAAAACTACTTGAGATAATAAACAAATTTGGCAAAGTTGCAAGATATAAAATAAGCCCACATAAATCCTCAGCATTCTAATATATTTCCAATGAAGTCCAAAAGCAAGAGAAAGAAAGAGAAATTCCATTTAAAGTTACTGTAGACTTTATAAAATATTTGGGAATCTATCCACCAAAACAAACCCAGGACTTATATGAACACAATTACAAAACACTTTTCACACAAATAAAATCAGATCTAACTGGAAAAAACATCAATTGCTCATGGTAGGGTTGAGCTAATATAATAAAAATGACAATCTTGCCTAAATTAAATTAGATATTTAGTGCCATACCAATCAATCTACCAGAAAAATTACTTTGTAGAGCTAGAAAAAAATAGTAAAATTCATTTGGGAGAACAAAAGGTCCAGAATACCAAGGCAATTAATGAAAAGAAATGCTAGGGAAGGTGGCCTAGCCATACCAGATTTTAATTTGTATTATAAAGCAGCAGTCATCAAAACTACTTGGTACTGACTAAGAAACAGAGTAGTGGATCAATTTAATAGACCGGTTACACGAAACTCAGCAGTCAATAACTATAGTAATCCACTATTTGATGAACCTAAAGACCCCAGTTTTGGGGATAATAACACACTATTTGATAAAACTGCTAGGGAACCTGGAACATAGCATGGCAGAAATTGGGCACAGAACAATAACTAACACCATACACAAAAAAGGTCAAATTTGGTGCATGATCTGAGTATAAAGGCTGATACTGTAAGCAATCTGGTAAAGCAAGGAATAGTCTACTGTCAGATCTATGGAGAGAGGAAGACTTCATGATGAAAAAAGAGTTAGAGAGCATTATAAAATGATAAATGGACAATTATGATTGAACTAAATTGAAAAGTTTCTGCATGAATAAAGTTACCAAGATTAAAAGGGAAGTAGAAAATTGGGAAAGAATTTTTACAGTTGAGGTTGGAGTCAAGATAGTGGTGTAGAAGCAGGAAAATTCCATAGCTCCCCCCTAACCACCTCAAATACCTAGAAAATATGACTCTAAACGAATTTTGGAGCTCCAGAACCCATGAAGTGACAGAGAAACAAAGCTCCTGCTGAAGGCAGCCTGGTAGGTGGACAGGAAGGGTTCATCACAGCACAATAGAAGCTGAGCCCAGCCTGCATAAACCCATAGTTGCAGCCCCAGCATGGCCCTACAAGAGGGAGTGAATCACCAGCAGCTGTGGTGGCTTCCAGTATTATCAACTCATAAATGCCAAAAACAAAGGGAAAGGTCAGTGGAAGTCAGCTGAATTTGGGGGGGGGGGGAGGCGGTAATGGAGGAACAGGTCTGGCTCTCTGCCCCAAAAGCAAGAAGAAGCAGAAGCAGTGGTTGTGTCGCTGCCTACACATGGATACTTCAGAGCTCCTTGCCTGCAGATTGCAGGGAGGCCAAGAGACCAGAGGCTAAGGACTCTTCTCTTAACATCCCTGGATTGGGATTGTGTTTTTGGGTTGTGATCCTGAGGTGCATGACCTCAACCAAAGATGGTGGGGGCTTAGAGATGGCGGCCTCCTAATAGCTCTGGCAGCTGCAAAAACCCCAGCAATATGGGACAAACCTCTC
>CM053595.1:15300176-15310803 GCA_028646575.1 Pseudocheirus occidentalis
GTTGGCACATGTAGTTAAAGTAGTAAACACCCACATTCTCAAACCTTCAAAACAGGACAGGCTACCTCAGGCAAAGATCCTCCTCTCCTCACTCATGATAATGGCTCAGTGTCCAAGCAGCTTGCTCCCAGCAGCTCTGGCCCCCCACAGTTCCTGTCCCTGGCAGTCCTTAGCAGTAGTCCTTAGGAGAGATTCTGGCTGGCTCAAAAAACAGCAGTTCATGCCCATACCCACAGTCACTGCCACTGCCACTGCCACTGCCACTGCTTCCAGTCACCACCACATGGATGCTAGCTTGGTTCTGGCTTTCTCTTGCTCTACCCCTTCCTGCTCCATCCACAAGTTCAAGGGGCATGGAAGATCTTCAAATCTCAGTATCATTACACCCAGCAAAACTGAGCATAATCTTTCAGACAAACAGATGGTTATTCAATGAAATGAGACTTCCACATCTTCCTGATGAAACAGCCAGAGCTCAATGGAAAACTTGATCTCCAAATACAAGACTTAAGAAAGACATAAAAAAGTAAACAAGGAAAAGACACACACACACACACACACACACCTTGTGATTCAATAAGAGCAAACTATTTACATCTTTATATGGAAAACTGATACCTGTCAATATTGAAATTTGTATAATTATCACGACATTTAAAAGGGATATACAGGGATGGCTAGGTGGTGCAGTGAATAGAGTACTGGCCATCAAGTCAGGAGGACCTAAGTTCAAATCCAGCCTCAGACACTTAACACTTACTAGCTGTGTGACCTTGGGCAAGTCACTTAACCCCAACTGCCCCCTCCAAAATGCCAAAAAAAGGGATATACAAAGATAGAGGGAGTAGGTATGAATGAACTAATCTGGTGATAAAAAAAATAAATCTTACTAAGGGGTACAAAAGGATTGTAATGGGAGAAAAAAGGAGGAGGCAGAAAAGGGTAAATTATGCCACAAGAAGAAGCATGAAAACATTAGTAGAGGGAAAGAAAGGGTGGGGGGAGGAACATCATATGAACTTTATTCTCATAGGTTCTGGTTCAAGGAGATTAATATAATCACTTAAGTCTAGGATTCTAACATGAAAAAACACAAAAACTCATTATAGTAGAGAGAAAGGAGAGAGAGAAAGAGGAGTATTATATGAAATTTACTCTCATCACATTGAGCTCTGTAACAGTAATGAGATTTGAAGTTCCTTTTGTATTGCTAAGCTAAGATGTACTTAGCACCTAGTTCAGATTAAACTTCTGTTAAAGAAACAGAAGGATGAACTGCTGTCTCCTGTTGCTGATGTAACAGGAAGGGGCTGAACAGGGAGCAGCAATACTGTTTATAAGGAAAAACCCAGAAAGGGAGAGTCAGAATTTCTTGGGACAATGACCTGGAGGCAGAAGCTGCTGCCACTGGAGAAAGAGAGAATTTCTCTCAGCAACATCTAGAGGCTAAGGTGTTACTGCAGGACTGAGAATCGAGAAGAAAAATGAGAATTGGTAATTGAGACAGATCTTCTTGAAGCACACTCCATGGAGACTGAAGCTGTTGCCATCTAGTAGGCTGAGGAGGAGCCAAAGAGCTGAGGAGGTTGAAGAGGAAAGCCCTCCTAGGCCAGAGAGAATGGTTTTGATTTTGAAAACCTGGATGGAATGATCTTGATTCTGGGAACCAGCTGAAACTTCTGATGAGTCTAAGGGCCAGCTGGAGCTGCCAAAAGACTGAAGAAGCATGGCTGTGAGGGATTAAAGACTGTTTTTGTCTTTGTTAAGCATTGACTTCCCAGGAACAGAGACTGTGAAGGATTTGAGATAGACTGGACACTGTGACCTCCAATGTGGAGCAGGAACTGCACAGAGAGCTAGATAAGGAACTGGGAGCTGTCTGCTTTTAAACCCAGGTCACAGTTTGGTGAATCCATGTAGGAGATGGGACCATAGAAGGAGATCCAGGGAATCTGAGAAACCACTCAGAGTCAAGCTGAAAGAAGACTTTACTAGGATACTGTGTACTGACTGAGAAGTTGTAAATTTACTAGTGACCTGGGGGTGTAGGGTGTATTTTCTGATGTATTTTCTGTGGGTTTTTTTATGATTGAATACTGAATGATGAAGGATGATTGAATGATTGAGGTCATATAATGATTGATTGACTAAATGATGGTACTTAGTGATTGATGACTGAATAAGGGATTGATTGAGTTAACTTAGTGTGACCCATGAGTGGAGAATTTTGACTATTGTACTTTGTGATTGAATTAAGGATTTTGTGAATACTTGAGTTACTAAGTGTTTGTTCATTGTTGAAAACTTTGTGACCACTGTGGTGGAAACTATGTGGCCATTTTCTGTGCTAAGTTGTTGTGAATGCTATGTTTTGATTTTCTGTGATAAGTTGTAACATTGTGAATACTGTACTTTGATTTACTGTAAATGTTTTCTGTTGATTTGTTATGATAGTGTTCACTATACTGTGTAATCAGAACCTTAAAAGCTATTTACAATAGCCTTCTTCTAAAAAGCTGCAGGTACTTGGCCTTACAGGCTCAAGGAGGGAATAGCATACTCCATTAAGTTTGTGCCCTACAGGCAGTAGGAAGCATAAGGGGAGGTGGGAAAGGGGGGATTAGAAGGGAGGGAAATAATAGTAAGGGGTAAGGGTAGGTAAAGGGAGGGGGATGCATAGGCCGGGAACACTGAGGAAAGTGGTAGTCAAAAGGAAAACTCTTAGGGAGGGAAAGGGAGGAGGAAGAAATAAAAATATAAATGGGTATGGGGAATAAGGATGGAGGGAAAAAACAGATAGTAATTATAACTGTGAATGTGAATGGGATTAACTCTCCCATAAAATGGAAGCAAAGAGCATAATGGATTAAAGACTATAATCCTACAACATGCTGTTTACAAGAAACATATTTGAAACAAGGAGACAGACGCAGGGTAAAGGTAAAAGGCCTGAGCAGAGTATATTATGCTTCAGCTAAAGTAAAAAGAAAAAAAAAGCAGGGGTAGCAATCCTTATCTCAGATAAAGCAAAAGCAAAAATAGATCTAATTAAAAGAGATAAGGAAGGAAATTATATCCTGCTAAAAGGCACAATCGAGACCATAGCAATATCATTACTTAATATATATGCACCAAGTGATATAGCATCCAGATTTCTAGAGGAGAAGTTAAGGGAGTTAGAGGAAGAAATAGATAGCAAAACTATACTAGTAGAGGACCTGAATCTCCTCCCTCTCTGAACTTGATAAATCTAACCTTAAAATAAACAATAAAGATGTTAAGGAGGAGAATAAAATTCTGTGGAGAAAAATGAATGGGGGATAAAAAGGAATTTACCTTCTCAGTGGTACATGGCACATACACAAAAATTGACTATGTTCTAGGGCACTAAAACCTCATGATTCAGTGCAGAAAGGCAGAAATATTAAATGCGCCCTCATATCATGATGCAACAAAAATTATTTGGAATAAAGGGCCATGGAAAGAGAGATTAAAAACTAATTGGAAACTAAATAACTTAATCCTAAGGAATGAGTAGATCAAACAAGAAATTATAGAACAATCAGTAACTTCATTCAAGAGGATGACAATAATGAGACAACATACCAAAGCTTTGTGGGATGCAGCAAAAGTAGTTCTTAGTGAAAGTTTTATATCACTGAGTGCATACATGAATAAAATAGAGAAAGTGGAGGTCAATAAATTGGGCATGCAACTGAAAAAGCTAGAAAAAGAACAAAGTGAAAAATCCCCACTTAAATACTAAATTATAAATAATGAAAACCAAAAGAGAGATTAATAAAATTGACATTAAGAAAACTATTGAATTAACAAATAAAACTAAGAGCTAGTTTTATGAAAAACCCAATAAAACTGATAGACCTTTTGTCAATATGATAAAAAAGAAAGAAGAAAAGCAAATTATGAGTATCAAAAATGAAAAGGGTGAATCTACCTCCAATGAAGAGGAAATTTCAAAAATGATTAGGAATTATTTTGCCCAATTCTATGCACATAAATTTGACAATCTTAGTGAAATGGATGAATATTTACAAAAATATAAGTTGCCCACATTAACTGAAGAGGAAGTAAATTACTTAAATAACCCCATCTCCAAAAAATAAATTGAGCAAACCATAAATGAAATCCCTAGGACACAAATATGGTACTGATACCTAAATCAGGAAGAGACAAACCAGAGAAAGAAAATTATAGACCAATTTCCTTTATGAATATAGGTGCAAAAATTTTAAATAAAATTTTAGCAAAAAGACTACAGCAACTTGTCATGAGAATAATATTCTTTCATCAGGTAGGATTTATTCCAGGAATTCAAGGGTGGTTCAATATTAGGAAAACTACCAGTATAATTGATGATATCAACAACAAAACTAGCAGAATCCATATGTCAATAGATGCAGAAAAGGCTTTTAACAAAATACAATACCCATTCCTATTAAAAAAACCACTAGAAAACATTGCAATAAATGAAGTCTTCTTTAAAATTATAAGTAGCATCTATTTAAAACCATCAGCAAGTATTATGTGTAATGAGGATACACTAGAAGCATTTCCAATATGACCTGGCGTGAAACAAGGATGTCTACCATCATCCCTCTTATTCAGTCTGGCATTAGATATGTTAGCAATAGCAATAAGAGAAGAAAAAGAAAATGGAGGAATCAAATTAGGTGAAGAAGAGACTAACATATCCCTCTTTGCAGATGATGTGAAGATATACTTAGAGAATCCTAGAGAATCAAGTTAAAAAATACTTGAGATAAATAAATTTGGCAAAGTTGCAAGATATAAAATAAATCCACATAAATCCTCAGCATTCCTATATATTTCTAACAAAATCCAACAACAAGAGATAGAAAGAGAAATCCCATTTAAAGTTACTGTAGACATTATAAAATATTTGGGAATCTACCTGCCAAAACAAATCCAGGAACTACATGAACACAATTACAAAATAAAGTAAGATCTAACCAATTGGAAAAAACCAGTTGCTCGTGGCTGGGTCAAGCTAATATAATAAAAATGACCATTTTACCTAAATTAAATTACTATTTGGTGCCATACTAATCAGTCTATCAAAAATTAATTTATAGAGCTAGAGAAAATAGTAGCAAAATTCATTCGGAAGAACAAAAGTTCCAGAATAAATGCTAGGGAAGGTGTCCTAGCCACACTAGATTTTAATCTGTATTATAAAGCTGCAGTCATCAAAACTACTTGGTTCTGGCTGAGCAATAGAGTAGTGGATCAGTGGAATAGATTGGGTACATGAGACTGAACAGTCAATGACTATAGTAATTATTATTTGATAAACCCAAAGACTCCAGTTTTGGGGATAAGAACTCACTATTGGGGATAAAAACTGCTGAGAAAACTGGAATTTAGTATGTCAGAAACTGGGCATAGACCAATATCTAATACTGTAAACCAAAATAAAGTCTAAATGGGTGCATGATCTAGATATAAAGGCTGATACTGTAAGCAATCTGGGAGAGCAAGGAATAGTTGACTTGTCAGATTTGTGGAGAATGGAAGATTTTTATGACCAAATAAGAGTTGGAGAGCAATTTAAAATGCAAATGGAAAATTTTGATTCCATTAAATTGAAAAGTTTCTGTACAAATAAAGCCAATGTTACCAAGATTTAGAGGGATGTGGAAAACGGGGAAAGAATTTTTACAACCAGTGTCTATGATAAAGGCCTCATTTCTAAAATATACAGATAATTGAGTCAAATCTATAAGACTACAAGTCATTCCCCAATTGATAAATTGTCAAAGAATATGAATAGTTTTCAGAGGAAGAAATTAAAGATATCTGTAAGCATATTAAAATACTCTAAATTACTATTGATTATAGAAATGTAAATCAAAACAATTCTGAGGTACCACATCTCACTGGTCAGGTTGGCTAAGATGACAAAACAGTAAAATGATAAATAAATATGGAAAAAATGGAACACTAATGCCTTGTTGGTGGACTTGTAAACTGATTCAACCATTGTGGAGAAGAATTTGGAACTATGCCCAAAGGACTATAAATAAGTGCATACCCTTTGAGCCAACAATACCACTTCTAGGTTGTATTCCAAAGAGATCATTCAAGTGGGAAAAGGACCTGGTCGTACAAAATTATTTATAGCAGCTCTTTTTGTGGTGGCAAACAACTGGAAATCAAAGGGATGCTCATAGATTGGGGAATGGCTGAACAAGCTGTGGTATATGAATGTAATGGAATACTATTGTGCTATAAGAAATGTGGAGCAGACAGACTCCATAATAACCTGGAGAGATTTATATAAACTGATGTTGAGTGAGAAGAGCAGAACCAGGAAAAATTTCTACACAATTATGGACACAACTTATGTGTAATGACTTACTTTGATAGACTGGGCTCCTCTCAGCAATGTAAGATTATAAGACAACTCCAAAAGACTCATGATGGAAAGAGATATCCACATTCAGAGAAAAAACTACAGTTTGGATGCAGATTGAAGCAAACTACTTGCTCTCTTTCTTTTTCTTGTTTTGCTTTGTTTCCTTTTTCCCATTGGTTATAATCCTTCTTTACAACCTGACTAATGTTTAATGTGAAGATATTTGTAGATCCTATTCTTGCCTGCAAGCCGAAATGGGGGTGAGGAGGAGAGGGAAGGGGAGAAAGTTTGAAACTCAAGGGATCGTGGAACTGCATGTTGTAAACTAAAAGTAAATAAAAAAATTAATAAAAAAATTAAAAAAGAATATGCTCATGTAATGACTTGTTTACAATATGATACGATATGGTTACATGATTCAACACTGTGTCACCAAAATTTCAATGCAGCAAAAACCCCAGAAGTTTATAATAAGTTATTAAATTTAACTTGTATCTTTTTAAAGAATATACATTTTATATTTTTCTAAATGGTGTAGTTTTAAAAAAAATTAAAGGGTTAAAGAAAGTAGATTTCCATGGGAGCACTGACTATTTTTTAAAGGGGGTCGCAGGCCAAATAAAATTTGGTACCTCTTAACTATAATATTTCACTTGGTGATCTCATCAGTTCTCCTAGATTCAATTATAATCTACACAGATGATTCTCAGATTTTTTGTGCAGCCTTAATGTCTCTCCTGACCTCCAGTCTCATGTTTCCAGCTGTCCAATGGGCACCTCCAACTGAATGTCTCGGAGATATCTTTTTTTTAGAGTAAAAGAGTGGTTTTTAATATATTATTTAAAATTTTGCATACATCATCACAGAGATTAGGCCATCCAATATCAGAAAACAAATTATGTCTAAGCAAGAGGTTACCCACAACACTGCACTCATACCAAATTCAATAGCTTCCTTACTGATTCTTTATAATGAAAAAGGTTATTTTCAGGATCTCCCTAATTTTTAAGTGCAACAACAGATTTTGTGTAATTCCCAGCTTCTTCAGAACCAAGGAGCTCCTCCTGTGTGACCCTAGAAGTTTTTTCTGATGCTTTAATTTGGAGAAGAGTATTCAGGATATTTTTTTCTGAGCATCTCTTCTCCCATACATATTCCTCCATGTCTGCTTCATTCTTCTTTTTCTCCCAGTCTTCAGTTTTCCATGATCCATATCAAACTGTTAACAGATACATAGCATAGTCATAATTTTGTCTCTTTAAAGGACACCGGTCAGTAGTGATGGTAAGCAAATCTGTGTCTTGCAGTACCACTCTCCAACGTGTTTAATAAATTTCTTTTTTGCATGGTCATCTAAATTCACTTTGGAAAGTCTAACCTTTAGTGTTACAACTCTTGCTTTGGGATTATAAAGGGATGGCCCTGCTGAAACAACAGCTGAAAGCTGTCTCATTTTCGATGGGAAAATGCTTCTCACATTTCTCATCACTGTCCAGTGCACTTGGCCAATCTGCAGAAATCTTTAAGAGCTGCACAGTGCTTTTTAATTGCTACAGGAGTCAAATGCAAGAAATTGGGAATCTTTAAAAGTTCTAGATTTCCTTCCTCAGCCATAGGCACTCCTTTTTCCACTGGATAGTCCATTCAAATAGGAAGAGGCACTGCTGAGGGTTTAAATGGTGCTACAGCAGGGTAAACACTCATCCAGTCCTGATCAACTCTCATCTTTGTCATCTTCTGATTTGGAACCTATTTTCTGTGTTTTCCAGTTTTAGATGTTTTACTTCTTTCTGTTTTAAGTGTGTTCTGAACATATAGGTCACTGGTCGGAGACAAAACGTAGCAAAAGCCAGCAGAGCCCAGGGCCAGGGCCACACGGCCTTCCAGAGAGCATCTTGCAGGTATGTTAAACTTAACAAGTACAAAAATGAGTTCATTACCTTATTCTTCAAACTCTCCTTGCTTCCTAACTTCCTTAATGTTATAGAGGATATGTACTACCATCCTTCAAGTTACTCAGGCTCACAAACTAGGTGTCATCCTCAAATCATCATTCTTTCTTATCCTCCATATATGATCAATTGCCAAATCATTTCTACCTTCTCAACATCTCTTCTATATACCCCTTTCTTTCTTCTGACACTACCATTATTCTGCTGCAAGACCTTATCGTGCCATGACTGGACTATTATGACAGCTTTCTTGTTTGTCTCTCTGACTCAAGTTTCTCCTCACTCCAGATAATTTTTCACTCAGCTGTCAAATTCACCTTCCTAAAGCAGATATGACTATGTCATACTCTAGCCAACTCCACCCCAGCTACCATAAACTCCAGAGACTCCCTATCACCTTTAAGATCAAACACAAAATCCTCTGTCTAGTATTCAAATTGTCCACAACATGACCCTTTCTACCTTTTTGGTCTTCTTATACCTTACCCTCATGTGTTCTGCAATCCAGTGACTCTTTGTTATTCTTTTTTTTTTTTAAACAAGTTTTGGTCTGGTTTATTAAAGTATACTTCTATCCAGTTTGCTTTTCACTGGTCTGTTCTGGCATGCTTCTAATGATATCAGAATCACCTGGATCAATGATAGCCAGAGTACATACTCTGTAGTACTTCCCACATGCTGTACCCAACTCAGTGTTATTACCACTATAGTGATGCACGCCAGTTTTGGCCAACAGCGTAATATTCGATTTCTGATTTCCTCAAGGCTGGGCAGTTGTTGGCTAAGACGACCAATTTGGCTTTGCCTTGTCTGATCATTTTCAGGGTCTGTTTGTAGCCTAGCACGTATTTGCCGCTTTTCATGACCAGCTGGAGCCTCGAATTGATGGACTCCAGCGACTTTTTCGTCTTCTTTGCGGCCACCATCTTCCTGCCTGTGGCGCGGGAGGACCCTCAGCCAGAGACCTGCTGCCAAGATGGCCGGGAAGCGAGCGACTCTTTGTTATTCTTTACACAAGGCAATCCATTCCCAAATTCTGGGCATTTTCCCTGTCTGTCTCCTCTACCTGGGACTCTCTCCCTCATCATACATGGCTCCTAGCTTCCCTGGTTTTCTTCAAGTTTCAACTAAAGTCCCACTTTCTTTGACAAGTCTTTCCTAATGTCCTTTAATGCTAGTGCTTTCTCTGTTGATTATCTCCTTTCATTCTGTTTATAAGAATTCCCAAAAGTTTAGGTGTAGTTTTAAGCTTTAATAGATTAAGACTGCATTAAGACTTGGAGACATCTTTTATATCACATTTATCCATAATTGTTTGTTGTCTACACCAGCAAACATTGAGCTACCTGAAAAGGGGATCTATCTTTGTTGTTGTTGTTGGTTCAGTTGGTTGGTTTGTTTGTTTGTTTGTTTTTTAAGTATACTTTGCATAGTGTCTGGGAACTCATAACTGCTTATAAATAGTAGTTGACTAACTGGCTAGTTAACTAGTTAGTGATCTTGCTGAACTTAAAAAAATGTTTACGGGGCAGTTAGGCGGCACAGTGAATAGAACACCAGCCCTGGAGTCAGGATCTGAGTTCAAATCCGGCCTCAGACATTGGACACACTTACTAATCACTTAAACCGAATTGTTCTGCCTTGCCTCTCCAAAAAAAAGGTTATTGAAAGGGAAGGCTCAGATATGAAAAGTCATTTTCCCCATGCTCCCTAATTTGCTTATGATGTCATATGGCTAAATCATGTATCCATTTTGAACTTGTCTTGGTCCTCGTTTCTTCCCGACTTCAGGGTAGGTGAGATGGAAAGATATGTTCACAAATGCATGTGACAAAAAAGCAGAAGACATTAGTAAAAATTTTAAATGAGAGGTAAAATTAATAACTTTTAAATTTCTTGAACAAAGATTTTTTTAAATGACCAGATTTTTTTTTAAGTGATTGAGTAGTAGAGAAGTTGGGACAACTCTTTCTTTTCTTTCTTTTTCTTTGGTAATTAACTTTTGTTTGTTTTTAGTTTACATCATTGATTTCTACAAGATTTTGAGTCGCAAAATTTCTCCCCATATTTCCCCTGCCCACTCCCCTAAAACAGTGATCCCACTGTATGTTCCAATCTTCTCTCTCCTATATCCTCCCCCATCACTTCTCTGACTTTCTGGTAGAGCAAGATGGATCTCCCTGTCCCAATGTCTGTATATCTTATTTCCCAGTTGCACATAAATAATAAATAAAAATATGTATATTTAAACATATGATTTTAGAACTTGAAATTCTA
>CM053595.1:15310903-15321789 GCA_028646575.1 Pseudocheirus occidentalis
CTAAGCCAAATTCAATGAGAGTAAGGTTGACCCATTCCCTTTTTGCCTTCCTGCTCTTCCCCTCCATTGTAACAGTTATCCCTTGTCTCTTCTATATGAAATGACTGACCCCATTCTGTCTCTCCCTGTCTCCTCTCATTCTATTTCTCTTCCACCTCTTAATTTCACCTTTTGAAATATCGTCCCTTCCTATTCAATCAATCCAGTGCCCTCTGCCTATGTACACATATATACACACATTCCCATATGTACTCATGCATATATACACTTCTGTATATACATATGTGTATTTAGACATACATACATACACACACATATATATGTATATATACATTTATATTCCCTTCACCTATCCTCATACTGAGAAAAGTTTCATAAGTTACAATTCTCATTTTTCCATGTTGGCATGTAAATAGTTCAACTTTGATAAGTTCCTTATGATTTCTTTTCCATGTTTACCTTCTCACACTTCTTTTGCTCGAATGTCAAATTTTCTATTCAGTTCTGGTTTTTTTCCTCAAGAATGTGTGAAAATCCTCCACCTCACTGAATGACCATATTTTCCCCTGAAACATTATACTCAGTTTTGCTCAGTGGGTGATTCTTGGTTTTAATCCAAGCTCCGTTGATCTCTGTATTATCACATTCCAGACCCTTAGATCTCTTAATGAAGAAGCTGCTAGATCCTGGGTAATCCTGATTGTGTTTCCACAGCATTCAAATTCTTTCTTCTTGGCAGCTTATAATAATTTCTCCTTGATCTAGGAGGTCCAGAACCTGGCTATAACATTCCTAGGAGTTTTCTTTTGGGGATCTTTTTCAAGAGGTGATCAGTGAATTCTTTCAAGTTCTATTTTGCCCTTTGATTCTAAAATATCTGGGCAATTTTCCTTGAGAATTTCTTGAAGCTTTCTCATGTTGCCAGTCAGTTACTTGACTTTTGGGCTCAGTAGAACTCTTCTTTCAGAGGAGAGAGCTCTGTCTCAAATAACTGGGGGTTTCACAGCTGCTGGAGCTATTAGGAGGCCACTTTTGTCTCTGTACCCACTTCCAACACTGGCTCACTGAAAATGCACCTTAGGACCACCACCCAAGACTGCAATCCTGATCCAGGCAGCTCAAGGCAAGAGCACTTAGCCTCTGAATGATCACTTGGCCAGGCTCTAACCTGCAGGCTGGGAGCTTCTGAAGAAGCCATGTGACAATGGCTGCAGGGTTGTCACTTCAGACTGCTTCTAGCTCTGGAGGCAGTCAGCCACACCCTCTCCCCCAATTGTAGCCAAGTTCCACTGACCTTTTCCCCTTGTCCTTAGCTCTTAGGTATTGGTAATTCTGGAAACTGCCACAACTGCTGGTGATCCACTCTCCTGAAAGCTCCAGTCAGGGCTTCTCCTGGATGGCCTGGGGCTAAAACTGCATGGGGCTGGGCTCTGCTCCCAGTGAGCTATGATGAATCCTTCCTGTCCATCTGCCAGGCTGCCTTCAGCAGGAGCTGGGTTTCTTTGTCATTTTATGAGTTCTGGAGCTCTAAAATTTGTTTAGAGTCAAATTTTATAGGTATTTGAGGTGGTTATGGTGGGAGCCCTGGAATTCTCTGTTTTTATGACACCATCTCAACTGCACCCCCCCCCAACTTTTTCTAAGGACTTAGCAGCTAAATAGGGAAAGGTATAGCATAAGGTCTTAGCAGGGTCCATGGAAGGATTTTTGAAGGACAAATGAGACCCAGGTAAGTTTGTATGTAGTAAGAAAGGAGCTTAGATATAGACTAAAGATAGGAGATGAAAAGAGTAGGAATGATTATTGTGACAAACTTCCAATAGAAAAAGCAGAGCCTACAATCATGAGAATAAGTGTTAGCCTTGGCCAGGAGGACGAATACCTTATCCTCTAAAATTGGATCAAAGGATCATATATGTAGATTTAAAGGATCTTTAATACCACCCCCTCGTTTTACAAATAAGGAATCTGAAAGTCAGAAAAGTTTGAAGACTTCTCCAAAGTTCCATAAGCGGTAAATGGTAGAGACAGAGGGCAAACTCAGGTCTTTCATCTTCAAACCCAGTGTTCTTTTCCCATTGCACTATAAAAGAGAATTGGTGAAAATAACAAGAGGTTTTGATGAGTGGAAGGAAGAAGATAATTGAGTTCAGGATGAATGGTCTCAATCTTAGTTAAATAGAATTGAAGGCCCATGTGCTAAAAAAAAAAAAAAAGGGAAGGATTGAGATAGAATTGTGGGTCAAGTGACTTGTCCAGTACTGCTCATCTGGTAATTGGTAAAACTGTAAAGGAATCTCAGACAATCTGATTCCAAGGCCTTCATTCTTTCCACTAAACTTATTATATGGGGAATCCTGTGGGGTAGCAGTGCCAACCATGGATGCTTAACTGTCAGGTATAATATCAACATCCTTTAAAATAACTGTTTCAAGTCAGTGCATCTATGTATTATGGGGGTGCTCAGCTGTGTGTGCCTCCCTCCAATAGTTTTCCGGTCCTAGGCTGGCACTTGGACTTGACCCAGTGACTAGTTCTCCAATTATGGGCTTCCTCGTGGAGGGATGCTCAGGCAGTACTTAGCATCTCTGCAGATCACTTGTGCACACAGACAGAGAAAACCAGGCCAAGTCTAGAGAGAGATGACAAAGGCATTATCCAACTTTGGAAGCAGCTGCATTACCAGCTCCTCTAGGGATAATTGACCAGGCTTGATGTGAAAGCTGTATGAGGACAGAGTTTTATATAGTGGAAATTTCCTGCAAACAACAGTTGCTTTAGTGGGATTTAGGTGACCTTGGGTAAATCACATGTCCTCTCCCCAATGATTTTCTCATTTAAGTCAAGTGATGGGATTGGACTAGGTGATTTCTAAGGTCTCTTCCAGCACTGCCATATTATATTCTCACATTCCATATTTTTTTTTGCTTTTTTTGGAGGGCAATTCAGGTTAAGTGACTTGCCCAAAGTCACCTGACTGGTAAGTGTGTCAAGTGTCTGAGATTGGATTTGAACTCAGGTCCTCCTGACTCCAGAGCTGGTGGTCTATTCACTGTGCCACCTAGCCACCCCATTCCATATATATTTAAAAGTTATTTTTAACTCTATTTTATGTTCTCTGATTCCATATATAGAACTTCTTCAGTTCTGGAGTCCTGGCTTATTTATTTTTTATCTTTTCCAGTGACTTATCAACACATATACCATACATGTAACTCTGTTTTAAAAGTGTCTTTTTCTCTCCTCACTGTATATTACTGGGACCCAAAAATTTGTATTGCAATGATTACAACATATTTTTCCTATAAGACTCCTTCTTCAAATACACTTGGTTCCTTACCTGCTTTCCTATCATCTCTTGCAAAAAAAATCTGTCTCCCACTATG
The DNA here is from genome assembly GCA_028646575.1 of Pseudocheirus occidentalis. Lineage (NCBI taxonomy): Eukaryota > Metazoa > Chordata > Mammalia > Diprotodontia > Pseudocheiridae > Pseudocheirus > Pseudocheirus occidentalis. The sequence continues at coordinate 15,314,290 of CM053595.1, forward strand.
ATTGCTGATCTTGCACTCAATATTCCTCTTTCCTCATTTTATATTCAACTTTTCTCTTTGGATTCTCTGTTCCTGGATTTCCTTCCTGCCTTTTGCTTAGAGAATCTATTTCCTCTGCTCTGTATAAAAGTGATAGCATTGAAATGCATTAAGCCAGGGAGGATTGCATGTTCTTTGGCAGAGAGTGAAGGTATTTCTTTCCATAAGAAGAAATATTGAGCTAAGTAAGAAGCTGATCAAGTAGTAGTGAAGATTTAGTCAATTCTAATGAAACCTGTCATATTTATAATGGGTTCTCTATGCCATGACGGGGATTCTCAAAGAGTGATCTGAGGACCTCTAAAGATCTCTGGGAGTCTTTCAGAGGGTCTGTGAGGTCAAAACTGTTTTCATGATAATAGTATATTTTAATTTCTAATGTGGTAAAAAAAAAACACAATAGATATAATGCCCAAAAACAATCTTTGTTTTTTGCAGATCTCTGGAGCCTTTGAGAATTTTGAATAGTGTAAATGGGGTTTGAGAACCAATGCTCTATACCACTTCTTTTTGTTGATGGTGAAAGAAAAGGTAATTGGGGTTAAGAGACTTGCCCAAAGTCACACAGGTCAAGTGTTGGGTGTCTGAGGTGGACCCAGGTCCTCCTGACTTCAAGGCTAGTGCTCTCCACTGCTTCTTAAATTTGTTCAACTTTTTGGCTACCTCAACAAGATTAAATAATATTAGTAACTTACATTTTCATAGCACTTTGTGATTTGAAAGCACTTTCTTCACAATATGTTACCTCTGAAGTCAGCAAGGTAAATACATTCCCTGAAATTCTCCTTTATATGAGAAGCAGAATGGCATAGTAGGGAAAGTGCTAGATTTGCAGTTAAAGGATCTGCATTCTCCACCACCACTACCCCTCTATAGACACAAAGTCCTTACTCAAATAAGTATATGCACGATCTGCGAAGGCCTACTCTGATGTCTGCCATGTAGTGGTGACGCTGGTTTCACAAAGACAGTGCTGGTGGAATGCAAGCTATCTTCTACTCTGTTAGAAAGGCTTCAAATATGGGTCCAGTAATAGATTGAGTCTATTTTCTGAGAGTCAACCTAGAAAATTATAGGTAAGCATATTATCAGTTGCCTGATCACCTACTGATAAAAATTCTAGACACAGAATTCACAAAGCAAAGAAAAAATTTAAATGAACCTCAATCTTGTATGACTTCTGCTTTAGCAGAAACATTGGCAAAGTGGTAAGGAAAAAGAAATTTTCATTGGACATTTAGTCATCATGTATTTCAGTATGAAAGATGAGAATTTGCAAAAAGATCACAATGAAAATAATTGTAGCTTCATCGTCACATCAACATTGGTTGCTGAGAATTAAGTGGGTTGGCCGACTATAGGCAAAATTTGAGAATGAGAAAGTGCCTGGGTGCTTTCTGTCACTATCTCCTCCTTCACTCCTGTCTTGCACAATGAAGTGGCCTTTCTCCTTGCCGAGGCTATCCTGTCTATATGTTCAGGTGATCCCATTCTATCCTATTTCCCCCAACTCATTGTCACCTCTGTCATCTCCACTCTCACCTAACTTCAATCTCTCTTTGTCTACTAGTTCATTTCCTACTGACTACAAACATTCCTATGTCTCACTTATACTCATGATCCTACCCTCTCTGTTAACTATCTAACTATCATACCATTTCTCTCCTCCTCTTTGCAGCTTACATCCTTGAGAAAGACATAGATAATTGCTGCTTCCACTTTCTCTCCTCTCACTCCTTCTTAACTGCTTACAGGGGAACAGAGCCAAGATGAAGGAGAAAAGGCAGGGACTCCCCTAAGCTCTCCAAAATTTCCCAATAATTTATATAAGTATAAATAATAGCTCAAAAGAGATTCTGAACCAGTGGAAACCACAAAAGGACAGGGTAAAAAAAATTCCAGGCCAAGAAAACTTACAAGGTTGGCAAAAAATTATCTGTCACACCAGGTGAGAGTGAATATTAGTCCAGAGGAGGCTGTGCCAGCAAAGACTGTACCACAGCACACCAGCAGTAGGCCTTAGGGCTGACTAAATCATTAGTAGTAGCAGCAGCTTCCAGAGCTCTAAACCCACAGACAGTAAAGGGGTCAGACAACTGGTCAGAAAAAGATTACAGGGGGTCCTTTGCTGACACTGGGTGTAGAACTCTGTTGCATTGCCATTTGTGCATCTAGTTTGAGGTCTCAGGGTAAAGAGGAGCACTAACACATCAGAGCTTGTGACCACAAGGAATAAGAGCCCCTGGTCACAGTTCCAGGGTGGTGTAATGTTAATGAAATCAGATCTCCCATACCCCTTTCTATTGGCACCTAGTAAAGGCACTTAGCACCTTACTTCAAGTTAAGCACTTAGTAAACAGGCACTTAGCTCCTTACTTCAAGTTAACTTCTTTGGAGTAGTTAACACCTTAACAGGAAGGGGCAAAACAGGGAGGAGCTATACTGTATATAAGGAAGAGAACCAGCAGGACAGTCAGGTTTTTTCTCTCAGTCACCACCTGGAGATGCACCTTTTGCTGAGATCCTCCTTCTGCAGCTTTTACCAAGAATCTCCAAGAACCAGGTTGAGGAACTGTCATGAGTCTGAGACGGATCCCTGCTTGAGGGAGCCTGTTCTATTCATGAAGGCTTGGGAATGTGGGTGTTTACTGCATTAACCATCTGTATCAACTTTGTGACCACTATAATCACTTTGGCTTTCTGGTTCTGGGACTTGGTGTTCTGGTTTCTGAATAAAGACCTTGGTTCTGCCCTCCATGTGGAGAGTTTGCTACATTTTGTGATTCACAACTATACCAGCATATTTATAACCACCATGGTTGTTGTGAATATTGCATTATTGATACAGGTGGAAACAATTGTGTGTGGTTATTCACAGACATGAAAACACATAAGGAAAGAAGTAAACACATATCCTTAGATCACACTGCCTTGGAAAAATTGGAAATTTACAAGTCCCCAGAACTCGTTCTGAAAACAACTGCATAAAAAATGTGAAGCTGACTAAGCCCAACTTTAACATAAAGTTAAAAGTCAAGAAATGAGTTAAAAATTAGCAAACAAAAACAACGAAGAATATGATGATAGAAAATTACTATAATGAAAGGGAAGATGGAAAGATAAACTCAGGAGAAGATAATAAAATAAAAACTGCTACAACCAAAGACCCAAAGAAAAATGGGAATTTGTTTCAGGTCAAGAAAAAGAATTCCTGGAAGACCTCAAAAAAGATTTTTTTTTAATCCCATAAGAGAGGTAGAAGAAAAATTGAAAATCATTAGAGTCAATCAAGAAAATCATGAGAAAAGACTTAACAGCTTGGTAAAGGAGATACAAAAATACTGAAGAAAAAAACACCTTTAAAAAAGCAGAATAGGCCAAATGGTTTTTTTTTAAAAAGTACAGAAAGCCAATGAGGAGGAGAATGCCTTGAAAAGCAGAGTTGTCCAAAGGGGAAAAGACACAAAAATTCACTAAAAATAGAAATGGGCAAGTGGAATTCGATGATTCCATGAGACATATAGAAACAATAAAACAAAACCAGAAGAATAAAAAATAGAAGAAAGTGTGAAATATATATCTTTGGAAAAAGAACTGATCTGGAAAATAGATTAAGGAGAGATAATTTAAAAATTATTGGACTGCTTAAAAATCTATGATAAAAAAGAGCCTAGACATCATCCTTCAAGAAATTATCAAGGAAAGTAGCCCTAATATTCTAGAACCAGAGGGTAAAATAGAAACAGAAAGAATAAACCTATTGCCTCCTGAAAGAGATCCCAAAATGAAAACTCCTAGCAACATGATAGCCAAATTCCAGAGCAAAATCAAGGAGAAAATATTGTAAGCAATCAGAGACAATTTAAGTACCATGTTTCCACAGTCAGTATAAACAAGATTTAGCAGTTTTCACATTAACAAACCAGAGGACTTGGACTATTATATTCTGGAAGGCAAAGGAACTAGAATAACTTTTTCCTCTTTGATAGTCTTTTCTCTACAGGTTTTAAAGACATGATTTTCTTCTAGTTTTTTCTACTTATTTGATCTCTTCTGTTTCCTTTGTTGGATCCTCCTCTAGACCACGCCCTCTAATCACAAGTCCCTCAGGTTCAATCCTTGATCTTTTTCTCTACTTTACTTGGTGATCTTCTCACTCCCATGGCTCCAATTATTGTTTTTATTCTGATGATTCTTGGATTTACCTTTCCTGCCCCAATCTCTTCTGACTTCCAGTCTCAAATCTCCAGCTTACTTTCAAATTATCTTAAACTGTATGTCCAGTAGACATCTTAAGCTCAGTGCCCAAAACAGAACTCATTCTCTTTCTCCCTAAACTCTCCTTCACCCTTCCATATTACTATCTATCTATCTATCTATCTATCTATCTATCTATCTATCTATCTATCTATCTGTCTGTCTATCTACCTATCTGTCTGTCTATCTATCTATCTATCTATTCTATATCCTATATACTATATCCAATACTATACTATCACTGTCTTCCTAGTCCCTCAAGCTCATAACCTAAGAGTCATACCAGATTCCTCATCATCCCTCACTACTCCCTATATCCAAGCTCCTGCCAATACTTGCCTATTTCACCTTTGCCACACTTCCTGTATATACCTTCTTCTCTCCTCTGACTCTGCCACCCTAGTACAGGCTCTCATCACTTCATGTCTCAATTAATGCAATAATCTGCTGGTGGGATTTTCTACCTCAAATATTTTCCAACTCCAGTCCATTCTCCACTCAGCCACTAATTTTCTTAAAACACAAATCTGATCATGTCACACACCCCTTCTTAATAAACTCCAGTGACTACCCATAGCATCCAGGTGCAAATACAACATGTCGTTTGGCATTCAAGGTGCTTTGTAACCAACTCCAACCTACCTTTCCAGTCTTCCTATACCTTACTCCCCAACATATGATTTTTTTTAATCCAGTGACACTGGCCTGCTGTCTGTTCCATGAATAAGAAGCTTCATCTCTCAACTCCAGTCATTCTCTCTGACTGTTCTCCATGCCTGGAATGTTCTCTCTCCTCTACTCCAACTATTGACCTCCCTTGCTTCCTTTAGGAAACAAACTAAAATCCTACCTTTTACAAGAAGCCTCTTTCCCAACTGCTATTCATTCCAATGCCTTCTGTTTGTTAATTATTTTTGGTTTATCTTGTATTCAGCTTGCACATATATTTGTTTACATGTTGTCTCCTCCATTAGATTTTAAGTTCCTTGAGAGCCAGGACTGTCTTTTTACTCTTTTGCATACCTAGTGTTTAGCACAATAACACATAGTAGGCACTTGAGAAATGTTTATTGTATTGTATTGTTATTATAGAAGTTGGTCAGAGTTCCCACAGGGATGAGAGGCTGAGAAGACTTCTGAGAAACTAAGATACAGGTTGGGGATCTAAGAAAGAGGAGAGATTCTAGAAAATCTCTTTTCTCTTACCCTAGGAATGAATAAAAGTTCTGCAGTTTCACCATCTTGAGAATACTGTCGATCTGTCAATTTATCCCCTTCCTTCAGTATGAAAATGAACTACTAGACTTTATCTGAAGATTATTTTGCTGCCTTCCAACTCCTATTAGAGAATTTCCCTTTAAAGCCAAGATGATCTCCCTCTACATCCTCTGTAGAGGCAGTGTTTTATGAAAATTATAGGAAGTTTCATGATCTCTCACTCCAACAAAGCTGCTAGTCTTGGAATTCTTTGTACTGAGTTCCGTCAGCAAAGAAGTACTTAGCACCTTGTTTTAGCTGCTTAAGTATTTAGCACCTTGTTTGGCCCCTTGTGGTTTGAAGGTGGGAAGAACTTGCTGACAACATGAAAGGTGGAACAGGAAGGAGAACCACTATATATAAGGAGAAGTCCAAGCTGTGACAGAGCAGAACTGAAAGAGAAATCGTTGTGGAGGCCAGAAACTCTGTTTGTTTGTTCTGTTGTGTTTGTGATACTTTGTACAGAAGCCCTGGGATCTTACTGGAAACCCTGAAATAGGATTTTCTTGTTGTCTGTCTATAGAAGTCCTGGAGGAAGGTTTCAGAGGTCCTAGGACTACACTGATGATTTGTGTTGAGTTCTCAGACCTTGTTTGTGGGTCTGTGATGATTTCACAAGCAGATAGTGAATTGATGATGGTGCAGGCAATATGAATGAATGTTGTTTTGGGTCTGTTAAGCTTTGTCTTCCCAGAAACAGAGGAGCACTTGAGGTGGCCTGGACACTGTGAGCTTCAATATGGAATGGGAACTAGATGAGGAACTGAATGAGGAACTGGATTAAAAGCTGGGAACTGGGTGTGGAGCTAAGATGGCAGAAAGGAAGCAGTAAATTTTCCAAGCTCCTCCAAGAATTCTGTGCCTAAAAGCTGAAAAGTGAAATTGAACAGATTTAAGAGTGACAGAACCCACTAGGAGACTGAGTGTGGCAGATTCCCAGGCCAGGAAAGTGCCTACTCAGGTCTGGGCAAGGAGAATGCAGAGCATGCATGAGTTGCATCAGCATGGATCACAGCAGGCTGAGAAGAAGGCCAAGCCAGCCAGCAGACCCACCCACCCTGAGGGCAATTTGTAGCCTTAGTCTCACCACAGGATAGAGAATTGTCAGAGCTGGGTAAGAGAAAACAGCAGGGCCCTCAGCAGGGACAGCAGCTTTTCTTGAGGCTACCAGCCTGGAGGCTAGATGCTAAAAAATTACATACCTGGGGTGGCTACCAAGGGAGCTAGGTGGCTCAGAGAATAGAGCACCAGCCTTGGAGTCAGGAGGAACTGAGTTCAAATCCGGCCTTAGACACTTAACAAAAATCTAGCCATGTGACTTTGGGCAACTCACTTAACCCCAATTGCCCTTCAAAAAAAAATTTTTTTAAAGTCGAATTTTCCAGATGGAAAAAGAATCTCAAAAGCTTTTTTGAGGAGAATAATTAATGCCTTCATAATTAGAGTGAAGCAAATGGAAGGAAATGACTTTATGAGAAATCAAGATACTATTAAACAGATGCAAACAAATGAAAAAATAGAAGGCAATGTGAAATATCTCATTGAAAAAAAACACTGACCTGGAAAACAGATACAATTTAAAAATTCTTGGACTACCTGAAAGTCATGATGAGAAAAAGAACCTAGAAAGCATCCTTCAAGAAATTTTCTCTCCCTTTTTTTTGTTTACTTTTTTTCCTGGTGGGCAATTCGGGTTAAGTGACTTGCCCAAGGTCACATGGCTAGTTTTTGTGAAAAGTGTCTGAGACCAGATTTGAACTCAAGTCCTTCTGACTCCAGGGCCAGTGCTCTATTCACTGTGCCACCTAACTGGCCCAAGAAATTCTCAAGGAAAATTGCCCTGATATTTTAGAACCAGAAGGTAAAATAGACCTTGAAAGAATTCACTGATAACCTCTTGAACCCCCCCCCCAAAAAAAACTCCTAGGAACATTATAGCCAGGTTCC
>CM053595.1:15322289-15349468 GCA_028646575.1 Pseudocheirus occidentalis
AGAGCACTTGGCCCTGATCAATTGACTCAGCCCCCTGCAGGGTCCACAGGCCAGGGGCTTTGAAGCAGCCCAGTGGGGGCAGCATTTCCTGCCCTTCCCCCACTGCTTCCTTGCCCTGGGGGCAGATTGGCCGAACTGCTTTTCCTTCCCCAAATTAAGTTTCAAAGTTTCATTTTCAATGACTGTCTCTAATCCTGTTTTCCTAGATGTGAAGATCCCCTCAGGTGCAGTAGATCTTCTCTGAAGTAGTCTCAAGCTGCAGCTTGGGAGTTTAGGCTGCTCCTGACCACCCTTGGGCCTGGCCATGGTTTTGGTCTCAGGCTGGGCTGGTATTGGTTCCCGGCCTGCTGGCCTGCCGTGATGAGCCCCTGCTGCTGTGCTGCCTTCAGAGAGAGATGTGTTTTCTGTATTTTTGTGAGTCTGAGAGTCCTAGAATTTATCTGGGATCATATTTTATGGGTATATAGGGTTTGTTGTGTGGGAGCTGCAGAACCTTGCTGCTTCTACACCACCATCTTGCCTCTGCCCCCTCAAATGTTTTGTCTTAGTATGTCTCTATACTGTATAATCAGAACCTTGAAAGCTGTTCACAGCCGCAGTCCTCTGGAAAGTTGTTAGTGCTTGGCTTTACGGTAGGTTTAATGATCTTTTTGTCTCCAGAGTAAAAATGTTTGCTTCTTTTTTTCTATCTGCCTGTGCCATCTCTACCTGACCATGTTTATTTATCTATGTAAATATCAATTCAGTTATAATCAATTTTGAAAGGAGAAAAGGATTTTTAGTAAGAAATGATTTCAAGCTTCCCGTATATCTAGGTCTTTAAACTCAATTTAAACAGCTGCCAATCACCTCTTTTTATTCCAATTTTGACCCATGAAAAATAGGGAAGAAAACAGAAACATTCAGAAAAAGGGGAAACTTCTTTCCCCCTGATTTTTGGAGATGTTGTTGCCTTGAAAGAAGAAAACAAAAAGGAATCAAGAATTATCATATATGAGATTATTTTTTCCATGAAAAAGATAAGAGCTTTTAGCAAATTTAAATAGTTGGAGTAAGGTTAACAAACTGTGTACAATATTTAATAGCTTTAGGGAGGCAGAGCCAAGATGGCAGAGTAAAGACAGGGACTTAGATGAACTCTCCCCCACACCCCTCCAAATAACTTTTAAAATGACACTTAACAAATTCTAGAGCAGAAAAAAACACAAAAAGACAGAGTGAAACAAATTTCCAGTCCATGACAACTTGGAAGGTCATCAAGGAAGGTCTATTGCACCAGAATAAAGGAGGAGTGCAGTCTAGCACAGGTGATGCTAGTGCAAACTGGGCCCAAGAAAAACTGTAATAGGCCTCAGGGAGACTGAGTCACCAGTACCAAGGGCTGTTTCTAGACTTCTTAGGGAATAGATGACAAGGACAGCTTGGAAAGCCAGCAGAAAATGTCAGTCACACCTGTGCAAAAGTGGAGTACAGTCCAGAACAAGCCATACTATCACAACTCTGGTTCCAACAAACCAGGAACAGACCTTGGGAATGACTGAATCAGCAGGTCAGAAGGAGATTACAGGGGTTTATTTGCTAGCATTGAGGTAGGACTCTTTTTTTTCCCCACACTTGGAATGAGGTCATAGTCCTGGGTGGCAGTCCAAGGGTAAGGAGAAGCATTAGCATGGGATAGTTTGTAACCACAGTGGAGGGGGGGGGCTTCCTCAAGAGCAGAAAAGAATACTTGTGGTCACTCATAGACTACAGCACAGGCCAGGGGAGGAGTAAACACCTCTCCTTTGATCATACTACCTTGGAAAAACTGATAACTTATAAGTCCTTAGAAGTATCTCTGAAAACAACCACATAGAACCCCTGAAGCTTGGAACAGTGTGCCTTCCACCCTGAAAGCAGAGCCCTACTTAAACAAAGAGGTAAAATTCAAGTAATAGGCTGGGAAAATGAACAATGGGAAAAAGCCTCAGACTCTAAGAGTTACTATGGCAACAAGGAAGAATAAAACACACACTCAGGAGACAACAAAGTCAAAGCTCCTACATTCAAAGCCTCAAAGAAAAATATGAATTGGTCTCAGACTATGGAAGTGCTCAAAAAAGATTTTGAAAATCAAGTAAGAAAGGTAGAGGAAAATTTGGGAAGAGAAATGAGAGCAATGCAAGAAAATCATGAAAAATGATTCAACAAAGGAGACACAAAAATATTGAAGAAAAGAACACCTTAAGAAACAAAGTAGCCAAATGGTAAAAGAGATCTAAAAATCTAATGAGGATGAGTGCCTTAAAAAGCAGAATAGGCCGAATGGAAAAGGAGGTGAAAAGACTCACTGAAGAAAATAATTCCTTAAAAATTAGAATGGAGCAAATGGAAGCTAATGACCATGCAAAATCAAGAAACAATAAAACAAAATCAAAAGAATGAAAAAAAATAGAAGACAGTGTGAAATATCTTATTGGTAAAACAACTGACCTGAAAAATAGATGCAGGAAAAATAATTTTAAAATCCTTGGAGTACTGAAAGCCATGATTTTTTAAAAAAGAGCCTAGACATTTAGAATATCAGGGGGATTTTCCTTTTCCTCAATAATTTTCTTGAAGATGGCCTTTCAAGAAATTATCAAGGAAAACTGCCCCAATACTCTAGAACCAGAAGGTAAAATAGAATTTGAAAGAATCCACAATCACCTCCTGAAAGAGATCCCAAAATGAAAACCCCCAGGAATATTATAGCCAAATTCTAGTGTTCCCAGATCAAGGAGAAAATATTGCAAGTAGTCAGAAAGAAACAATCCAAGTATTATGGAGCCACAGTCAGTATAACACAAGATTAAAAACAGCATTTACATAAAAAGATCTGAGAGCTTGGAATATGATATTTTGATATTTTGGAAGGCATGGGAGCTAGGATTACAATTGAGAATCATGTACCCAGCAAAACTGAGCATAATCCTTCTGGAGAAAAATGGATATTCAATGAGATAGAGAACTTTAAAGCATTCTTTGTGAAAAGATCAGAGTTGAATAGAAAATTTGACTTTCGGGGCAGCTAAGTGGCGCGATGAGCAGAGCGCTGGCCTTGGAATCAGGAGGACCTGAGTTCAGGTCCAGCCTCAGACACATGACACACTTACTAGCCATGTGACTTTGGGCAAGTCACTTAACCCCAATTGCCCTCCAAAAAAAAAAGTTAAAAAAAAAAAGAAAATTTGACTTTTGAATATAAGACTCAAGAGAAGTATAGACAGGTAAACAAGACAGGGAAATTATAAGGAACTTAATAAGGTTAAACTGTTTACATTCTTCCATGGGAAGATTATATTGTAACTCATAAGACCTTTATCATTATTGCAGTAGTTGGAAGGAGTATATATAGAAAACTATCTTATAGGGAAGTAGAAGGGGAAGGGGAAGAGGGGTGATTGAAAAGAGGGCAGATTGGGGGAGGTGGTAGTCAGAAGCAAAACACTTTTGAGGAGTGGTAGAGTGAAAGGAGAGAGAGAATTGAATAAACAAATGGGGGAAATAGGATGGAGGGAAATATTATTGGTAATTACAACTATGAAACATAAGTTATGAATCAAATTCCTCTGTTAAAGGCCTCATCTCCCTAATATATTGAGATCTGAGTCAAATTTACAAAATTAAGTGCCATTTCTCAATTGATAAATATTTAAAAGATATTAATAGTTTCTTGATGAGGTAATCAAAACTATATGTAGTCCTATGAACAAATTCTCTACATCACTATTGATTGGAGAAATCAAAGTAAAACAATTCTCAGGTATGACCTCACATCTATTAAATTGGCTAATAGGACAATAAAGGAATATGACAAATATCTGTGGGGATATCGCAAAACTGAGACATTAATTCATTATTGGTGGCCTTGTGAATTGATTCAACCATTTTGTAGAGCAGAATTGGAACTATGTCCATAAAGTCATGCATACCCTTTGACCCAGCTATACCACTACTACATTTGTATCCCAAAAGAGATCAAAAACAAAAAAGGAAAAGAATCTATATGTACAAAATGTTGACAGCAGCTCTTTTCTAGTGGCAAAGAATTGGAAATTGAAGGGATGTCTATCAACAGTAAAATGTGTTAACAAGTTGTGGTATCTGATTGTGATCAAATACTATTGTGCTATAAGAAAAGCTAAGTAGAATGATCTCAGTAAAACCTTGAAAGCTTTACATGAATTGATGCGAAATGAAATGAGTATAACTGAGAGAACATTTTACACAGTAACAACATTTTAAAATGATCATCTGTGAATGGCTTAGCTATTCTTAGCAATACAATGATGTAAGACTACTCTGAAAAATTTATGAGGAAAAATGCTATGCATCTTCAGAGAAAGAACTGATGATGTCTGAATACAAATGGAAGAATGCTTTTTAAACTTTCTTTACTTTTCTTGAGGTTTTTTTGGTCTATGTTTTCTTTTAAAACATGACTAATGTAGAAATATGTCTTACATGACTACACATGAATAACGTTTGCATTCTCAATGTGAGGCAGGGAAGGTGGAAGGGATAGAATTTGGAACTGGAAAATTTAAAGACAAATATTAAAATTTGTTTTTACGTATAATTAGGGAAAATAAAATACTAAAGCTTTTCATAATTTTTTAAAGAGTGAAAAGTATAAAGTGTTTTTAATTGCATTTAAATAGTTCTTAAGCTAGAAAGCAGAAGCTTTGGTTATTTTGTTATGTTCTAGTGATTATTAAAAGCAAGTCATTTCTCATTATTTCCCCTACTATTTCTGATCAATATTTTATGCTTCTTTTGATTTAATCTTTCCTTCATGTGACCATAGTATAATTTATTACTAGAGAAAATTTTATTTTAATTTTCATCCAAAAGTTGTGTTTGGAAAAGGATTCTTTTCTCCCTTCCCATTTCCCCAATGAGAATGTAAAAACACATATGTGCTTTAGAAAGCTTTTGAATTCTCTAAAAATATTTCTTACAATTTTGAAATTAGAAAGTGGGTCTATATTGATGCTAAATTGATATGAGTCTATGTTGATAAATGAGAATGTAATTCTTACATCAAGCAACATGATAGGTGAATTTAGAGCTTTTGAAATGTAAAACAAAAACAAAAAGCAAAACCCCAAACCTTCTGAACTTTGAATCAATAAAAAAAGTTCTTACCCTTAAAAATATAAGTTTTCAGCTTTAAGAATATTAAAATATAAAATATTTGGCAGAAACCGGGCATAGATCAATATTTTACACCTTATACCAAAATAAAGTCAAAATTGGTTCATGATTTGGAAATAAAGGTGATACTATAAACAATCTGGGAGAACAAGGAATAGTTTACCCATTAGATTTAAGGAGAAGAGAAGAATTTATCGAACAATGGACAGAGAACATTACCAAATGCAAAACGGATAATTGTGATTACATTGTATTGAAAAGGTTCTGTACAAACAAAGCCAATGTAACCAAGGTTAGGTGGGAAGCAGAAAATTGGGAAATAATTTTAACAACCAATGTCTCTGATAAAAGTCTCATTTCTAAAATATTCAGGGAACTGACTCAAATTTATAAGAAACACAAGTCATTCCCCAATTTGGTAAATGGTCAAATGATATAAACAGGTAGTTTTCAGAGGAAGAAATTAAAGATATCTATAATCATATGAAAAAATGCTCTAAATCACTATTGATTATAGGAATGCAAATCAAAACAACTCTTAGATACCATCTCTCACCTATCAGATTGGCTAACGTGACAAAATAAGAAAATGATAAATCCTGGAGATGTGGGAAAATTGGAACACTAATGCGTTATTGGTGAAATTGTGAACTGATTCAACCATTCTGGAGAGCAATTTGGAAGTATGCCCAAAGAGCTATAAAAATGTGCATACCCTTCAACCCAAAGAGATCATACAAGTGGAAAAAGATCTCATATGTACAAAAATGTTTATATCAGGTCTTTTTTTGTGGTGGCAAAGAACTGGAATGGTTAAACCAGTTGCAGTATATAAATGTAATGGAATATTATTGTGCTATAAGAAGTGAGTTGCAGATGGACTTCATAATAACCTGGACTTATTTAAACTGATGTTGAGTGAGGGGAGAAGAACACTGTACAAAATTATAGATACATTGTATCTGTGATGACTAATTTTGATAGACTAGGCTCCTTTCGACAACATAAGGTTACAAGACAACTCCAAAAGACTCATCATTAAAAAGGCTATCCACATTCAGAGAAAGAACAACAAAATCTGAATGCAGATAGAAACAAACGACTTGCTCTCTCTTTTTCATTTTGTTTCATCTCTTCTTTCTCGTTGTTCATTTCATTGGTTATAATTCTTCTTTACAACTTGACTAATGTTTAATGTGAAGGTATATGTAGAATCTATATTGAATTACATGCCACCATGGGAGGAGAGGAAGAGGGAGAAAATTTGGAACTCAAAAACTTGTGAAACTGAATTTTGTAAGCTAAAAGTAAATAAATATTTTAAAATGCTAAGAATTACTTTGTATATGCATCATATTTACTTTTTGTACATGTACATGTACAACGTAAGTCTCTTGAGAGCAGAGATTGTTTTGTTTTTGTATCCCTGATGGCACACAGTAGGAGCTTAATAAAATTTTGTTGATTGAGAAAAAAAAGAATCTTAAAATGATACTGTTCTATTTTGTGAACCCAGTGGATACAAAAGATATTTTCAATGTCATTATGTATTGTGTTACAACCATAAAACAACTCCAGTGTCTTGCATTATTAATGTTAATACAGCAACAAACTCATGTTGTTCTAAATTATGAGTGCTGAAATTTTTTCATTTGTTGGATGAAAATGAGTGAGAATTAGAAATACCTTCATGTTTAAGAAAAATATTTGATTCATATGACAATTAACAAATTGACTGTAGATTTTAAAGCCTCTCTCTATGGAATTGTTAAATGGTGGCTATCTTGAGCACAACTTAAACAGTGACATGGAATGGTGTTATAGAATGTAATTCATTGTGAAGAGTTTGCTTATAACATATACAATAATTAATGTTGTGATTTATTCCCTAGAAATCCTCAACCTTATTACTATTGTCTATTAGAATGATTGTGTTTCTATCAATATAATTGATACTGTAATGTGCTAATTTTTGAATTTAGGCTTCTTTTTCTCCTCCTGGTTTTCCACTCTCCATTTAGAAGCATCTAAGAACAATAAAATTCCAGGTACATAATCATTGAAGTATATTTATATTTTTAGAATTTGAAATATGTGTTCTGAACAGTATTATGAAGAGTGTATCAAGCTCATTCCAATTAACATAAATTTTGACTGTAAGAACTCAAAACTATCTTGAGGATAATTTTGCAAACCAAATTATCACATGCAATTAGGCATAATTAATAAAATAAAACCAAAATGCTTGTCATCAATATAATTATTCTAAATTGGTATTCCAGGGATGGCTAGGTGGTGCAGTGAATAGAGAACTGGCCCTGGAGTCAGGAGAATCTAAGTCCAAATCCAGTCTCAGATACTAAACACCTACTAGCCATATGATCTTGGGCAAGTCATTTAACCCCAATAGCCCTGTTTGACCCCACTGCAAAATACAAACAAAAAAGGTATTCCAATTATTCTAGATTGTTTATTGTTTTTATTATTTATTATTGTTTATCAATGATTGACTATTAATTAAATGATTATCACCTACCAATTATGGATTATTGACTTGTGGTATCTTATTATGATTATTAACAATTTTGTTTTATTACTGAATTTTGGATTATTAATGAATACTTCCTTTACCTTAGAGCAGTGGTTCTCTTCCTAGTGTCACCACCCTTTAATAGTCGTATGTGGGCATGTCTTCATGTGGGCAGACCTGCCTGGAGAATGATAGAGGAGTTTTCTAAGACCATCGGAAATATATGTTTTCTGATGGTCTTAAGTGACCCCTGTGATCCTTGTGAAAAGGTCATTAGACCCCCAAAGGGGTCATGACCCACAGGTTGAGAACTGCTGCCTTAGAGAAACTTATTTTCTCATGGTATAACACAAATTGTTACCTAATTGTTACACTCAACAACTTTTTACTTGACCCATCTGTAATTCATATAATGTTGAGTAATACATTAAAAATTAGGAAACAGCAGTTCATCTTAATATATGATATACCTCATATAAGTTTTCAAGTTGCTGTTAATGACTAATTAATAACTAATGTAATAAATTTTATCCTTGGAGACTAGTCTCTTCACTCTAAGACACCGAGAAAAGAAAACTACCCAGAAACGCACTAAAAAAGATCCAGTTAGGTATTCTGACCACCATCACTCCTATTGAACAACAAGGACTTCAGTCTGGAACCACGGATCCTATTCTAAAGAATCTGGAAGTTGGAATTAAAATAGAAGGGCAGAGTGAATAGGCTGGTACCCTCTCATCAACTTCACTGAGAGAAAAGAGTTATAAACAGACACCTTAGAGACATTAAGTTATATCAGTTAACATTAATCTGTGCTGCTATTGTACTAAGCAAGCCCTTAGTATTTCTCTATAAACTCCTATGTGTAAAGTCTCCATAATTGTTTTATTCTTATGAATGCAATATTTTGTGACTCTTGGTGTGTGCTATATAAATACATCATAGAATATCTTGAGCATATAAATGCACATTTGTAAAAGTAGTGTCAAAGAAAAGGGATTTAAGTGTTTAAACACATTTTGTGAACCCAGTGGGTATAAAAGATATTTTCAATGTTATATTAGAATGTATCGTAGAATATAGCTATAAAACAACTCCAGTGTTTTGCATTATTAATATTAACACAGCAACAAACTAATGTTGTTCTAAATTACGAGCACTGAAATTTACTGTGTGAGGTAGAACTTATTGGGACTATAATTTTGATTTGATCTTCATTTCAATCTAGGGAAAACTATTTATTCTCCTGAATTAGTACTCCACTATGCAAAGGAAAATGCCCAAATCATCCCACAGACAGTGATGTCTCAGACCTTCAGTTACAGTCATTTAAAGGTAACTATAGATTTCTGGGACGGTAGATGGCCTTATGAAGGCAATGACAGAATCCTTTTGATTCAGTTCTGCCTCTGTACAGTTGCCTTTTTAAATGGGAAAGTTTTTGAATTGTGAAATTGATCTGGCTCTTATAGCTCTTTATTAATATGGAGTTATAAAGGGAATGGAAAGGAACAAATTTATTAAGCACCTATTATGTGCCAGGAACTATGCTAAGCACTTTACAGATATTATCTCCTTTATACTCTTAACAACCCTGGAAAACAGGTGTTATTATTAGGGATTCATTTTACAGTTGAGATAAGTAAGACAGACAGAGGTTAAGTGACTTCCCCAGGATCACACAGCTAGGGAATATCTGAGGCCATATTTGAATTCAAGTCTTCTGACTTCAGGCTCATTACTCTCTCAATTATGCCACCTAGCTGAGTTATAAACTGGATGTTTAAAATCATTTTCTGGCATTTACTTAGGATCAGAGTTGAGAAAATTTCACTTCAATTTATTTTGAGAGAGATATCTGCAATCTTTAGACCCAGATCTGAGAGAAGTTTATTTCTATGATCGTGGTACCCCAATTCATCCCTCACAGTAAGTCCCTCTCACAAGTGAATGCCTTATCAGTCTCGCTGTGCATTATTTAAGCCATACTGATAGAAATGGAAGACCAAAGTAGTTTTTCTTATAAAATCAGTCATTTGTATATATGCCAATTTTATGTGACAGTCTATGCCCAAAGAAGCTAATGCAGGAAATGTAGCTTAATTAAGAACCAATAATTTTTTGTGTCTTGGATCAACTCTTTTGGTAGCCTATGAAATTTACAGTGCCTTCACAGAATAATGTTTTTAGTGCATAAAATAAAATACATAGGATTATAAAGGAAAGCAGTTATGCTTAAATAAATTTGTAATTTTCCCATCCAAGTTCACAGGTCCCTTTACAATCTACCTGTGGACATCTTGAGAGCCCAGGAATGCGAGGTATAAAACCTCTGTAATAGATACATCTTAGTTTTTGTACTGATTCCAGGACCTCCTCTCAAAGTCAAGGGGGAGGACTGGGGTTGAACAATATAATTGAAACAATTTGGAGACATTGTTATTCTCAATTTCCTTTAGTAGGTCCAAGAATGTTGCTTTGAGCTATTCTGTCTTGGAGACAAATTGGAAAGCCAACAAAGGTGAAACAAATCTCTCATTTTCCCACCATTAAGACCATTTGTAAATATATAGGCTAGTTTTAATATTGTTAATTGCTGTTCTTTTGAATAGGTTCTTGTTGTTTGTCAGTATTTAGGATGGATTAGACTTTTGTAGAAGGCAGTTATTATAAGATTTTAAAGGAATTTAGTCCCAGATTTCGTTGTCTCCTCTGTTTACCAGTTCCATCAGAGGTATCTAAGAAATTGCCCAACTTTGTAGATTGGACTACATTTTCTCTGCCCATACCACCATGAGCCTACAGGAAAAAGTGGAGCAACCAAATGCAATTATTTAAAAAAAACCAAAATGGAGATTTCTACTGAAACTGGTCTCAAGTGGCCTAATGCTTTGCTTATCATTTTTATATACGTTGAATTGTGTTTGGGAGGCACTGTGCCAAGCACTAGGGATACAAACACAAAAAAGAAACAAAGAGTCTTTGCTTTCAAGGAACTTACAACACAATGAGGAAAGACAGCTTACTAAAGAAAAGTTAAAAGGGAGAGTAAGGGAAGAAGGAAGGTACCTGACATGGGGACACATCAGAGTAGTTGGAGAAATAAAAAAGTCATTCAACCAGATGGGAAATGAGGAATTGTCTCTCCTGGGGCCTTTCCTTAAGAGGATGTTTTAGAGTGCGTGATTTCATCCTCCAAACTGATTGGTATAAAGCAATTCTCATATTGGTAAGAATAAGAAAATCATAATTTAAAATCATAACTCATGGTATCCCATACCAAGGAGGTCTCTCATTAGCAGATAAAGCTTTGTTACTGTAGATATCTACTGGAGCTCTTATCCTGTGCCAAAAGTAGAACAGTTAATAATTTCTTCAGTTATCTTAATGATAATTTCATCCTTTAAAAGGCTGAGTATATGATGAAGGAACTTTTATATACAATGCTAACCATAAGTGAAGGACTTTCTGGGATAAAAATAAAAGGAATTTTGGGGTCTATGATTACTGCATGTTAGATTTTGTGCGATCCTTATATCTAATGTAAACTGTTTTACAGGTAAAGAAATGGAGGTCTAGAAAAGTCATTTGACTTTGTCTACATTTGCATATTTGGTCAATAATTATGTGGTTCCTAGGGAGCGGAAACAAGACCTCTGGCTTGTAGCTAACCTTGTGGTCAGCAGATACCAATATAACCACTTGTGAAAACTGATCTTGGAGGCTGAGGGACTGATTTTCAACAAAGATGAGGTTATTTTCTGCTAGAAAGTACACTTCTTTTTCTACCCCTCAATAGCTGAGGCAGAGTATTGGTAGAGAACCAGACATTCAGAACTTAATTGCCCCCTTAACTCATTTCTAAACACCTACAAACATCACCATCCTTAACCCAGTTTATATTTCAGCACTTGCTTTGGATTAAATATTATGGTAATCACAGTTGAATCTAAAGCCCTATGTTCATAGTTGATGTGGAAGTAGAGTTCATATAGGGGCTGCACATTATTTATTATGTTCCAGTTATTTAAGAAAATCTTACTCTTATTTCCCACAACAAAACCTCTTAGCTTAGTATAGTGTTGGGGGTGAAGGATATGAAAATCACCCTGAAAAGCAGTGGGCTTAAAAATAAATAAGTGAATGCATGAATAAAATAATTTAATAAACTCCACATCACTAGAAGCTCTTAAATGAGGACCAGTTGGTGATTTGTAAGTGAAATTATTGAGAAGATTCTTGTATTGAGTGGGAGTTGGGATTAGATGACTTCGAGAGGCAGTTAGGTAGTTCAGTGGACAGAGTACTGAACCTTAAGTCAGGAAGATTTCAGTTCAAATCTGACCTCAGATATGTATTAGCTGTCAGACCAAGTTCCTCAAGCTTTCTCAGCCTTTCCTCACCTGTAAAACGAGATCACAATAGTACTTACCTCCCATGATTGTTGTGATGATCAAATGAGATTACATTTACAAAGTGTTTAGCACAGTATCTAGAACATAGTAGGCATTTAATAAATACTTATTTCCTTTCCAGTTTCCCTAAGGTTCTTAGATATCTAAGACTGATTGTTAAAATATTTATAGTGCACATACAATCTTTGAAGTTAGACATCTCTTAAAGTTGGGGGAATTCCTTTATTTTTTTCTCTTGACTCATTGTTTTTAAGCTTTATTTTTACATTTGAAATTAAGCACCCACAAAAAAGTTCATATGCACAGGAGAACACCAAAAAAGAACTATATATCCACTATGAATTTCACATCACTTATATTTTCAAAGTACATAACTCATTCTACCTGTTGTATTCAAAACTGACCTTCTTTTCTGTGCTTCTCCTGAACTTCCTTCTACTCTCTTCTGTGCATTAAAAAATATCACAATGGTCCTTTTTCGTTGCATTAGTTTTTCTATTCTCTGTCTCCTTTCATTCCTACAATTAGACCAGAGATAGAAAGGTGAAACAAAAACCTGTAACAAACAAATGTTTGTTATTGCCAAATGAATCTACAGTGTAGTGGAAAAATTCTTAATTTGCCTAGAATACCTACTTCTTGAGTTTGTATCTTCAGTCTGTCTAAGATTCCCTTCAGAAACATGTAGGTACAAAATATGAGTTGGTTTATGATTCACTCATTCATTTATGAAAAATTGAATTTAAAGCTTTCTACTAGGATGTTATATTTTGTGATATGTTTCTTCTGTCAAGAGAAAATGATATTAAGTTACTCAGTTTTCTCATTTGTAAAAGGAAAGGTTTGGACTTCTAAGGTCTCTGCTAGCTCTAAATCCTTCCCCTGTTATTCTAGTCTAAAGCTGTTGCCAAAAGGTTACACAGAAGGAAAAGATTACAACATATTAATACATGATCTATCATATTAACAGAAGGGGTGGAAGAACAAAGTAATTGATTTCAAATTCGCTAGTGAGTCACTTCTTTCTTTCTATTTTTTATCAGAGAAAAACACAAGTCATTCTGACCCTTGAGGCTTATGGCCCTATAGATAGTCAGAATGAACTTGGACCACTATTTTGTTGTACAATTCAATTTAGCAAATATGTATTAAACATCTGTCATGTGCAGAACATTCTAATAAGCAGGGGAGGTACATAGTTTTAAAATTTAGAATTTTAAGTCCAGTATAAGATTTAAATATATACACAGAAAACTATGATATGAAGTTAGACATTGCAAAATGGAAAAGAATGGCACAACATTTTTTTTGAACTCTGAAGAAGAGTAGGGGGATTAAGGAAGGTTTCCTGGAGAACAGAGAATTTGAATTTAGTTTGAAAGCATATGTAAAAATCACAGGTAACAGGACCATGAGATCATAAACTTAGAACTAGAAAGAGACATAGAAGTCATCTAGTACACTGCCTTCTCCTTATACATATGAAGAGACTAAGGCTCAGGGAGGAAGGAAGGAAGGAATGTAAGAAAAGAAAAGAAAAAAGGAAGGAAGAAATAAAAAAAACCTGCTATTAAATACCTGCTATATGCCAGGCACTGTTCTAAGCATTTTACAAATATCTCATTTGATTCTCACAACAACCCCAGGAGGTAGGTGATATTATTGCCCCATTTTACAGATGAAGGAACTGAGGCAAAAGAGTTTGCATGACTTTCCAAGGGTCATACAGCTAGTAAATGTATGGTTTTGAACTCAGGGATTCTTGGTTCCAGGCTCAGTGCTCAATCCACTCCAACACCTAGCTGTCTTAAAAGTTTAACCTCAGAGAGATAAAGTCATATGCCTTGGATTAAATAAGTGGTAAGTGGCAGAGCAGAAGATTCCTATCTTCTGTTTTCTAATCCTATATATGTTCCTCTATGCCATGTTGCCTCTTGAATTCAATAGCAAAACTTGGGGGTAGTATTGGGACTGGGGGAAGAAGAATTCTAGTCAAAGGAAAATGTATGAGTAAAGAGAAAGAGAAAGGAAAATGTAAAACACCAGTAGGTATGAGCCATGGCTAGAAAAGTAAAGTGAGACAGATTATGGAGGGCTTTGGCTATCAGGTTAAGGAGCTTGGATTTCATTTGATGAAAACAATAAGTCATAATATTTATAATAATAAAAATACATCACACATAGTATATAGTGATATACTAGAATATAACATATAATAATAGTAGTAAAATTCATATTTACATATTAATTTAGGATTTATACAGTGCTTTGCTCACAACATCTTTATTATTGAATAATTCTTACAGGGATAATGATCATTATTACTTTTTGTGGATGAGCAAGATATTCATGGAATTTAGGTAACTTGATGAGGGCTACATAATCATCAGGCAATAAGGGTCTTTTGAAAGATTTCAAGAAAGTAGTGGCAAGCATGACCAGATCTATGCATAAGGTAGACTTGTCTGGTTGCTGGGTAAAAGATGAATCAGAAGAAGATGCATCGGTTTTAGAGTTGAAAAAGACCTTAGAAATCATCTAATTCAATCTCTTCATTTTACAGATGGGAAAACTAAGGTCCATAGTGGTTAAATCACTTATCAAAGGTCACGCAGGTAACAGAATGAGGATTAAAACTCAAAGCTGACTCCAAATCTGGTAGTCTTACAACCAAATCTTACAGAAAAGCAGGGAGAGGAAGATCTTTTAGGAGGCTATTGAAGTAATTCAGGTGAGTGGCAATGAGGGTCTATTAAGATTTTGGTAGTAAAAATAAATGAGAGAAAAAGTATAAGAGATGTTACAGAGTGGAAACAATAGGAAATAGTAACAGGTTGACTATGAGAGGTAAAGGGGAGGGAAGAATCAGAAAAAATCCAAATGTTATGAAGAAGGGTTATGAAGTGAATGGTAGTACCATGGACAGAAGTAATGAAGTGAAAAGTTGGTTCAGATTTAGAAAGACAGTAGGCTCAATTTGGAAGATGTTGAGTTGGATGAATTCATAAGGTATTCATGTTGAGAGGTCCTGTGCACTACTGAAGATGCAATCTGAAGCTCTTTATTCCTGAAACACCTTCTTTCCTGGAGTTTTTCCCTTTTTAGGCATGGTTATCTGAGCTTAACTATGTCAGAATAATGGCCACTTTTATATTTGTTTACTGAGAAATGGATGAAAGATTTAGGTTAGGGATTAATGGCAATACCAGTTTCTATAAATTTCTAGTTGATAAAAAATAAGACAATAAAAGTATTGTATCATCAATGATATATAAGCATTATTATTATTATTTCTAGTTGATAAAAAATAAGACAATAAAAGTATTGTATCATCAATGATATATAAGCATTATTATTATTAAAGCATGAGCACTTAAAATGAGGCAGCATGTTGGCATCAATAACAGGTTATGCCAAGCAAATCTCATTTGCTTTTTGATAAGATTATGAGACTGATGAAATACCATGGATGCAGGAGATCTGTATTTCAGTCATACATATGGAAAAATCTCTCATGATATCCTTATGGACAAGATAGGAAAATGTCAATTAGATATGGATCGTCATATAGTTGGTCAGGTTCCTAGTCCAATGTATTTCTTCTTCACTGTTAAAGAGACCAATTGAAAAGGTCTAATTCCATGGTAATTCTGCTTTTGGAAATGTAGTTATGACGTGAGTTGTAATTATAGCCCTGTAAAAACTTCTTGAACACTGGACTTGGGGTTTGAGATCCTAACTCTGAACTGGGAAAGATCACTCTCTCCTGTTTGGCTCCCATAGTTAGTTGTCCCACATCGTAATGCCACCCACAAAGGTACTCAAAGAAATATAAGGACAGAGTCATCTATATGTGTTTATGGGTAATAAGATTAGATTAGTTGAATGAAATTATTAACATCATATTTTAAAGGACATAATAGAAATGTGTATCAGTTATATTTGGTCAGTGTAAGGCAAAGGACAGGGGGTTAGAAATGTTCATTATGATTTAGCCATGGAAGTGAATCCTCATGATTAAAAGTTATACATCTCTCTACTGTTTGTTTATGGAGCGTTCAACTCTCATACTCTCCCATGGAGGCTTGACTTTGAAAAAATGAATACCACCATGGTTATGTTGATATTCCAACAGTTGGGGAGAAGTCCTGACCACTTCCTTTTTCTCTTTTCTTTACTCTCTTCTCTTTCTCTCCTCTACATCTAGAGATGTCCTCAAAAATTTTGGATGTAGAGGGCTTTATCCTTCTTAGTTTCCTCTATTCAAGCTAGGGGAAAAATACAACTCCCAAGATCTTTAGTGCTTTAGGACCCCTTACAGGTGATCGGTCAAAGTCTTATGCACAGGTTGTTACATTCAGAAAACACTCTAATATAAAACAAACAAATGAAAGACAACCAATAACTTAACTGACCTCCACTATGACTTTCCAAATTCTATCATTACGTTACTTATGGAATGAAAGGGTTAAGCATGCAATTATAGTGAATCATTTAGCAAACAACTAGCGAATGAAGAGCAAACAAGTCACTCCTTCTAAATCTACTCTTTTTTTATCTTTTATACCCTCAGAAATAAAGCAAATATTAAGCTGATTAATCACTGTCAGTGTGTCAATCAGGAAAACACTTCCAGTTAATTATGCAGACACAGTGCCAGATAAGAGAGTGTTTGAGCCCAACTGAATCTAGTTTTTGTCAATAACATGCTTTCAGCAGTGAAAAACCTGCCCATGGTATAGATTCAATTCTGTTTTGATAGTTACTTGAAGATTTTCTTTGTTTATTTTGGTCCAATGAATTACACAAGGCTATCTACTCCCCATCAAAGCATTTTAAATATCGTTCAGTAAATGGTAAATACCTTAGATAGGCTTAATGGCTCTGAGAATGTTCCCTGATTTGTAAGTATACTCTGCCCCCTAATAGGCTGAATGTGGTCATGTGGAGCCTGTGGAGGGAGGCTTGTTTTTCGGGGAATGCCTTCACCTTGTTACTTTGTAATTGGGCAGTGGGTCAGGAGGGCTGTGACATTCTCTGACCTAGGAGAAGGGTTTTGCTTTGGGGCTCACTTTGAGAAGAGTTGTATGATTTGGCCAGATGAGACTCTGGGAAGCTGTTAAGCCCCCCAAGCTTTGAAAAACCCAGATGTTGATGCTTCCCTCTCTGGTAACTTGAATCAATATGGATATGATGGTCAGATGGTTGGAAGTCCATCTGCTGATCTGTTTCTTGGTCTGCTTGTAACGTGTCCTTGTAACTTGTGTTTGTATTCTCTGAAGTTCAGGGTGCTGACTTTTCCCCCTGAACTAAGTAAATTATATGTCTTTGATTGATTAAAGTGAGACTGTTAATCCATTTTGAGTTGCTTTCCTTTAGAAAAGCAGATCTAAGAACCTGTGCTAACAGCCGCCATACCTAGGGCTGCTGCTGATACAACATCTCATGTAACTGAAGCAGGCAAAGTAGAGTTGATCTCACATGCACTTTGTGAGTGCAGGGACTCATGTGAACAAAAATACACATGAGTTTGATACAGAAATAAATTCAACAGAGAAAAAAGCATGAATGTGGAGAAGGCAGAGCAAGATTTAAGGTGGAGTGTAATGTTGGGGAGGGAATAGAAACAAACAAAGGAAACTTCAGCTGTGGAAATAAATAATAAAGTGGGGATTGAAAGGAGAGAAAGAAACTGTTAAACTAGTGGTTAGAGTCCTTGGATGGATGAAGAGATTTAAGGCAGAAGAATAGGTTCAGAACACTTAAATTATAGATTGTTTATATTGCTTTCATTACATTTCTTTCCTATCTCCTTTTTATCATAAACTGGAGGCAGGTACTAGAATCCAAACATATTGTGTATAAAGAAAAACATCTATGAAACATAAATATCATCCTAGACTTCAAATGAAGAATAGGAACAGAATAGCTATGCCTCAGGCAATAAAAAAGAGGTAGCAATAATAGTCCTAAAAAAAGCAACCCTAAAAGGAAACATGGTTAAATTTTGAAAACTATGTCTCTTCACCTTTCTATTATCCTGGATATTCTCTAGCTTACCAATATCCTTTTTAAGCTGTGGTGTCAAGAACTGAACATATTATTTCAGATAAGGTCTGAGAAGGGCAGAGAACAATAGGACTTTAACCTCCCTATTCCTAGAAGTGATATGCCTTTCTTGAAATAGCTCACCATCACATTGGCTCTTTTTTGGCTCCTATGTAACTTTTCTGATTCACTATGGGCTTGTAGTCCACTAAAACCTTTAGATACTCTTTCAAAGTAACTATATTCTAATCAAATTTCCCCAATGTTTTACTTGAAAAGTGGATTTTTTTTAACCAAAGTGCAAATTCTTTACATTTATTCCTATTAAATTTTATTTTAATGATTTTTCAGAATGCTCTAGCTTATCAACAATGCTGGCTAGTATTTACATATTGCTTTAAGCATGGTGAAGCACTTTATATATATATATATATATATATATATATACTCATTTGATCTTCACGACAACCTTATTAAGCAGATGCTATTTTGGGGATCCCACTGTGTCATCCAGCAGGTTAGTTATTCTTCTTAGCTTTGCAATATCTGAAAATTTTGATGATTAGATCATTAATAAAAATGTTAAATGGTATAGGACTAAGCACAGATCACAGTGATACTCCACTGGACACTTCCTGCCACATTCATACTGAACAATTAACAATTATTTGCTCAGTCTGGCTAACTAATCAATTCCAAGTTCATTTAATTGTAGTCTGGTTCACATTCTTCCATTTTCTCCAGAAGAATTGCTAAGATACCTCATCAAGAGTTTTGTTAGTATCAAGATAAAATATACTTCCCTTTTCTACTAGTTTAGAAATCCTGTCAAAAAAGGAAATGGCATTAGACTTGCATGAAATGCTCTTGATGAAATCACACCGTTTCTTGTAATCAGCATTTAACCATTTGAATGTTCATCAATCATCTCCTTAATTTCCCAAGAATTCAAAGTCAAAGCCTATTGATTACAGACTCTTGTTTGTTTCTCTTCTTTAAAAAATCAGAATGGTAACCCTCCTCCAGTCTCATTTGCAATGATCTTTCAAACATCACTGACTATGAGGTAACCACGTCTACCAGTTCTTTCAGTACCAAAGGAAGAAGGTGACTTGAATTTATCCAGGGAAATTAGTTGGTCTTTTGCTATCATTTAACTTATCCTTAATTAATAATTTTAATTATTTAATGTTATTAATTATTTTATAACAATTAAACACTTATTTAATTATTATTTTAAAATTAGTTAAAATTAATAATTCTTGTTCTGTAATTTTAGTACAAAGATAATTTTCTTTGGCAGATAATATAAAACTAAGCAATAATTCAGTATCTCTGCTTCATCTTTGTTTTCTACCTTGGGAAGAATTTCTGTTCCTTGAGCCTCATTTTTCTCCCCATATCACTTTAAAAAGCCCACCCCTTTTTATTATCCTTAACTTTCCTCAACAACCTCAGAGATTTAGCATTCCTATTTTTACAGAACCTGGCTAAATCTTATATTTGTTTTCTTGTTGTTGTTAATTACTTTTATTTTCAGTTCCAAATTTTCTCCCTGCCTCTATCCCCCTCCTCTACCATCAACAAGTCAAGAAATAATAATACTCATTGCATATATGTCACACAAACACATTCCTATATTATTCATGTTGCAAAAAAGCAAGAAAAATAAAGTGGAAAATGCTTTAATTTGCACTCAGAATTCATCAGCTCTCTCTCTAGCGGGTAGTATTTTTCATCATGAGTCCTTTGGGATTGTTGTGGATATTGATAAGAGTATATTGATAAGAATAACTAACTCTTTCATATTTTATTATATTGCTCCTACTGATTACAGTGTTCTGGTTTTGGACACTTTGCTTTGTATCAGTTCATATAAGTCTTTCCTTATATTCAGTATGTTCCTTGGTCTTCTTTCTGTCTTCTAAAAAATTCTGTACATTTCTTTTAAAATCTAATTTGGTCAGTGAGTTCCTTAGGCATTTATATTATCTCTTAAGACATTACCCATTTTTTTCTCATGGAAGTTAGAAGTTCAGAATTTCATTCTTGAGCATCTCCCATCCATCCTGGGCTGACTTCTCCTTAACCATTCGCCTATCTTTCTTCTTAATCCTTTGGAATCTAAGACACATGTCAGACTATGCCCCTGTAACTGGAATTGCAATGAGCATGTACAGAACCTTTCCCTTCTGCTTCTAAGTGGCCACATGTGCACAGCTCAGTGCCAAGATGACTCTTGGGCTATGAGATCATGGAGCAATCTTCTCATTGGCTGCTGAGCTGGAAAATCAATTGATTCAATTGACTCAAAGGTGACTCTAATTCCCTCATTTTCCATGCTATTTCTCCCTTTTAAAATGTGAGATTTGTGAGAAATTTCTTATTTCATTCCCAGCACTTAGCGTAATACTTTGCAAATAGCACTTAAATGCTTTTATCTTATCATATCTTATATATCATATCTTATAAAATTATCACTAAGATGTTCATTCATTTATTATCTTTTGAGTTCAAGAGACTCAGAAATACTGGGCCCTGTAGTTGGAGGTGACTGTCTGAAAGGGAAGGAATTTCTGACCTTTGAATGAAATCTTTGGGAATACTCTTGGAGATGGTAACTGCTGATCATGTGACGGCCCCAATCCTTGGCCTGAATTTTCAAAAAGCATGAGGGAAAGTGAGGAAGTACAGAACCCAGGAAAAATGTGAAATACACAATCAGCAGTGACAAAAATATGAGTCATGTTTAGCTGGCATCAACCTCTTGGGAGAGCATAACAAAGGTTAATATTAGAGTTTAATTCATGGAAATCTTTTTATCAATGTGTACTTATGTTTTATGTTAAGTAATTCTATTATGGTTAGGAAATAAATGACTGTCCCACATCTGATTCATATTGTACACTAAGTAGCCTTTCTATTTTTCTCCTTTAGGAATCCCCTAAACGGGAACCATAACCTAAGCTTTAACCAATTTTCTCCAAGACTTGTAATGAGAGAATGAGTGTAACAAAAGAAAGCCCACATCCTTCAGTTCCCAGGCCTGAACCCAGTCCAATTAGACCTTGAAACGTATACTTGAGTATGGAGTCAAGAGGCGCTTTTTAGTGGATAGGGAATAGATACAGAGCTGTACCCTACTAGGCCCATTAGCTTTTAATGTTATCCATTTCACCATTTACAAGCACTTGGTAAGCACCTGGTCTGTGATAGGTGTTGTGTTAAGCAATGGAGGTACAAAGAAAAGCAAAAGTGGTCCCTGCTTTTGATGAGCTAACAGGGAGGGAGGGAGACAATATGCAAACATTTACCAATGTTAGATCTAGATTTCTTACCTCTACCAAAAATTCTAGGGGTGTGTGGTCACTTTCCTCCATGGTTTCCATCATTTCTTCCCTAACAATCAGTTTCTTGCTGTTCATCAGAATCAACTTCAGAATAGAATTTTCCCATGTTGGATCCTCCCTCTTTTGAAGGGTGAAATTATCACTAAGGCAAGACAAGAAATTATCAGCTACTTTACTTTTGATAGAGAGAAAGTTTCAGTAGATGCCTAGAAACTGAAATTTCCCATCGCTACTTAAGCTTCCAACAGTGGCCTCTTACTCCTACATTCTCACCTGAAGCCTTTGCCTCACACTATACTTAAAAATCCAGGTACTTACATCAGAGATGTCAACCTTGCATTTAGAGGATGCAAATGGCCTGCAAAACTCCCTAGTGCAATCAAATTAAAATATAATTGTGAAATGTTTACAAAGAAATACAAATATAATATAACATAATTTATTTAATTTGTTGTTTTATAAGTCAATATGTAGCCTGAAGAAATAATTTCTATTTGAGCTTGATAGCACTGATGTATCACACATTACCCCATATCTTTGACTATCTCTATCCCTTTTCGCAGCTGTTTAGGCTCAGGTTGGCAGGATATATAGTAATTGCTAACATATACTCCTTTACTTTGTCTGACTTATCATACTTTGGATTGTATCTCAAATGCCTTTGCTTTGGGGGTATACATTATTCTTTTCCCTTCTACAGTTTCTGGAGGTCACAGAATGATCTTTTGTGATTTGAATTTTTTTCATTTTATTTGAATATATTCTTCACTGTTTAAAGAATTCATTGTTTGTTATTGGAATTTTTAAATTTAACCCCTATATTTCTTAGCACTTAAAACATAGATTTTGTTTCTCTACCGCAGGACAATCTGCTTTCTCTATTCAAAAGTTCTTGGCAATTTTCTTGTATTATTTCTTGCATTATTTCATTCAGCTACAGTCAATTCTGCTATAACAGGTCCATTTGAATTCCTTCAAAGCATTCAGCTATTCAAAATCATGCACTAAAAACCAGAGGACTCATAAGAAAAATGAGGTTAGGGGTATAATGTTCATAAGCTTCATCAGAAAAAGATAAAAAGATAAGAACCTAATAAAATGATAGCACAGTTTTATGTGTATTAAATGGTTAAAAAAAAAACCACACATATCCCACAATAAATAGGCGTAGGTAGTAATGGTAATCTTAGGCAGTGAGTGGCCTTTTCTCTTGTGCCCACAACTCCAAACCTTAGGAGTCAGAGGCCTAGTCAGAGTAGAATAGCTCTCCTCTGTTTGCAGCTCCTACTGCATCATAGGATATACAATTAATATGGCACTTTTCTTAGACAAAGACTTGAAATTTGCTTGGGGAAGTGCATGCCAGCAGGGCTATAGCATTCTCATGCTTTCTTGGGGAAGAAAGTGTGTACAGGCAAACTGAAATTTGCATTATGTTCAAATTGTTCTTGTTGGAACAAATTCATGTTTTCAAACAAGCATCATAAACAGAACTGATTATATTTTGATTTATTTCGTTCTTCCAGACTTTGCTAGGAATGTGTTTTGTTTATATAGAGATCATTATTCTTTTTAACATTGTTGATTTTTGTTCTTCTTCCAGCCAAACCCCCACTTCAGAATATTCTGTATTCTCAATGTGTTCTCTCACTTTTTTAGAGAGATACACTTCCACAGTCTCTTTCACTTTTTTAGAGAGATACACTTCCACGGTCTCTTTCACTTTTTTAGAGAGATACACTTCCACGGTCTCTTTCATTTTTTTAGAGAGATACACTTCCATGGTCTCTTTCACTTTTTTAGAGAGATACACTCCCATGGTCTCTTTCACTTTTTAGAGAGATACACTTCCACGGATTTAGGTTTTTCTCTTCTGCTCATTATTTCTGCTGTGCAGATCGTAAATTCTGCCCTTTGTTCTTTACTAACTTCTCTCAAGGTCCTGATTTCTGTCTTGAACTGTTCTAGAAAATCTTGCTGTAGTTATATTATTCTCCAATGTAGGGTCTTCTCTGTTAATTTATCTATTTGTGCTCAAGGTTTTTAGTTGCATTTTATAATGTTTGGGATGAAAAAAATCTAATCCCTAATTTAATTAAAACAAACAAACAAACAAACATACACAGAGATTTCTTAGGATAAGAACAGGAATTTATTCTCTTCCCTGGGAGAAGAGGGTGGTCTTCCCCATGACTCATCAAGGAGGAGAGGTGTGTTACAAAAGATAGTACAAGAATTTGTACTCTAATGCTGTCAAACCCCCTTCCTGACTGTCTCCTCTCTCATTAGTTGAGAGGCAGACTTAAGTCTGGGTGCCAAAATCTTCCCCAAATGGGAAGTCACAGGGAAGCCCGCTGCTATCTCTCAGTAGCTGAGGAATAGGTTTACAAAGAACAAGGATCCTGATTGACAGCAAGGGAAAGGGGGGAAGGGTCCCAAAGCAAGGGAGGAGGAGTGAGCCTGGGCTGTCCCTGATTTCCACTGGCCAGGAGGAGGGGCCCACAAAGGCAGGAAAGCAGACAAAGGACTGAAAGTGGGGGTTGAAAGATTCTGGAAGAAGCTTGCTGCTGATTGACAGTAGCAATAGAGGAGGAAAAGGGAAATTAACAATCCAAAACTGCCTGAGAAGTTTTCATTCTCCCCATACATGTAACATTTGATATCTTTAGTGACTTTAGTCTTTTCACCCTCTTATATTCTCCTATTGTCCAGTTTTTTACTTTTCTCCTTTACCCTTGGTTTTATCTTGGGATTGGATTTCAAAATGTCTCAATTTCTACCCACATTGGATTATTTTCTTTTCATTTTTTTTCCTTTTTAAAAATTTAGTATTTTATCCCCCCCACCACAGCTACATGCAAAAACAATTTTAAACATTCTCTTTCAAGACCTTGAGTTCAAAACTCTCTCCCTTCCTCCCTCCCTATCACCCCCATTTTTGACACAGGTTATATATACATGTAAAAAAATCATGCAAAACACATCCACAGTAGTCATGTTAGGAAAGAAAACAGAAAAAAAACTGAAAGAAAAAAATTTAAAAACCTAGTATGCTTCAATCTGTATTCAGACACCATCATTTTCCCCTGGGAATGGATAGCATTTTCCATCATAAGTTCTTCAGAATTGTCTTGGATCATTGTATTGCTAAGAATAGCAAAATCATTGACAGATGATCATCTTAGAATATTCCTGTTACTTTGTATGCAGTACATTTCACTTTGCATCAGCCCATGCAAGTTTTTCCAGGTTTTTCTGAGAGCATTCTGCTCATCAATTCTTATAGTACAAAAGTATTCCATCACAATCATATACTGTAATTTGTTCAGTAATTCCCCAGTTGATGTGCATTCCCTCAATTTCTAATTCTTTGTCCCCAGAAAAGAACTGCTATAAGTATTTTTGTACATGTATGACCTTTTCCTTTTTGTTTTTTGATTTCTTTTTGGATACAGACCTAGTAATGGTATTGCTAGGTATGCATGATTTTATAGTTCCAAATTGCTCCACAGAATGGTTGAATCAGATCACAACTTCAGCCACAATGCATTGTCTCATTTTTCCCACATTCACTCCAATATGTGTCATTTACCTTTTCTGTCGTATTAGCCAATCTAAGGGGTATAAAGTAGCACCTCAGAACTGTTTTAATTTGCAATATTCAAATTAATAATGACATAGAATATTTTTTCACATGACTATAGTTTTGATTATTTTGTGTGATATCTTTGATCATTTATCAATTGGAGAATGACCCTTAGTTTTATAAATTTGACTCAACTCTCCTTATATTTGAGAAATGAGGGCTTTAGCAGGGAAATGTGTCAATTTTTTTCAGTTACTATTACTAACTGTATTTCCCTCCATCTTATTTCCTCCCCCCACCATTTATTCAATTCTCTCTCTCCTTTCACCCTACACCTCCTCTAAAGTGTTTTACTTCTGACTACCACCTCCCCCAATCTACCATACCTTCTATCACCATCCCCCTTCTTTTATCCCCTTCCTCTCCTACTTTCCTGTAGGGTAAGATAGACTTCTATGCCCAACTGAGTATGTATGTTATTCTCTCTTTGAGTTAATTCTGATGAGAGTAAAGTTCATTTACTCTCCACCTCCTCTCTTGTCCCCTCTACTGAAAAAGTTTTTTCTTGCCTCTTTTATGTGAGATAATTTACCCCATTCCACCTTTCCCTTTCTCTTTCTCCTAGTACATTCCTCTCTCACACCCTTTAATTTTATTTTTTAGATATTATCCCTTCATATTCAACTCACACCTGTGCCCTCTGTCTATATATACTCCTTCAAACTACCCTAATAATGAGAAAAGTCTTATGAGTTACAAATATTGTCTTCTCATGTAGGAAGGTAAACATTTTAACCTTTAGTCCCTTATGATTTCACTTTCCTGTTTATCTTTATATGCTTCTCTTGAGTCTGGTGTTTGAAAATCGAAATTTCTATTCATCTCTGATCTTTTCCCCAAGAATGCTTGAAAGTTCTCTGATATGATACTTGAATTTTTTTTTCTGGATGCTTGCAGTATTTTTTTCCTTAATCTCAGAGGTCTGGCATTTGGTTATGATATTCCTGAGAGTTTACACTTTGAATCTATTTCAGGACATGATCAAGTATTCCTTCAATTTCTATTTTACCCTCTATTTCTAGAATATCAGGGCAGTTTTCTTTGATCATTTCTTGAAATATGATGTCTAGGCTCTTTTCTGATAATGGTTTTCATGTAGTTCAATTATTTTTTCTTTTTTTCTTTTATGGAGGGGGGAGGCCATGGCTTGCCCAAGGTCACATGGCTAGTTAAGTGTCTGAGGCCAGATTTGAACTCAGGTCCCCCTGACTCCAGGGCCAGTGCTGTATTCACTTTGCCACCTAGCTGCCCCAGCCCAATTATTTTAAAATTATCTCTCCTAGATCTATTTCCCAGGTCAGTTGTTTCTCCAACAAGATATTTCACATTGTCTTCTATTTTTTCATTCTTTTTGATTTTGTTTTATTGTTTCTTGATTTCTCACAGTCATTAGCTTCCATTTGCTCCATTCTAATTTTTAAGGAATTATTTTCTTCAGCGAGTTTGCACCTCCTATTCCATTTGGCCAGTTCTGCTTTTTAAGGCATTCTTCTCTGCATTGGCTTTTTAGACCTCTCTTACTATTTGGCCTAGTCTGGTTTTTTTAAGGTGTTATTTTCTTCAGCATTTTTTTGTGTGTGTGTCTCTTTTACCAACTTGTTGACTCATTTTTCATTATTTTCTTTCATCACTCTCATTTCTCTTCCCAACTTTTCCTCTGCCTTCTTACTTGGTTTTCAAAATTCTTTTTGAACTCTTCTATCATCTGAGACTAATTCATAGTTTTCTTTGAGACTTTTATGTAGGAGCTTTGACTGTTATGTTCTGAATGTTTATTTTGTGCTTCCTTGTTATAACTTTCCATAGTCAAGAAGGTTTTTTTCCTGTTGTTTGCTCAATTTCCCTAACCTGTTACATGACTTTTTAACTCTTTGTTAAAGTACAACTCTGCTTCCAGGGTGGAGGGTACACTGTCCTCTCAAGCTTCAAGAGTTTTGTGCAGCTGTTTTCAGAGGCTGTATCAGCAAGCACCCTAGCATACCTAGGGCAACTGCTAGCACAGGTTCTTAGAT
>CM053595.1:15349968-15368135 GCA_028646575.1 Pseudocheirus occidentalis
TAATGTTGTGAATATTATATTGTGAATATTGTACTGAACCTTGATTTGTAATGGAATAAACAGAGTGTTCACTATTACTGTCTAATCCGAACCTTGAAAGCTGTCCACAGTACCATTCTTTTGGGAATCTGCTGGTGCATGGTGTTACATCATCCCATACAATCCCTAGATTGTTAGCAACTTGTAGGCCAGGAACATTGTCATTTTTGGTTTTTGTGTCTTTGACACCTAGCATGATGCCTGGCACAAAGTGGGTAGACCTTTAATAAATGTTGCTGATGGATTGTTTCAAGCATCCAACTCCATATGCCCCCCAAAACTGAAAGAAAGATTTAATATATGCCAATACCAAAACTTTCAAGAAGTTTCAAGAACTAGGAACAAAGTAGGTCTATATCAATTGGAGAAGTCTGACAAATTGTGGTACATGGAAGAAGTTGAATATTATTGTGCCATAAAAATAAAAAATATGAACGATTCAGAGAAACATGGAAATACATATGACCTTATATAGAATGAAGTAAGCAGAACCATGAAAACATAAACAAGCACAACAAAATGAACAGAATTTAAATGGAAAGACCAATAAAATGAGAAAATGCTGTGCAATTATACTCCTCAAGCTTACTTCCAGAGAAGAGCTGAGAAAATGTTCCTTCCATACTTTGCCACAGAAACAGAAAACTATAGGTTTGCTATGTTGAATATACCTTAATTGCCAGTGGGTATATTTAGCCTTTTTTAATTCTTTATTTTCTTTTTTTTAAAAAATTCTTTGTTACAAAGGAATGACTGCTTCATAGGGAAACTATATATTTGGAAATTAATGTGCTATATAAACAAAGGCAGCCATGCATTTTTTAAAGATTCATACCTTTTTCCCCACTTCAGAATATAGCTATTCCATTTTCAGATTTATGCTCACTCTGTATTCTCTGGATGGAGTTCATTGGTTCATCCTTCTAATCCAAAATTTATACTCAGCTTGTCAAGAAGCCTCCCAATGGCATGGTAGACCTAAGATGCTCCACACATATTAATAATTTAATCTAATAGCTTGATATATAACTTTATTTCTCCTTTCCAGAAATATAAAGCAATATTAATAGGTAAATTGAATTGTTCTTATCACATTGGAATTGTTTCTTTTTATTTTTTATTCATTTCAAACTTTAATACAAAAAAGACCAAAAAAAGTTTCCATCTACACAGCACAACACAAAAAAGGATTCAATATGAAGCTATAAATCTCAATTTCACACTGTTCACTTAAAAAAAACTATGTAATAAATAATGCACATCATTTCCAAAACTATTCTGCTTTTCTGTGCCTCTTTCAGAGTTATCTTTTGGTCTCTTCTGTGTGCTTTTAATTTTTTCTCCCTACCTCCTCACCCCACACTAGAGAAGGTCACAGTTATATACATGTGTCGTGTGTGTGTGTGTGTGTGTGTGTATGAAATAATATTATAGATACTTCTATATATCAGGACTCTCTCTCTCTGGAGAAGGATAGTCTTCCTTCATAGGTCTTTTGTAATATTTTTTCTTTTTTGGAGGGCAATTGGGGTTAAGTGACTTGCCCAAGTTCATACAGCTAGTAAGTGTTAAGTGTCTGAGTTGGAATTTTAACTCAGGCCCTCCTGATTCCAGGACCAGTGCACCTGCACCAGCTAGCTACCCCATCCTTTGCAATGCAATGCAATGCTCAAAATAATGTAGTCATTCACAGTTAGTCTTCAAATGATATTGCTATTATTGTATACAATGTGATCTTGGTTCTTTTCATTTCACTCCTTCATTATTTCATATCTTTCCATGTTTTCTAAAAAATCAACCAGCTCCTCATTTCTTATAGCACAGTAATATTCCCTCACAATCATTTACCACAACTGTTTTAGCCATTCCCCATTTGATGGATATCCCCTCAATTTCCAGTTCTTTGCCACCACAAAGAGAACTGCTATAAATATTTTAGAACATCTAGGTTCTTTTTCTTTTTCCTTAATCTACCTTGGGAAACAGACCTAATAGTGTTATTGCTGAGTCAAAGAGTATACAAATTCCATGAGGTGGAGTTGAAGAAGTATATCCCATGGTGTGAGGTTCAAATGAAATAATTGCTGTCCTGTGCTTTACAAACCTTACAGCACTACCTAAATGTCAGTTATTGTAATTATTCTCATTATCCTCCAGCCTGGTGCTAACTTCATTCCCTGAGCCTTCCTCTGTGCTCCTCCTGAACTCAAGCAATGTTTATACGTTGAGACAGGGGTGTACTGATAAATGTTTAACGAATGAGAAAAATTGTATGCACACATACTTTCAATTTTAATTTGCATTGTCAATAGTTTTTTAAGTCTAGATAACCAACCAAACCATAAACCAATCCCCTAATTTGTAGAGATTTTTGATTTCTGAGAGGTAAATGTTCACAATGAAAATTTGACGATCATTTGCAAGCCATTTACAGCTGGCTCAAGCATATCCCTGTCTCTATCCCGGCTATGTGAGATGACCTATTTGAAGTCATGAGTCAAGGCCACCTATGAAAAAACTGTTGCATAAATCTAGTGGAGAAGCTGTTGACTCCTGAACCGAGGTGGTGACTGTGTGAGCAAAAACAAAGAGTTGGATGTGAGAGATGTTGTAGGGGGAGAAACAGCAAGAATTGGTAATAATGATACTAAAAGATATAGCTAAATTTCATATCATATTTTAAATTTTGCAAAGCACTGTGCAAATATTTTATTTTATCCTCTCAACAACCCCAAGACATAGGTGCTATTATTATCCCCATTTTATAGATGAGGAAACCGAGACAAACAAAAGTTAAGTAATTTGTCTAAGGTCCTGCAGCTACTAAGTGCCAGAGTCTGTATTTTTTAGTCTTTTTGACTTTAAATCCAACACTGACGATTCATTAGGTATATGGCATAAGGAAGAATGAGGAGTTAAGAATAATGTCAAGTCTATGAACCTAGGGGACTGGAAGAATACTGGTGCATTTGACAGAAATAAGGAAGCTTTAGGGAGATGTATTTAGGGATAAAATAATGAGACTCATTTTAGATATATGGAGTTTGAGTTGTCTCTCTGATACCCAATTGGAAGTGTCCAACAGGCTGTTGGTGATGTGGCAAGAAAGTCCAAGAGAGAGAATGAGGCTGGATTTATACATCTGTGAGTCATATGTATGTTGATGCAATGAGAACTAATGAGTTCACTAAAAAAAGAGAGAGAGATGGGAAGAGAATCCAGGGAATAGTCTTAGGCATTACCCACATTATGGATATAATGTAGATGAAGATCCTGCAAAGGAGTCGGAGAAGGAACAGTTTCACAGGTGGGAGAAAAAGGAGAAAAGAGTGTCATGAAAACCTAGAGAAAAGAATATCTAAGAGGACAGAGTGGATAACAGTGTCAATGAAGCAGAGAGTTCAAGAAAGATAAAGGCCATTGGATTGGAAAATAAGAGATTGCTGTTATTTTTGAGAGAGTAGTTTCAGTTGAATGATGGCTTTAGTAACTGAGTGATTGCACTTTAATTGCAAAATATTGAATAGTGACAGAGGAAAACATTTTGTTCAGTTCTTGTAGCCATAACTTATTTTTAAAATAAGTTTTATTGTTGCCTTACAAAAATTATAACAGGGGTGGCTAGGTGGCGCAGGGGGCAGCTAGGTGGCGCAGTGAATAGAGCACCGGCCCTGGAGTCAGGAGTACCTGAGTTCAAATCCGGCCTCAGACACTTAACACAAAAAACTAGCCGTGTGACCTTGGGCAAGTCACTTAACCCCAACTGCCCTCCAAAAAGCAAAAAAAAAAATTATAACAAAAATATTCCAACATTTGTAACTAGCCAAAAAAGAGAATGAGCTGCTTCAGGCAGAGACAGAGCAATCAGGCATATAGGAGATAGGATTCTTTTTCAGATATGGTTTGCTTCTTCTAGTGCTGAGATTATATTCTTCTCCATGAAGAAGATGGGGCTGTTCTAAAGAGGGGATCGGGTACTCATAGACCCTAAAACTGTGCTATTACCTTTATGTGCCAAGACAGTCACTCTGCCTCCATTTGAATGAACTATTTGATTAGAAAGGGTACTAATCCAGTTCAAGCATTTAGTAAGTGCCTACTAGTGCATTAAAATAGGAGACTATGGAAGTCTTCCAGGTCATGTTACCAACAAGACGGTAGACTAGATATATTCTCTGTCTCTCATGAACTCTTAAAACTCCCTGTGATGAGAATTATGCACAAGAGGTAAAACAATTATAGCTGTCTCCATAGACCAACACAATAAGAATCCTAACAAAGTGACAGCCAGATGATTTAAGAACAGAGGATGCTAACCTATACTCTGGCATACCTGAGAAACCAGCTTATGCTTTTTCCTTGCTGTTGCCATAGTCTCTGTCAGAACACTCTGATCCTACTCTAACGCCATCATTCTATGGCAAAAAGTGACAGATTTCAACTCTGCATATCCCCATTTGGAAGAGGGATCCATATAGGAAAACAGAATCTTGTTCTGGCTGAGCTGACTTCTCACTAAAGCCACCCTCAGTTGTAGAACCAAAGAATAGAGATAACTGAGATAATGTGCTATTATGTTTCTGTGCCTATATTAAGCCTGAAGAAAGGAGGCCTAGCATCCGACTGAGGTTAGGCCAGTTCCTCCAGAAGCTACTTGGGTTGATGAAAAATAAATTCCCCAATATGGGAGGAAGACAGTTTTGAGATGCAACCCCGGAGGGATACACCTTCAAAAGGGAAGGAGTCAAAAAGTGAGTGTTAGGGGAACATGAAGGAAGGAAAGACTGGAATTATCAAAGTCCTCAGGAAGAATGAAATTAAGCTTAATACCTAGAGCATAAGAAGATGAATCATTAGCGAAAATAGCCCCCAAGAAATCTAAACAAGTACAAACATTTCCATATAAATATTGTATGACAGGACGGCTAGGTGGTGCAGTGAATAGAGCACTGGCTCTGGAGTCAGTAGGACCTGAGTTCAAATCTGACCTCAGACACTTGACACAAAAACTAGCCACGTGACTTTGGGCAAGTCATTTAATCCCAATTGCCCTGCAAAAAGCAAAAAAACAAAAACAAAAACAAGCCCAAAACCAAATAAATATTGTATGACAAAGGAAATAGAACCAATACCTGAAGAGCCAGAGGACTTTAAATTTTCAAGGGATAATGGAACCATAACATAATGTTCCCAAATGTTTCAAGGAAAAAATAATAATTTTGAAAGCAGAAATAAAATGAAAACCAATGGTATAATTTATGACCTACAGTGCTGAAATAATTAGCAGAATAAAAAAGAACTTGAATCCATGGTGGCAAATTTCTTCAAAGAAACTAAAGGGAGAATAGATGAGAAATAAAAAAAATACTGAAGCGAAGGACAGTCTGGAAGAAGAAAAGAAAAATGTAGCACTATTAAAAAGAATTAATGATCCATGCACATGCAAAACACATTTATCTTGATGACCAGTTATATCTTAAGTTTAAGTATGAGTCTCCAAGAGGAATGTAAGTTTTAAATATGAACAATATAATATACCAAATAATACAAGAGAACTGCCCAGAACATCTGATGATAGAACACATAATACCAATTGCAAGAACCAATACATTGTCTTTTTTCAAGTAGCAAAATTTTTTCCCCATTTACAGGTAAGTAAAATTTTTAACATTCGGTTTTTAAAATTTAGAGTTCCAAAATCTCTCCTTCCTTCCTCTCCCTTTCCTGAAATGGTGTAAAGCCAAGCACAAGCAGCCTTCCAGAGCACTGCTGCTGTTAAAAGCTTTAAGGTTCTGATTACATAGTATAGTGAACTTTCTATTTATTAAGTAGTAAATTAAGGCAAAACATTCATAGAAATCAAAGCACAGCACTCACAATGTTATGATTTATCACTAAAATGGCCACATAATTTTCACCAAAGTGGTGACATAGTTTTAAACAAAGTACAATAATTTAGAAAGAACTTAATGCAGTCATCCTTAAGGAGGCACATACAAAGTACAAAGGTCAAAAGTTCTCCACCCCTAGGTAACATTGTCTTAATCTTTTCAATCAAAAGTCTTCTTTCTTTTTAATTGGAATTAGTTTCCAATCATCCTTAATTGTAAGTCCTTAACTCAATCATCTAAATGTAAAGGTCAAAGTTCTCCACCCCTAGGACACAATAAATCATGATCTTCTTAGTTTGTATTAAATACCCAAGGAAAGGTCTTTTCATCTTCTCTCAAGGCAGGCTGTCAACTTGCATGGTTCATCTTCCATGGTCCGAGTTCCTGCCAGCTCCTTGTTGTCCAGCTCTTTGTCCAGTTCCTGTTTCATACTGAAGCTCACAGTGTCTAGTCCACCTGAAATCCTTCACAGTTTCTGTTCCTGGGAAGACAAAGCTTAACAAAGCCACAATAACATACACATATAACATACACATTGCCAACATGCTCATCAATTCACTTTCTTCCTGTGAAATTCACATAGACCCAACAACAAGGTCGGAGAAATCATCACAAATCATCACTATAGTCCCTGGACCTCTGAAAACATCAGTAAGACCCTCCTTCAGGATTTCTGTAAATATGCAACAAGAAAATCATCCTTCAGGGCTTCTGAACCAGCATCAAGGTCCCAGGGCTTCTGTAACAACAGCACCATCCTCTGTCAGCAGACAAATCTGACAAAGTAACATCAAAACAGACAAAGTCCCAGCACCACAGCCATGCTTTCTCCCAGTTCTCCCCTCTTCTCCTTTCTCAGTTTTTCTCAATTCTCCTCTCAGTTCTTCTCAGCAGCTCTGGCTGGCTCTCAGAAGTTCTCAGCAGCTCTCAGAAAAAGTTCTCAGTTCTCAGTTCTCTTCTCTCTATTTGGCAGTAGTTGCCCAGCCTCCAGAAGCTTACTCCCAGCAGTTCTGGCCTCTCTCAGCTTGAGATTTTCCTTACATGTGGTATTAGCTCCTCCCTGTTCTTCCCCTTCCTGTTACGTCAACAAGTTCATTCCACTTGACACAATCATGAACTTGAAACAAGGTGCTAAGTACCTGTCTGCTTGTCAATACAAGGGGCATGGAAGATTTTTCAAATTCCATTACTGTTATAGATGGTAAGCAGTTTGATATAGGCTACACATGTGCA
Source organism: Pseudocheirus occidentalis (assembly GCA_028646575.1). Classification (NCBI taxonomy): domain Eukaryota; kingdom Metazoa; phylum Chordata; class Mammalia; order Diprotodontia; family Pseudocheiridae; genus Pseudocheirus; species Pseudocheirus occidentalis. Next base: position 15,357,132 of record CM053595.1, read on the forward strand.
ATCATGCAACACATATTTCCATATTAGTCATGTTGTAAAAGAAGTCACAGGCACAAAAACACCCTACAAAAAATAAAGAGTGAAAAGATAGTATGCTTCTATCTATGTTCAGACTCTGTCAGTTCTTTCTTTGGATCTGGATAGCATTTTCCATCCTGAGTCCTTTGGGATTGTCTTGGATCCCTGTATTGCTGAGAATAGCTAAGTTATTCATTCACAGTTGATCATCATTACAATGTTGCTATTATCTGTATATTGTTCTCCTAATTCTGCTCACTTCACTTTATATTAGTTCATGTAAATCTTTCCAGGATTTTCTGAAATAATCCTATTTGTCATTGATTATACCACAGTAGTATACCATTATAATCATATATCACAACTTGCATAGCTATTTATCAATTAATGGACATTCTCACAATTTTCAGTTCTTTGCTACCACAAAAAGAGGTGCTATGAGTATGTTTGTACCTATGAGTTCTTTTCCCTGAGAGATTGTCTTGGGGGGTGTGGCGGGGGGGGGGGGGGAACTGCTGCAAGCTCCATGACACATATTCACTGAATTTAACAATTCTAGGGACAAATTACAAATTCTGCACGTGAACAAAAGAAAGACCTTCTCACATAAACTAAAGCAAATTAGAATAACAAAAGACTTTCCTACACCTACCAGATTGGCTAAAATTATTGAAGGGAGCAGTGACAAATGTGGATATGGAAAAATTGGCACACTAATTCATTGTTAGTAGAATTGCAAAACCACAGAAAACACAATATATCCTGAAATACTATGTTGTAAAAAGAAAACAGCTCAATGTTAAAACCCAGAATAACATAGCCTGCAAATCTGAGTCTGATCATCAGTGGAAAAAAAAGATTAATATTCAACAACAGAAGCTTTTTGGGCATTCCAATAAAAGTTAGATTGTCAGATTTTTTTTTTGCAAACACTCTAGCTAATAGAAACACAAGAAAGATAAATATAGCTATTAAGGAAAGCAAAAGTAATGAAATTAATTACTTAATTTCTAGACACTATTAAAAGGAGGAAAAACTAGAAAGAAAAAGGATTAAAAGATTTTTCCTCCTCTAAGGGGTTAATAATTAAGTTAAATAAGAAAAGTGGTGGTGAAAGGACATGTTGGAAAAATCATAGAAGAAATTTCACACCCATTCTCCTTAAAGGTGAATTAATCTTTTTTGTGGCATAAGCTGTACAATGAAGGGGCACATAAAAAGGGAGAAGGGAGATGGGGGGACCTTTATCAGAGAAACTGCCTATGAATTTTTTTTATTATTTTTTTCCTTTTGATCTTGGCTATATTTGTTTTATTTGTACAAAACCTTTTTATTTAATGTAATAAAAATTATTCATTTTACAATATTACTTGGCTCTCTCCCACTTATTCATAAATTGTTCTCCTATCCTTGAGTCTGACAAGTAATATGTTCCATTTTCTAATTTTCTTGTAATATCTCTCTTTATATCTAGGTCATGTATCCATTTTTACCTCATCTTGGTAAATGCTATATTGGTCTATGCTCAGTTTCTGCCATAGTGCTTTCCAATCTTCCCAATAATTTTTTACCAAATATTGAAATTTGTATCTCAAAATCTTGTCTTTACACCTGTAAAATACAAAGCTACTGTGTTTATTTGCTGCTGCCAGTTGTATGTCTTCTCTGTTCCATTAATCTACCTTTCTACATCTTAGCCAGTACCAGATAGTTTCAATAATTACTACTTCAAAATACAGTTTAAGATCTGATACTGATAAACCTCCTTCCTTTACATCTTTTAGACAGTTTCTCAGAGAAAGGTCTGATATCTCAAATATTTAGAGAACTTTGTAAAATCTATAAGAATATGAGTCATCCCCTAGTTTGATAAGTGGTCAAAGAATATGAAGAGGAAGTTTTCCAATGAAGAAATCAAAATAATTATAGTCATATGAAAAAAATGCTTGTAATCATTGTTGATTAGAGAAATGAAAATCAAAACAACTTTGAAGTACCATTTTACGCCTGAGAGATTGATTAAATGATTAAATGGAAGAATGACAAATGTGGGAAGGGATCTGGAAAAGTTGAGACACTAATTCATTGTTGGTGGAATTGTGAACCGATCCAACTATTTTGGAGGGCAATCTGGAATTATGCCCACAGAGTTATTGAACTCTACCTACACCATTTGGCTCAGCAATACTACTACTAAGTAAGAACCTATATGTTCTAAAATGTATTATAACAGCTCTCTTTGTGGTAGCAAAGAACTTGAAATCAAGAACTGGAAATTGTAGGGATACCCATCAATTGAGGAATGACTGAACAAGTTGTGGTATATGATTGTAATGTAATATTACTGTTATCAGAAATGATCTTAGAGAAACAGAGAAAAAACTTGCATGAAATAATGAAAAGCAAAATAAGCAGACCCAAGAGAATATTGTTTGCAGTAACAGCAGTAGGGTTTTAAGAATGCCTGAGTGAGTAAAGTTATTCTGACTGTTATAAATACCCAAATTAACTATAATGGACATATGAAGATGAGAAAGAAATGATGAATAGAAGTATGTATAGAATAATTTTACATGAGTGTGTGTGTGTATGTGTGTGTGTGTGTGTTTGTGTAATGATGGCCATCTCTAGGGTGGGAGGAGGAAAGAAAAAGAAAAAAAAAAGTGATAAATGTATGTGATAAATTTGTTGTGTATTTAAAAGGAATGGAAATAGTTCTATGTAGTAGATCTGCAGTTTCATGTGCAATCATCTATTCTATTATACATTATGGAAATGATTTTTCATTCCATAAATTAAAAATAAATTAAATTTTTAAAAGTAGAGGGAACTATGTAAACTAATGATGTCAATGGTAAACAATGAAGGGAAAATAACTCCTAGAGTCTCTCAGGACTACAGATGCCTTAGCATCAAAATTCATAAAGAAAAACAAATAACTAACATACAAGTATACAGCAACAATAATACAATAATATCAAGGGACTTCAATGTTCCTATCTCACTTTTGGACAGATAAAACAGAAAGATAAATAACAGAGAAAGTATAGAATAGAATAAATCACTGGAGAAACTAAAGACCAAAAGTCTTATGACATCTTCTAAACAGGCCGTCTAAAGAATAGGGGATCACACAGAACTTTACCAAAGTTGACCATGTATTCATGCACAAAGATGTTGCAAATAAATGTAAAAAGGCAAAGAAGGGTTTAAAAAAAGATCATTTACAGACCATTATGCAAAAAAAATTGTGAGTTCAAGAAGTGGAAAAAAAAGACACAGACCCAAGTGAAGATTTAGCAATGAAATCCTAATTAATTAGTGGGCCAAATAACAAAACACACAAGCAATTGTTATGTGAAAGAAAATTACAATGACAAAAGTGGATGAAAATTTCTTAGATACAATTAATGCAGTTCCCAAGGGGAAAATAATATTAATAAAATAAAAAAGTAGATTAATAAACTGAATATACATTTTAAAAGTTAGAAAGCCAACAATATACTAGCCTAAAATATGTACAGGAAAAAGAGATTTTGAAAGTTAGAAGAGAAATAGATAAATTGGAAATCAGAAAGTCTATAGAAATGACAAACAAAAATGCTAAGTCACTTCTTTGAAAATAACAAAATTGATAAACCTTTAGGCAACGTAAATAAAAAAGGAGGAGGAGACCCAAAAACTCAAATCAACAAAATAGCAAATGTACATAGTAGAATAACAATACAAATAGAATTAAAAAGAATTATTACAATTGATAAAACATCATTCCAACAAAATTGAAAACACTAAAGAAATACATTTAAAATTTAAAAATACAAACCAACAGGAAGCCAAAGAGAAATGTTAAATTACTGAATATCAGAAAAGAAAATTGCAGTGAGGATAAGAGTAACTCCTGGTCCTGATAGAATCACTGGGGCAGTCTATCAAGTTCTTAAGGACAATTAATACCAATACTACACAAATTTATCTTAAAAATTGAGAAAGAAAACATTATACCAGATTGCTCTTAAGAGATAAACAGCCTTTTGTAACACCAAACAAAGGCAGCTTCCAAGGTTCAGAATACCAGCATAATAACTCTCCATTCATTCAGTGAAAAATTAAGGTAAAACATTCACAGAAGAGAGAAAATCAAATTACACTGTAACTCAGTCTTTTAGCAAGTTCTCAATTCAATCACAAAGTATCTCAATTCATTCACAAAGTATGGAGTCACAGTACCCCACATCTGGCTACTACATTCATTTACTCAGCCACAAAGTCTCTCTCCTCAAATGGAGATTAGTTTCCAGTCATAAAGAAAGCACATTCATTTGGTTGGTTACAGAGCACAAAAAGACAAAAGTTTCCCACACCTGGATCACAACTGAATTACAATTATCATCAGTGAATACCAACCACCTTCTCAAAAGGGGCAGTGGAGAGCACAAAGGCCATCTACTCCTAAGCCACAACAAGGTTAAGATGTCATCACAGCATTCAACACTCAAGGAGAGATCTTTTCTTCATCTTGACCCAAGACAAGTTCTCAGCAATCTCTGTTCCTGGGGAGACAAAGATTTAACAAAACCACGAGATACATTGCCAGTGTCCTCATCAATTCACTCTGTGCCTGCAGAACAGTCTCGTCACCCCTAAAAACATCAGCAAGATCCTCTTCCAGGATTTCCGTAAATACACAACAAGGAAATCTTTCTTCAGGGCTTCAGAACCAACAACAAGGTTCCAGGACCTCTGCAACAACAGCACTGTCCTTCACCAGCAGACAAATCTGGCAAAATAACATCAAAACAGACAGAAAAAATACCAGCACCACAGTTGTGCCTCCTTAGTTCTTGGCAGCTCCGGGTGGCAGTTCTCAAAAGTCCTGGGCAGCTCCAACTAGCCCTCAGCAGTCTCTCTCAACAACTCTGGCCACTGGCAATTCTCTCTCTCTCTGCCTCTATGATACTGCTTCCCAAAAGTTCTTCTGGCCTCCTCAGCTTGGGCTTTTTTTCTAAATCCACCTCCTAGTTCAGCTTCTCCTAGTTCAGCCCTCTCTCTTCACATCAACAAGTCCATCCCACAAGCGGGATTCACAAGCTCTAGGTTTCAACACTCAACCTGAAAACCAAACCCATACAAGGGGATCTTTAAATTCCATCACCATTACAAATTTATATCTAAATCAAGAAGGATTAAGCAATTTAGTGGAATTATAGGCCAATAGTATTAATGAATATTGATTCAATAAGTTTAAACAAAATATTATGATACTGGAGAAATTCATCCAAGAAATAATTCATCATGATCTAGTTGGATTTATACCAGGTAATTCCACTTTATGAAAATAGCATGTTTCACTATATTAAAGACAAAAACATTTAAAATCACATGATTATATCAACAAATATAGAAAAGGTTGTTGACAAAGAATGGCAGTAATTTATGTCAAAACCCTATGAAGTACAGGTATCATAAATTATATGTGTGTGTGCATATATATATATATATATATATATATAATCAAGCATCACATGCATTGGGGATACATTAGAAACTTTATAAAACCTGATAAAATAATAACAGCATTCATCTTGAACAACTAAAGAGCTAGAGTATCAAGAGAAATAATTAAAAAAGGGTAGGAATAAAGAGTATGTAAGTCTTCTAGGCCTCAAAGTATATCATAAAGCATCAGTCATCAAAAACATTTGATATTAGTTATATAATAGAGAAGTGAACTAATAACAACAGTCCTGAAAAGGCAGAGCTAGAAACAATGGGACTCAATAACTAAGTGGTGGATAAACTTCAAAACATAAATTACTAAACAGGAGAAACCTCCCTATTTAATAATAATAAACAAATGTTGAGAAAACTGGAAAGTAGTCTGGCAGGAACTAAGTTTAGACCAGCATCTTACTTCATATTCCACAATAAGTTCAGAAATTGTAATTTACTATAATATCAGAGAATAGAAAAAAATCAGAAGAAAAGTGGATTATATGCCTTTCATAGATATGGGCAGAGATGTGTATTCCTAACTAAACATGAGAAAGAGGCAGTTACAAAACAGAATAATTTTGATTAAATGAAACTGAAAAGTTTCTGCACAAACAAAATTTAGGTATCCAGGATAAGAAGTTCAAATGAATGGGGAAAAATTGTATCAAATTTCTCACATAAGGATTTAATATTCAAAATAAAAAGACAACTAACCACACATACTTTTATATTTATGTGTGCGTGTATATATATACATATATGTATATGTACATGTATATGTATATACACACATATATTATGTGTTTTGTGTATATGTGTATACATGCATACATATATACACATATACATACAGACATAATACCAAACCCTTCTTTAGTAGATAACTAGCCAAAGGATCTGAACAAAGTTATAAAAAGAATTGCTGATGATTAATATTTGTATTAAAGATTTTGTCAAATCAATAATAACAGGAAAATGAATCCAAAGAACTCTAAGGTTTCATGTCACACCCACAAATTTGCAAAGATTACAAAAGATGAGAATAGTCAAATCTCAAAGAGTTCTGGGAAGATAGACAGACTAGTGTATTTGGTGGACTTGTGAATCACTACAATCATTTTGGAAAGCAATTTGGAATAATACAAATAAAGTGAGTAAATATTTTTAGTCCTTAATCTAGAGATTCCACTCCTAGTCACGTACCCCCAAGGATGTTGCTGATAAGAAGAAAGCCCCTATATGCATCAAAGTATTTATTACAGCATTTTATGGTAGCAAAGACTTATAAACAAAGCAGGGTTTAACTAAGTACAGCTATGCCCCATTAAGTGTGGTACAGCCAAACAAAATGAGGTATATGAAGGCAATGGAATAATACTTTACTTTAAGAAAAAAAGATATGGTGAATATAGAGAACCATGGAATGACTTACATGAACTGATGCAGAGTGAATTAAAAAGAGCAAAGGAAACTATACATGACTACAAAATGTAAACAAAAGAAAACCCACTATGAAACAACAAAAAATGAATATTATAAAATTATCAAGAACAGACATGGAACCAAAGAAGATATGTGAGAGATTATATCCCTCTTCCCCCATTCCTTTGCAGAGGTAAAAGGTCCATGGTTGTACAACATTGTGCATATCACTTAGATTTTTCAGTATATTGTTTCCTTTCACAGATTGATTTTTCTTTTCCTCTTTGTTCTTTAAAAATATTCTATTATATATGAGATGGCTCTTTGGATGGGGGAATAGGAGAAATTTAGATGGAGTCAGAACAAAAGCTATCTTTAAAATCTATTTTTTTAAATAAAGGACTAGGAATAATATTTTGAGATAACCAAACTAAATGTTATTAAATCAGTATTTTTAACCTATTTTTAATATTTATTTTCATTTTTGTCTATTGAATTCATTATGAAAAATGGTCATGTGGAATAATGGAAAGGCCCTGCCCTGGGATATCTCATTTGAATTCTTTAACTGATCTGGGATCTCACTGAAGTGAGTTTAAGCCAGGCCCTGCTGCAATCCCCAAGTCCCAGTTGTTTACATAGTGAGGATATGGAAATACCTCTTTGGGGGCAGCACAGTGGAAACTTAACTCTGTGGAAAACACAGTTGTAAATTAGAGAAAGGGAAAAATTTAAAACCATATGTCCTGAAGTCACATAGACACTAGGTTTGACACTTGCTGAAGTGACCAACAGGCTAACTTGCCACTTAGCATTTGAAAGATAAAAGCAGTCTGTGGTGACAGCATTGTTATTCTAATCTCCTGAGACCTACACCATTCACCCAGACTGTTGCCATTATGAGAGACTAATGGAGGCACAAGGAACCTAGTCCTATTGTCACTAGGTCCAACTTCCATTGTATATCCTCCATTGCTAATGTTCCTAATTCCTTTAATGGTCTTAGTAAAAGGCTAACTAGTTCTATTGTAGTCTGAGTGCTTCTCCTGGAATTGTGAACTTGAATATTCTCCCCACCAGTACAGATCACAATCTCTCTACATGTCTTCTCATCCTGTGCAATTCTTGTTCATATTCTTCTATAGGTCCTCTAAAAAGAGTTAATTGAATGTCTTGAAGACCTTCTTCCAGGTCTTCTTACATTTCATGGGCACTATTGCAGCACAAGGGCAATCTGCCTATTAGCCCTATTTCTTGCAATCATTAAGCTGGAATAGCCACAGCATACAAGGGAAACAATGCAAGCAATAAGTCACTTCATCAAAATGTATTAATCATCCATTATTTGCCAGACCTGTGCTAAATATTGGTGAAATAAAGATAAAAAAGTATATAGCTAGGTCCCAATAATAGGTGAATAATGAGTCCCATGAAATAGTTGCACTATTCAAAGTTATAATTATGTAAAATGTGGCGACAAGTTCCACCTCAATGAAAATATGCAGTAAGGATCATGTAATGCAGCCACTTCATGAGAATTCAAATGATCCCTGTCCTCAAAGACCATAAATTCTCATAGTAGGAAGCTAGTTTGTAAACAAATAAGCATAATGTGAGTCAGAATAGAATAGTCTGGGATGATTAAGAGAAGGCTCTATGGAGCAGGTTTGCCTGAGTTGATCCTTAAAAAGAAGAATTTCAAGTGGTGAAAGTATGGTGAGAGAGCATTCCAGAAGGGTGAAGTCAGCACTAATGTCTGGATTAGTCAAGACAGGGCAAGATGAGATTGCAGAATATCTAGTCCTCTGGTTTGACTGGAACACGGAACTAGCAAAAAGGAATATGCCAGTCTACATAGATTAGTTTATAAATTATGCTAAAGGCAGTAGGAAGACACTGAAGATGAAAAGAATTGATAAGAAGCCCCAAGGCCATGGTTAAAATTTTACAGTAGCCTTTCTTCTCTGAATTTCCATAAAGTACAGTACTTTATGGCTGTACCATGCGATTTAACTTTTAATTATCTATTATATTGTTCACTGTTGTTTCACATGTTAGTCTTATCTCAATAGTCAGCTGTCTAAACTCCTGGAGAACAAGGATTATTCCCTATATCTCACACTTTTCTTCTGTCCCTCAATATTAGGTGGGTAGAAGCTGATTGTTAAAAAAGTTAAAAAGGGTACAGCAAGAAGTTCAGATTGACTGGAAGATACAATGAATAAAAGGAAATAAATGTGAAATGAGACTAGAAAGGTTGAGGGGGGTCAAATTATGGAGGCTTTCCATATCAGGCTAAGGAGATTGTGTTTTATCCTAAAGGCATGAAATCATGGATTTAGAACTGAAAGAGACCATGAAGGCTTTCTTAATCCAGCCTCTTTTACATATGAAGACCTGAGATGGAGAAAGGTTAAATCATTTACCAAAGGTCAAATATAGTTCTAAGTAGCAAAATCCAGATTCTAACTCATACTCCAAATACAGCTATGCTTTAGAAAGATTATGTTGGCAACTGTTCTGAATATCTTTGGCCTCTCTTTGTATCCCTGGCACTTAGGACAGTGACTGGTGTGTAGTAGACACTTAGTAATGTTTATTAACTGACTGACTGATTACCCTTGGGAACTCACAATCTAATGGGAGAGACAGCAAGTAAATATATTATAAACAAACTGTGTACAACATAAATAGGAAATAAATAAGAGAGAGAAGGGGCTAGAATTCCAGTAGAAGATGGGATTTCAGTTGAAAATTGAAGAAAGCTGGGGAAGCTAGTAGATGGAGAGAAGGAAAGAATGCCTGGAGCTGGGAGAGAGAATGTCTTGTTCATGGAATGTCAAGATGGCTAGTGTCACTGGATCAAAGAGAATGTGATAGAGCGTATGGTGTAACAAGACCGGAAAGGTAGGAAAGAGGTAGATTCTGAGAGACTTTTAAGTGCTAAACAAACAATTTTGTATTTTTTCTTAGAGATAATAAAAGGCCACTGAAATTTATTTAGTAGGGAAGTTGACTTGATCAGACCTACATTTGATGGAAATAATTTTTTATAGATGACTGGGGGTAGTGGTTGATTGGGGTGGGAGATACTTGAGGAAAGGAAGATCATTATTATGATTATCTAGACATGAGGTAACAAGGCTCTGCATCTAGAAGGAGGTTTTGTGCACAGAGCAAAGGAGATATAGGCACAAGCTGTTGCAAATGTGAAATCAACAGGCTTTGGCAACAGATTAGATATAAGGAACGAGAGATAGAGAGGGATCAAGGGTAAAACTGAGATTGTAAGCCTGAGGGATTGAGAGAATGGTGCTGCCTTTGACAGTAACACGGATAGTGAGAAGTAAAGACTTAGGAGGAATAGTAATGAGTTAAATTGTGGACATGTTGAGCTTAAGATGTCTTGTGGGGACCTAGTTTGAGATGTCTGAAAGTCCATTGGAGATGTAAGATAGGAGGTTGGCAAAGAGGTTAGGACAGGATAGGTAGATTTGGAAGTCACCAGCATAGAGATGATAGTTAAATCCATGGGAGCTCATGAGATAACCAAGTGAAGCAAAAAGAGAGAGAGAGTAGGGCCTAATAAAGAACTTTCTGGGACACTTGTGGTTAGAGGGCATGAGAGATGAGGGTCCAGAAAAAGAGAATGAGAAGGAGCAGTCTTCTAGGTAGAAGAAGAACCAGGGACACACAGGCAGGATGTGTCAGAGGTAGAACTTGAACTCAGACATTCCTGATTCTGAAGCTAATTCTTCATTCATTACATGTTAGTTTAGCCCAAATAGATAGGAAGTGTTTGCCTCCATGCTACTCTGAAAGGTTTACAAAGTACTTTCATGTCTCTCTGTCTCTGTCTCTGTCTCTGTCTGTCTCTCTCTTTCTCTCTCTGTCTCTCTCTCTGTCTGTCTCTCTCTGTCTCTCTCCATCTCTCTCTGTCTCTCTGTCTCTCTCTCTGTCTCTGTCTCTCTCTCTGTCTCTCTGTCTTTGTCTCTGTCTCTCTGTCTCTGTCTCTGTCTCTGTCTGTCTCTCTCTTTCTCTCTCTGTCTCTCTCTCTGTCTCTGTCTCTCT
>CM053595.1:15368635-15386696 GCA_028646575.1 Pseudocheirus occidentalis
CTATGAAGATGTCCTGTAAAATCACACATCCACAGCCTGTATTGAATTGCTTGTCCTTCCAGTGGGGGTGGGTGACAAGGGAGGAATAAAAAGAATCTAGAATTTAAAGTTCTGCAATACCTGCAACTAGGAATTAATATATACAGGGGCTGGGGTAGGGAGACCCTCCCTGCACTACCAGAAAGTAAGAGAGCAAATCAGGGGAGGAGCTTTAGAGTGGGATCGCTGTTTTGGGGTTTGATAGGGGAAAGACGGGGAGAAAATTTGTAATTCATGAATGTCATGAAAATGAATGATGCAAACAAGAAAACAAAAAAAATTTTAAAAAAAGAAGAAAAAAGAAAGAAAAAAGCTTATGGAAATGAATGCTGAAAATTAAAAATAAATAAATTAACTATAAAAATAAAGATATAAAAGAAATAATTTAATATAATTTTCATGTCCCATAGTCTCTTCTTTATCAGAGTAAATATTCGAAGTTCCTTCACCTAATTCTAACATGGCAAAACGTCCATGCCCTTCACTATCCTGGACAATTTTTAGTGTTCTTCTTCAAATTTGGTGCCCCAAATTGAACACATACCAGATGTGGTATGGCCAGGGTGAAGTCCAGCAGGACAGTCACCTCCTTCACCTTCTTTTGGAAATTAAAAATGCAGTCCTGTAAGCTCTAAGTGCCTTTACACTACTGGCTGTATCAGGAGGCTTATTCCTGCCTGCTGAAATTATAGTAATAAAAGGTTTCTAAGGCATATTCCAATAATCTCTCCCCTTGTTGGTAGTATAAATAACATATCAGATGGAGAAATTTGTGATTTCCTGGGTCTTGAATAATTAAACTCACTAGTTAAGAAAACACATTTATGATGTGAACTTCTGTGAACTCAAAGTAATTATGTCAAATAGAGAATCAAATATGTGAAATACAGAAGGTCAGAAATGAAATAGACTTCCGAAATCATGTAAACCCAACAGTAACCCAGATTAAGGGAAATGACTTGCCTAATGTCATAAAATGTTTATAGCAGACCTGTGCCTAAAACCTTAGTGTCTTATTTCTGAAACTATTATTCTTCTATTTTCTTTTTTTATGGTCTTAAAAACATTTAGATAGATAGATGATAGATAGATAGATAGATAGATAGATAGATAGATAGACAGATATTTTTTTTCTTCCACTGACTTGAGTTGTACATGAATTTATAAATGGTTTTCTGCTCTTAGTTTTTCTTCTCTGCTTCATGTAAAAAGAATAACTTCAGCCTCTTAAAAAAGAAAACGTACAGTATGCTTTGAAGGGGCTTTGTTATATAACATGGCCTGTGTTTAAATATGCAAGCCAGGTTGCATTATCTATAGTAAAGCCTTCCAAAAAGTCCCACTCATCAACATGCCCCAGAGAATCACTGAGTTAGAAACAGAGCTGTATTCGGGATTTTTATACCAATGAAGCCCCAGAAGTTGCTATGAGGCATTAAAAAAATAAAAGAGAATTAAAGCTCATCTTTCTATAGCTCTTGTAAGAACACATTTCTCATAATCATCATTTTAGGAAGGCATTGTCAGTATTATTATTCCCATTTTACAGATGTAGAAAATGAAACTCAGAGAGATAATGGAACTTGTCCAATCCATATAATTAGTGAATGGGAGAACTCAGACTTGAAGACACAAGTCCTCTAGCTAAAAGTCCAAGAGGGTCAGAGAAAATCCTAGCTGTGATTGAGGAAGCAAAATGTAAGTCCCCAAGTCAGATTTAAGCAGCGATTACTTTTCTTTTCATCTTTATAGCTTCAGTCCTTAGTGCAGGCTTTGTCCATGGGAAATTTTTAATAATTTAAAAATAAATTTATTGATTGATTTATTCATTTATTAATGAAATTATGTAATAAATATTTATTAAATTGAATCTGAGCATCCCCAAATGGGACCATCCCTTCTTTTTAAGTAGATGGTATGGTTTAATTAGAACCAGGAATATAAAATACTCAATATTTATTTTCCCTCCATCCTTACCCCCAGAAAACTAATTCACCTTTTACTGTCCTCTGACAGCCTTGGCTTTTCCCATTCTTCAATATCCTTAAAAAAGAGATATGCTTCAGGGAAAGTTCACTGGGCTAAGGAAAACCAGGAATGACAGTGAAGTACAAAAAAGGGGGCAGCAATAAAAGAAAATATTGATTCCATTCAATAATGGAAAAAGAACTATCCCAAAGAAAAATTCTATCAATTTGAAAGTATATAGATATATAAGACATATTCAAGTGAATCACATGATTTATTTGCTTAGACATAGATTTTCATAAAATATAAGATTTAGCAGTCACCTGCATTTAAGCTTTGGTGTAACTGAACTATTTGTATTTTGCTAACTTATTCTACTTGGCCACAAAAGGTAGACTTAGGAGTAACGAGAGGCATATGTAAAAGGCACATTTAGCCTATTTGTAAGGAAAACTTCTTAATAATTAAGTCCTATCCAAAAGTGGAATGACCCATCTCAAGAAGTGGTGAACTCCCCCCTCCCTGGAGGTTTATAACAAAGGGTAGATAAACACTTCTGGGGTATGATATAGAAGGTATTATCAGTCAGGTACTGGACTGTATAAGATGCCTCATGAGGTTCCTTCTAACACGGAAATTAATCCTATAATAATAATACTTAAAAGAAATTATAGCATCATTCTGACATCTAAGCACATAGACTATCCACTGCCCATTTATTTTGTTGTTCATTGAGCTTTAAAAGGTTGTTATGTATATGTAAGATGGTATAATGCTTGTCTTGGTCATTTTCCCATGAAACTGAAAGTTTTGAGTAGCTCTGATGTTTTCCGTATGGTATTTGCGTTACTATTTATAGTGCTGTTCATCTTCAGAAACAATTGTGTATATTAGCAAACGACATGTCCTCTCCATCTGTCATTCAGGAATAAAGTAATGCTGACATAAAAATCACTGTGTTCCCTGGGTAGAAATGTCATCTAAATGTAATGTTCTATTTTTTGTACCCTCATTGAATCAAATAGCTTAAGGATCCCTATTAAGTTTTGCTGCATTTGTAAAATTGTCTGATCTATAGCATGCAACGTTATTCTATTATACCATTATGCTACTGGAGTACCCCACATACTAGACAATAATTTCTATTGAAATGAAAATACTCAAGGCAAATAGTCAAAGACTGTACACTATTGGAGCTGGAAGGGATCTTAGAGATCTGCTAATCCAACCCCTCTGATGCCCATCACACAAGAGGTTGCTCAGTGTACTTGAAATACCAGTGGATTTGCAAAAATAACTGCCAAAATCATCTTCCTAAGGTATAACTCTGACCATGTCACTCTTCTACTCAAAGACATTATTTGGCTCCCCATTGACTCTAGGATAAAATACAAGTGCTTCAGCTTGGTATTTATTGCCCCCTATGAAGTGGATCCCACCCCTCTCAAGCCTTATTTCATGGTGCTTCCCTTTACATGCTCAACATTCCAGAGAAACCAGATTGCTAAGCTGTTCCCTGAACCTGGTATGCTGTCTCCTACATCTTTGTTTTGACTTGGAATGTACTCTCTTTTTATTTTCAATTATCAGATTTTTTCTTATTTCAGGTCCAAGTTCAAGTGTCACTTCCATATTATTCCTGACATACCCTGTTGCTAGTGTTTACTCGCTATTCACCTTAACTTGTGTTAATCAAACTGATCTTTCTTTGCATCATTTATTCTTGCTCCTTGAGGGCAGATACTGTTCAATTTTTGTTTTTCTATCATCAGTTCCTACTCAGCACCTTGCACACAGTAGGCATTTTTATAAATGTTTGTCGAATTTGAACAATATTTATTTGAAAAAGCTATACAATCATAAAGAGGGATGCTTCAATAGCTATTTACTAATATACTATTTGTATGTGTATGACTTTGAAAACAACGTAGTAAATGGTGAGGTATAATACAGTAAAGATTGCTTTTTTCCAGGAGAATTAATCATTGGAGTTGGTGAATTAAAGTTAATAATGAGAAAAAAAACATTTCAAAGTAAAGGACTAAGTGCATCTAGTTCAGTGCATCTATTTCTGCACTGGAGTCTTTCTAGAAGAAGTAGGTCTTAAGGAAAAGTAAAAAATTGCAAAGGGAGAATATGTGATGAAGTAAAAAAGAAAAAAAAAGATCCAGGAATGGGAGAAAGTTAATGAAAACAATCAGAAGATGAATATTGGAAGCTTAGTACATTGAACAATTGGCCATCTAACTATTACTAATGTTACAGCACTTTAACATCAAGGGGAAAATCAGTCTCATTTTATAATGACATATCCTTATAATTTATATTTTTCATAAGTTGTTTCCATATCCTGATATTTACTCAAAACACAAGTGATCCAGATTGAAAACCAAACTGTGTCACATAATTTATATATGTGCATAAAATGCAAGATTTCTTATATGCAGGAAATTTCTGTGAGAGAGAAGGTGTAAACATAGGCCCACTCTACTGACTTTTGAGGATGGAACAATTATGTTATATATCACAGCTGGTATTTAGAGTTTGGGAAACCCGTAGGACACTAATGTATTTAGAAGGATCATGTTTCATTTATAATTCAATAATTCTGCAAAGGCTTCATTAATCCAATCTTACAATTAGCTATGAAAACAATCTTAATTCCCAAAGATCAAGTTGATTAATTTAACTGTAATCAACAGCCAAGAAACAAGTAATGAACTAAAAGTTTCTTATCCACAATTCTAAGATAATCAGGGTACCTCTAGTTACTTGGTAGAATGAATTGATCCATTACTAAGGTAATTAGCAAACAATATATATCAAAGTGTTTGAAAAATTAGGTTTTTTTGCCCCTACTAATTATTTGACTAAAAAAAAATCTGACCCGGGCAAAGAAAATTAACTGTGATTAGAAGAAAAATTCAAGAACTTCTGGACTTCATCATCCTACATTATATCTGTTCCTTCTAAAAGATCACTGTGGCACACATTTAGACAAGCTCAAAGTATATAACCAATTTCATTTAACACCATGGTGTGCTAAATTGAACACCTTGAAGCACTGGATAGTTCCCACCCATCTCTCCTAGGATGGGCTTTTAATATATGTTTAGCTTTCAACCTTCTCTTGTTCTTTCATACTTGACTCTTGTAACCTTTACTACATCCACCCTTCTCTTTGGAAATCAACCACCTCTTCATTTTGTGACCACATGTCCTCATGTGATTCTGCCCCATTAATTCCTTAGCACAGATCAGTATAAGTACACACACTTCTTCCCATCCCCCCAAAAATAACAATTCGAATTTCACTTAGTGAGCTGAATGTGGACCTCTAAGACTGTATAGTCATCCAGCCTAAATTTGAACTAGGGATTCTGCTTATAAATTGCCTTAGCTTTACAGACCAAGATCTAAATAAAGTTTTCTATATGACCTTGCTTTCTTTTCTACTTAAGAATGACCCAAGAATGTGTATGAGGACATTGAAAAGCTACAATGAGGGGAAATGAGGAGCCAAATGAGGAAGTCCAGTGTACCATGTTATATTAAAGTGGCCTTTCCCCTCTGAAAAGTAGAAAGTGTCACTTGCAATAGGGAAAATTATGACAAGCATGAATTGAGGTACCATTATCAACAGGGCTTGTAATTTTTATGCTGTCTATGATCACAGTGATAATTGCCAGAAATGACTAATTGCAGAATAGTAGAATCAGCTGACGTGAAGGAATTGGCTTTTCCAGCTGAGATCTGATAGACTCTAGCTGGAGGGCAGAAAACATGTAAAACAAAGCTAAACATACACTCACATGCTAATTACAGGGTAGGTATATTAGAACAAAACAAATATAATATCTTAAATGATTTAAGAGGTCATTTGTAAAGACAAAATTCCAAGCAAAGCCTCAGATGTTGATTAAAAGAAGTATTAGGTATAAACTTAAATTTATCATTCACTGTATTTTAGAACTGGTGTTTTTTTTAAACAAAAGGAAGGAAATTCTGTTTTAATCTGTTTGTTCAATACTACTTAGAACATGTATTTAACTAGACATACAGACACTCCCCTTCCCCAATACCCAAGTAGCTATACCTAGAAAAGATGGGACATACCTGTGTCTACTGGGGACCAGGATAAAGAAGACTGTTCATTCCAGTTTGAATATATTGTTGTTCCTACCAAACAGGTCTTTCTCTTTTTCTTTTTGGTGGACTGTGAATGATTAAACCTGATTCAGTATACCAGTTGTCTTCAAACACGCATTAAATATGCAGGGGTATGAAGGAAGCTAAAAAATGTTAGTGGAGACTATATTGTCAATCAGGTGTGCTCAGCCATGGAATATGACAACTCCGGAAAACAAAAATATTGTGAGACTGAGGGTGGAGGGAAATAACAAAAAGGGAAGTTTAAAAAAAATTTTTAAGCAAAGGAGCATTATTACAAAGGCCAAAAAAAAGGGGGAGCCTTACCATGCAGTGCATCAGGAAGAAGAGAGGGGCAGGGAGCATTCTGCAGACATTGGGCTGAGCATGGCATCCAGGTATCCTGTGAACTGGGCAGGCGTCTTCAGCACCATTCTTCTGGAAAAAGCGACAAGTTTTCAGCGGGTTTCAGCTGGCTATTGGGCTCCAGATCCCCAGAGCTCATTTCATTTCCTTCTCCTGGAAAGATTTTTCCTCCAGTGAAATCTGAGCTCAGCACTACCATTTCCCAGCTGCTCCCAGGGGAGCTTCATGCCCAGCTTCTGGGGTCATCACACAGACTTTGGAGAAGCAAAAGAGAGAGACCTTGTTGAAGCCCACGCACTGACTACGGTTCTAAAGTGGATAGAGAAAGGGTGGGCTGGGAGGCCTTAGAAGGCGAAGAAGAAGAGTAGCCTAAAGACAACCATCACCACCCATGAGGGCTTCTAGATTTTCTGACGACCGGGCAATCTTGAGAAAACATCGAAAACTTTCCGACGCGGCTAGTTCGTCTGCTTGCTTCTCTGGGGTGCGCCAACAACCTACATCCATTAAAGGAATTTGGGAACCATCTTACCGACGCCAACAGCAACGGTAGCAGCAGCAGCAGCCGCAAAGGCGGCAGAGGCAGCAGTAGAGGCACGGAAAGAAGCAGGAACGACCACCTCAGCTTCCGCGGGCCCACCTAAGTTGGGGGAACGGGCAGAGCTGTGGGTGTCAGACAGCCTTGGGAGAGTGGTTTGCAATGTCAGGAGTTCCCGGTCCCCCCCGCCCCCAACCAACCATTGGGATGGGGATAGGGTGGGTACTAGGAGAGCAGAGCAGGTCAGCACATAGGGAGAAAGGTGGGGAGAGGGAGCATATCTCTGTGTTTGTGCGTGCCTGTGTGTGTGTGTGTGTGTGTGTGTGTGTGTGTGTGTGTGTGTGTGTGTGTGTGTACGCGCGTATCTGAGGTGGGGGCAATTCTGGAGTGCCTGTATGGAGATGGAGGGCGCGGAAGAGGGGTGGTTCCTGCGCCCCCTCCTGCCTTCAGGGTGACGAGCAGCTCGGGCTTCCCCACTTCTTGGTCTGCGGAGCTCGGTTACCTAGCGACTCACTCCAGGGAGCCCACGCTGACGCCTGTTAGCTGGAGCTGCGGCAGCCGCCAGCCAAGAGGAGGGGGAGATGCGGGGAGGGGCGGGCTCTCAGCCTCACGATCTTCTTCTAGGTTCCTTTCCTCTCCTCTCCTGCCTCCTCTTCCTGCCACCCTTCTCCTTTTCTCTTATTCCTCTAGGTTAATGGGAGGTGGCAAATCCTCACTCTTAAATCGGGAAGGGGAGAGGGCATTAAAGCAATCTTATCCTCCATCCTCTCCACCTCATGCTTTGGCTCTCTCCACCACCTACCCCCACCCCCACCAACGAGCTTTGCGCTGGCTAGATGTGGTCAAAATGGGGCAGAGGTTGGGGGGACAGAATAGGAGAATTGGGGAGGAGGCAGTCACTGGAGAGGGAAACGAAGGGCGGGGGCGAAAGACTGGAGAGGAAGGGGATGTCTTTATTAGGAAGATAGGGTTTCCCCCATCCATGGACTGGGACTACTTCACTGGTGCTCCCACTCAGGGCTCGCCCAGGGCGATAGGAGAGGAGCAGCAGGTGGCTACGCTCCTGCCGGTGGAGGGGATGGAGGGATAAACTGGGTGATGGGGGTTGAAAGCAGTGATATCTTCCGGGAGCTTTCGGTGCATCCGGACAATGGGAGCAGAGAGAGATGCGCCTAAAGCTAATTTGGAAGCTTGCAGAATGTAGGCACGTGGGTGTGAGTGTGTGACACACAAACACACCTAAAACCCACGTGGGTTAAATGGGGCCAGCTCTGTTGCTGGCTAACAGGCCTCCAATTTGTCCACTCTTTTTCTAACAGCTATAGGGAATGTAGGGAGTGTAAGGCAGTATATCCTCCCTGATGGACTGTCCTCTCCCTTACATCTTCCTCCTCTATTCCTGCTCTGTGAGAACACCAGGACTTAGCACAGTGCCTGGCACACAGTAGGCACTTAGTAAATGTCTGCTAACTTTACTTTCTAAGATTTTTGTCCAAACCAAAGAGAACCAAGTCTCTTATCAATGACCCGGCACAGTCAGTTTCTCTCAAATCAAAAGTTTAATTTTGACAGAGGAACATTTGCCTTCTGGCCTCATTCGTCTTGACCAGCCTTAGAAAATGTCTTCTTTATCTAGTCATCACATGTATTCTACGCCTTGGTTTCTTATTTGCCCTGATGGGTTCATCTTTCTTTTTCTCTTCCTTTGGATTAAGGGAGTGGAGATGGAAAGGTTCACCAGAGAAATAGGGAGGAACTAACTAGACTGGGGATAAAATCAGGCCGCATTTATTTAGCACCTACTATGTGCTAGGTAACAGAATGAAACAGATTTTATCCTTGAGAATCTTTCTTGGGGAAACAATACCACCTAAGCTCTAGAAAGAAGGGATTATGTCCTCATCTCCCAGGACAGTGCCTGGCATATTAATTGGTTGAGGTATATACAAAATATATCTCTTCTCTGAAATTAACACTAATTCTTGGAAAGTTATGGAATTTGCACCTTGCAATGGTATCTTATTTATAATCAAGTTATTCTATATAGAACCCAACTCCTATTCAAAGCATCTTTCTGTCTCCTTATAAGCATGTATGTATATGTGATTTGACTAATCTAGAAAGAGTTTTTCTTCTGGACCTACTCTCTGGTGTTTGTCGCTGGAGAGAGACAGAGACAGAGAGGAGAAAGGGAATAAGCCTTTATATAACTCCTACTATGTGCCACGTACTGTGCTACGAACTTTAGAAATATTAACTCATTGAATCCTCACAACCACTCTGTGAGATAGATGATAATATTATCTATATATTATTTTAAAGTAGAGGAAACTGAATGAAACAGATTTAATGACGTACCCATGGGCACACGACTTGTAAGTGCTTGAGGTCAGATTTGAACTTGTCTTCCTGACTCCAGGCCCAACATTTTATCAGCTCCACCACCTAGCTTTAGAGTGTGCATAGGAAATAAATATCTGTCTCATATCAGATTCATATAGTACATCTGAATACCTTTCTACTTCCACTTTTTTTTAAAGGGAGACTCTACACATAAACCAACACTGAAGCTCTAGGTGTTTTTCCCCTGTGGCTGTTGGTTATGGATGAGTTGGGTATTAAGAGCCAAAGATTATGAGAAAAGGGGAATCTGACCTCCATCTCCTCCCCCCCCCCCGCCGCCATAGGCCCCATTAGAGGCCAGGTTTCCCCAGGAATGAGCAGATGAGCTCTTGGAGGAGAAAGGAATAGTGGTTGCAATGCCACAGCTGGTTGGATTTGGCAGTAGTTCTTAGTGTTAGAAAAGAATGAAAGAAAGAAATCAAATACACTGGAGCATGTTTTTGTGAGATCCACCATGCATCTTGGCTTGGGAAGACAAAGATTTGTTGTGAGAATAGGAGAGTATATCCCAGAAGAAAAAGAGAAAATATAGATACATAAACTGAAAAAAATGCTATTTGCTCATGTGGTAGGTATGGGGGTAGGGAATTCATAGAATATGAGACTGGAAAAGACCTTGGAAATGATGCAATTGAAGCAACATTTTACCGATAAGAAAACTGAGGCCCCACATAATAAGGTTACTTGTCTATTGTCACACAATTAGAATATGACTGAGAGATTTTGAGCCGACATCCTAGTTTAATCTAGATCCAAGTTTAATATTTAGAGTCAGAAAACGTGGGTTATTATCCCATCTATCCTACTTATTACCTGTGTGGCATTGGGAAAGTCACAACCTCCCTGAGTTTCAGTTTACTTATCTGTAAAATGATGATTTTTTTACTAGATGACCTCTAAACTTCCTTCCAGCTCTAAATTTATGATTCTACAAGCCATTCTTTCTCTAGTCAGTATTTTCAGTTTAAGGGAAAATATCTTTAAGAAGAGTTTTTCTAATGACATTCTCAACTGACTTCAAAATGGCAGCCTAATATCAGGAATTCAAAGCTGTCCCTCAGCACAGAAATAGCACAGTAGCTGCATTTTTGGAGCTGCCTTCCAAATGTGTCTTTATTAATCACACTTATGGTTTGCTAGATATGTCCAGAGTTTAAAATAAATAGAAAAGCTGAACTCTCCCTGAATTTCCAATATGATCTACTGTTTTTCTGTGATATTCCTTAGAGAAATGTCAATATAAATGACATTTGACAACAAAAGTACTTTATACACACATAACAAAGATTGGGTAAACCTTGGTCTGTGAAATTTATAATTTATAAACTACCAAAATATTTCAAGGATTTGGCGATTCCTCCGTCTTTCTCACTGCATTCATCCTCTCTTTTCTTTAAAAAATAAATCTGAAAATCAATATAGAATCAACATAGAAATATCAAAACTGCATTGTCCACAATAGCTCAGTGTATCTATCTAGAATGTATTTTTTGATGTGTCTGTCACTTTTGCCTGGGCTAAACTTATCCGCAAACCCAAGAATAGAAAATACTTTTTCAAGATCCACTCTTCCCCCTCAGCTGGGGGTATATGTGTGCACCTTTAGGAGGATATTTTTTACCTTAAGAAAAGAAGGGAATAAGAAATAACCACATTTCTTGGGAAGAATTACCTGCTGCAGAGATAATATCTCAGAAAATATTCCAGTTGGACTTTCCTCAAAATATAAAGATTTTTCCAATTTTCAGATGAAGACCTAGAAAGAATGTTGATCCAATTTGAAAGTAATAATAGCTAACATTTATATAGCACTTACTACATGCTAGCACTGTTCTAAGCACTTTGCAAGTATTAATCTCATTTGATCCTCAAAATAAACCTATTATTATTCCCATTTTACACATGAGGAAACTGAGGCAAGCAGAAATTAATGACTTGCCTAGAATCACTCAACTAGTGTCTGAGACTAAATTTGAATTCAGATCTTTCTGACCCCAGGCCCTGCACTCTATCTGCACCAAACCTGGCAGGAATTGCTGACATGTTGGCTGACAGAACCAAGATCCCCAAATGCCTAGAAAGACCTGAAGGATGGGCCAAATTGAGTAAGATATAATTTAATAAGGAGAAATGCAACGTTTTACACTTTGGTTCAAATGGTCAACTGTATAAGTGTGAGATTAGGGAAAGTGTGCCTAAATGCCAGGTCGTGATAAAATCCTGGGGGAGTAGGGAGGACAGCACATTTGGTGCATCAACAGTGTCACATCCATCCAACAAAGGAAAATGAAATCCAAGGCTACCCGCAAAGAGGCGTGTAGTCCATAATGAGGTGTTTGACTGCTCAGTTACACTTTGCCCTTTGTTCAGTTCTAGGTGCCAGAGTTTAGGAGGTCCATGGATAAGCTGGCACACATCCAGGAAAGGGAGTCCTGGGGGTAGCAGTGTGTTGAGTGTCATATGGAGAAAATAGCTCAAACGTTAGCTAAGAATCATCATAAATGTAGTTCAGTGTGCCTGTGCAAAAATCACATGATTTTAAAAAGCAGAGTGAGATGCGGACAAGCCTTTATTGTGGTGTCAGAAGAATAGCTTCAATCCCAGTGAAACATATGAAGATACTTCCCCAGAAGGGTGTAGGATAGGTCTATTGGATTCATTTGAAAAGCCCCATCTGAAGGCAGAGATATTGTTATGTTATAACAGAGAAGCCTCCCTGACCAAAATTAGGAACTTTCTCAGAAGAGAACACGTTCTTTTCTGGAGAACAACCACAGAAAATCTTATTACGCCAATATCATTGAAATTACAGAATTGGAAAGTTTCTGACACCCTAAAGGATAGTATGATGGAAAGCCTCAGTGGAAAAGCTTATATACTTACTTAGATGTGGGATTCAGGCACGGGTTCAGGTGCCAATGGCTGCTAATCCACATATGGCATAGCAAACTTGTTTACAAAAATGTGAAGATATGGGGCTGCTAGGTGGTGCAGTGACTAGAGCACTGGACTTCGATTCAGGAGGACCTGAGTTCAAATCCAGCCTCAGACACTTAGCACTTACTAGCAGTGTTACCTTGGGTAAGATTGCACTGCCCTGTCCCTCCAAAAGAAGCAAAAAAATGTGAAAATAATTTTGAGGTGGTAAAAAACAAAGTATGCATATTCTACATTTGTAGTATCTACATTTCAGAGGGGAGAAGCCATATGACTTTCTAATTCATATAAATATCAAATTATGGAGAATGATAGAGGTTGGGGACATTAAAAACCAAAGATGAGGTTAATATCAGGTTGGGAAAAGTATACAAGGTTATTAAATGCAACAAACTTGTAGGAACTACTAAAAGTGAGTAGCCAAGACTATGTGGAATCTGCTTGAAGAGTTTAGTACATAAGATGGAACAAGCCTAAAGATATTCAGAAGAACTCCACTGGGAAGATCCAGCTACAAAAAGCTTTGACCAAACATGGGGTAAGGAATTAAAGTAAAACAATCAAATTATGGGCCCAGAGCCTAAAGCAGAAGCCTATAAGAATTAACTCTTAAACACAAGTACCATGGACATTAACAGTATCCTTGGAAAAGTGCTGGAGTGCAGGAATTGAAGTCTGATGGATATATGATCATTATCATCTGGGAGGGGGGGACAGAGAAAGACAGAGAAAGCTCCATTGTGAAGCCACACTTAGCCAAAGACTGCGCACAAGTGAGCAGCATATATACCTAGAGAAGTTAAGAGTATCAGCTCTAGTTGTTAAAAAATGAAGTGAGTCCAGAAAAAGAGATCAGTCAGGTCACCATAAGCAAGGACCATGACCTCAGTGAAAATTCCTAATGGATTTTTTTCTACCTGGAGCCATAGGACCTCATATAGAAGTGAATGAAAATTGAGAATGCATACTGCACTATTTTCTGACATATCTGCTGGCACAAGTAGCATTGTGTTCCAATCATTCTACAAAAGACGTAAAGAAAATACCTTGAAAACTTTTGAAGACTTTGCCTTTTGAGAACTAAATGCCAAATATTACCCATATTTAGAATACATTGCAGTGACTAGCACTTAGCACTTTGACATCTCCTCCTCACTTCCCAGCTTGTATAACTTCACACAGCAGTCCACCAACCATTTGCCCATTTTGGCAATCATACACAGAACTGTGGCAAAGAAGGTTGGTTCTATGAAGTGAAGATCATACAAGCTTACTGTCATAATCTCTGATGGAGGTTTCAAACTCTCAGCTGTATTGCCATTTACTCATAATCCAGTTCTTTGACTATTACATTTTGGCCTTCTTTAGCTATTACCATAGTATTAATGTCGCATATTCTTCTGCAATGGGGATCTGCCGCATTTGTTTCACCAATTGGGATTTAATTTTGAGTTCATATTTGGCTAGTGCTGCATCCCATCTCTGACAAATAGCATTTAACTTGACATAACGGTCAGGATATGTTAGAAGATTATTGCTGGTCCACACTGGTGTCTTTGCTCTATATATTTGGTTTCTAAATTTCTTCGAAATAGCTCACTTCAAAGCCAGAAAATCTAGCTTGTGCATTTAGCAATGGATCTTGCTGTTCGTCAAGCCTCTGCTCATAAACACAACTGGCTCTATTTAACCATCATAACTAAGCTATCTCTCCACTGAAAGAGAAGCTAACAGAAATATACCATCTATCTTTATCTTCAGCTTAAAGAAATGCTGAAATAAAGTATGATCACCTCGCTTGTTTACAAAACCTTTAATGGGGCAACAGAGTTCCTTAGAGAAATGTTGGTATTGACAGGTCACATAAGTTAGCTGACTCATGGAAAGTTACTCTATGTCTAGCTGTTGAGACTAAACAACTTTATACAAAATAGCCCCAAAGACTGGTGTGGACTCCTTAAAGACAAATAACCAAAAATCACTTATTACTTCTTGTACTTCCTGTACTTATTGACTTCCTTTTGATCAGGTTGATACTGATGGACATTGACTTCAGTAGCCTCTACAAAAAAAGATACCATTTGTCAGTGATTCAAAAACTTCCTGATCCAGAAAATAGATCAGAAATAGCTCTTTCAAGTGAAGACTCTTTTTACTATACCCATCAAGCCAGGTCAAATGATCAGAGAAGACTGATCCCAAAGTTATCATCAGTGCTACTTACAGTTTCATTAATAGAGCATAACAGGGTACAGACACAGCCATCAGAATGTAGTGACAGTGCTTGTTAGCCTGGACCCCGAGCTCAGATTTAGGAAGGCAAGACTATGGTTTTGATGAGGATTGTGATCAACTGATTTCATCAACCAGCACAGGTATGGGGTTAGTTAATTCAAAAGAGCAAAGGAAAGCAAATACTATTAAACCAATGACTAGACTAGTTTATGATTTTTGAGTTAAAATTGGTGAAATAAATTTAATTATTGCTGGGTGTTGTGTCAAAGGCCTCTACTAGAGAGTTGAAGTTGTTGGATTTCTTGAGTTCTGAGCTACAATAGGTTTGAAAACAATTAGGCATTCAAACCAACTATAGCACCAATTTGGTGGGACCCAGGTAGTGGAGGGCTACCAGGATATCTAGAGAGTGGTAGATTAGACCAGGGTAAAAAAATGTAGTGAGTTAACACTTTCATGCCAATTTGTATTGGGATCAGTACACTGAGTGGCCATGGCACTCCCAAGCCAAGTAATAGGGAGATTTGGTTTCAAAACAAATGAAAAGAAATGGTTTAAACATAAACTAAGAAATAATGCTATTTTTTCTGTTACAACATATGCCTAATGTATAATTATGTTTGTTCATTGATTAATGTATTAATAACTGCATGTCCAGTGGTGTTTCTTTTTATGTTCTTATTATGCTTGCACCATATATCTGTGGCCACTGAATCAGTCTGTCAAGTAATAGCTTACATTATTCTATATCTATTATATATTTTGTTGATCTATATTTGAAAAAAAAGGCAACTTAAGGTGATTACCTGGGGTACTGGGTTAAACATACTTGTTTTGTTATGTACTGAAATGGTTTTGATGCTATAATGCATCATTCTTGATGCCGAGTATCTGATTCTGCAAGAGACTACAAAATTCTAAACCCCAAGGAGGAATGTAGCACTTTATCCCAGGGGTTGTCAGGGATAGAGGGTAGAAGGTAGGAGAGGAAAGAGATTATGCTATAGATCTCATGGAGATAAGCATTTCAAACACTGGCTAACGATCACAGAAAATGTAGTTCATTATGCCCACAGAATTATTGTGTGTGATTTAAAACCACAGAGCAAGAGTTGGACAATCCCATGTAGTAAGGAAATGATGGAACTAAAGAAGGAGAAAAAAAAACAGAGGAAGTAGTTACATGTCCACTCCCCAGAGGCATCAATAGCATCATAGAGCAAAAACAGGGACAGTGCAATAGAATTAACAGTGTTCAGGTTTACCCAGAATGGTCACTATTATCCTCCACAGAAAAATGGTATATTAGTGACAAGCGGGGAAGATAAAATTGAAGTTTTCTTCTTCTTCCTGTGTAAATCCCTAGTACTGAACAAGGGTCTTTTTTTTCTCATTCCACTTTTAAAATTTTACTTCCTTCTGTCCTTTCACGTGGAGATTTAAACATATCATATCAAATTTCCCCTCTAAGCTGCTTCTTATGAATGAATGATTGATTGATTGATTGAATGGATGAACAGAATGGCACTTATTAAGTATTCATTATGATATGAGTACAATGTTAAGCCCTGAGAATACAAGTTTAAAAAATTGCTCTCAAGGCACTCAAATTCTAATTGGGGGAGACAACATATACAAGACATTTGAGCTACTTAGTGCATCAAAAGGTCTGGAATCTTAAGAGTACAGTAGAGGAGTAAAGAGCAAAGCTTAAGGGTCCTCCAGTTATATAAATGGGTAATATGATTGTGCTAAGAATTGCGAGGCATAGAGTCATAGAAGATTTTAAGGCATGAAGTACATTAGAAAGCAGAGGCAAGACAGATGGTAAAGACTGGTGTTCATCCATTTCATTGAAAGAAATGGAGTTGCTGGGTCTCATTTAATTCAAGCCCAGTGAACAGTCAAGCAGCCCAGGAGAAAGAAGCATACAAGAGCAATCTCAGTGGTGGCATGTCTTCATTTTCCGGTTGAGCTCTAGGACATCTCAAGGCCAGGGGAAGAACTGAGGAGGGAAGGCAAGGCTAGGAGGATACTTAGCAGCAATGGGCCTTCCTAATGTCTATCTTGACTGGTTCTATGATTTTAATGGTATTGTGAAGTCTAGCTCCTCTAGGTGACTACTGCACTCATTCCAACTGTTCTCTCTGTGTATTTAGTTTTGTGCAGAATATTTGGGTGATATAGACTCAGAGAGGGGTTTACCTCACAGTGGTAATTAGCTAGAAGTCTTCTTTTTTCCTATTGGTGACTTATAGGCCACTTGGAGGCAAAAACATGCTAATGATATTGCTATGTTTTATTTTTTCCTCATTACCCAATAAATCTAACAGGCAGAGATAAAATGAAGTCAGGCTTTTTCTTTTCTTCTGTCTTGATAGAAACCATCTTCATTGCAATTGTAACAAAAATAATTGGATCTAAGGTATCTCTTCAGTTCTGAGCTAGAAGAAGGTAGGGAAGGGTAAAGTTGAAGCAGAAGGCTTTGGCTAGGAACCATCTCTCTGAGCTAGTCCTAGTGGTCAAAGATAGGTGCTGTCTGAGTACATCCTGTCTCTTTCTCCTTTTAGGTATGCAGAACTGGACAGAGTGAGGAGTGCATCATTTATGCTTCCACCATCACTTACTGCTTCCACCTACATGGTGAGAGGGCTGGAAATCTTGCTATCAAAGAATCAATTGAAGTAGCTCGATCTGTCTAGTTACTAGACATACTAGACTCTAATATGAAGAAGAGAAGACTGAGGGGGACATAAATGATTTCAAGTACTGGAAGGGCTCTCATGTGGAAAAGCTACTACACTTGGACAACATGGTACATGGAGGTGTTATAAAAGGTATTTCTGCTTATACATAAGTTGAGCGAGATTATTCCTAAAGTCCTCTCCACATCAGATTCCGAGAATAAGAAAAAAACTAAGCATTATAAAGTATAACCAAATGTGTATACAGGGGAAATTGCTCTGTATAACTACTTTACCAAAGGCTGGTAAGAAAACCTCCTCCCCCCCCCCACCTCTCCTAATTAGTTGGCCTCTTGCCTTAAAAAAGAAACAGGAAAACAGACTGCTGCATGTAATACTGGTGGAACAACTCATTACACTTGATGTATCCTAAGCACCCCCAGAAAATGCAGTCTGAGATAATGGCAGTGTCTAGACAGCAGACACAACCAGACTGTGATACAACAGTGATGGTAAGTGTGCAGTTCACTGCTGCCCATATGCTAAAATTCCTCCAGATATGATACAAACACACTCACTGCATCTAGATGAGGTGTTAAAGAAATTATTGTAATTGAATACTTTGAATATTCTGTTGCCTGTTGACTGAACAGCAATTATATTATTTCTTTGCCCATGGGCAGGTAGCCTCTCTCTCTCTCACTCTCTCTCTCTCTCTCTCTCTCTCTCTCTCTCTCTCTCT
>CM053595.1:15387196-15402885 GCA_028646575.1 Pseudocheirus occidentalis
TGTTCTGTGAAGCTTTAATTCAGTCAAAGGGCCACACAAATGTAATTTCTTCTATAAAGTCTGGATTCAGTGAAAGGGTTACACTTGAGGACCTAAAGGGCCACATGTGGCCTCAAGGCTTCAGGTTTCCCACCCCTGGGTTAGATTAAAATTATGTAGAAAATGACTAATACCCACATAAATGAAATGAAAGAAAATTGATTGAAAAAAAGAAGCAATTTCACCTGAAGAAGAAAAGATCTAAGTTGTATATAAAAGTTGCCTTTCAAGTATTAGTAGGGTTATCGTGGGGACAGCTGAATAAGACTAATTCCCCATGACCCCAGGGAGGCAGGATTCACCTAACATAAGGGAAAAAATGATTCATTTGATCAGCCATTTCCTCTCTGTGAGAACCAGTTTCCTCATCCTTCAAGTTATGGGTTAGACTAGCCCATTTTTAAAGTTCCTTCCAGCTCTAACAAGCTAGGATTATGAGTTGCTCAACTCTCTATTCTGCCTCATTAGGCACAACTTCAGTCTTTTGAGTGACTGCCTACATGGAACAATCTTTGCTTCACAATTTCATCAACAGCATTGAAGCACAAAAGGCAATATGGAAAAGTTAGAAAAAAGTGGGGCAGAATTGGAATTAGAAAGACCTAGGTTCAAGGCTTGCCTCTTACACATGCTGGCTGTATGACCATGGATAAGATATGTAATTTCTCATCATCTCCAGACAATTTCCTAACATGAATTTACAGATGAATGACCGGCTGATGTGCATTGATAGAGAAACCTTCCACACTGGCAGTTGCCCATGCTGGTATATTTTACAGGTTCAGACCCTCCTCAAAATGAAAAATACATTAGAAACCTATTTCATAACTTTTTAACCAGCCAGGATGTATGATATGTAAATTTGAAGAATCTCAAGGGTAAACATCTGCTGAAAATGCTTTAATCCATAAACATGTTCCCACTAGGAAAAGAACTCTGGTATGTATGCTTGGGCAAAGCATCAGTAACTGCTGATGAATAAGTATCTGTATCATTTCTGAACCAGTCTATACCCATAGGGCAAGAGCATTATAGCATGTTAAAAAAGGATTAGACAGGCATCAGCTAAATTAGCCTTATTCGAGTTCTGTTAGTCTCTCTGGTGTATATTAAATAATATTACCATAGAACACCATTAACAGAAATTTCCTTCTTTCAAGTGTTATTGCAATGGAAAGTAAAATGGCTTCTTAAAAGACTACCAACATTTTACTAGCTTAAGCAAATAGAAGATTATTAAAAACAGGTTAAATTTTCTCTCCTCAAAGCTTCATTCACACAAAATAAAGAGTTAACAAAACTACTTCTTAATATAATCCCTAACCTGTGCACAGAACCTTCTGCCAAGGTTTATAGCGTTGCTTTTCATGGATAAAAGTGCCAGCAAACAAATCTTAGGAATTCTGTATCTGACTTATTTTCATAAAAGTTCCCTGTGCTTATAATGTCTAGTCCAAAGCACATTTTAACAAATCTTCCCATGATTTTTAAAAAATGAAAATGATAAATTTTAACATGTTATTCCTTCCAAGATCAAGGGAGTTCCTCCCCCAAAGGGTCTTAATTCATTTTCTATATTGTTATTTCTCACAGGAAGCAGATGTGTCAAGTTATTCAACTTCAGGTTGATGTCTTCAGATGTCTTCAGCCAACAGGAGACATATTTTAACTACTTCTCTCTACAAGACACTTAACAATCTTTGAAAGCCTAAAATGCCAGCATCCTGGGGACTCCATCATTCTCCAAGTCCATTAGTGATAAGGTTATTCTTTTACTCAAACTAGGTAAAATATTAGTGCTCTGTTAGGTATTCACAAAGATTTAAAATAATCTGCCAATGTCTCTATGGTCCCTTTAAGATCTAAGGCTCTGTGATTCTATGGTGTATAGTGATGTTCTCTGGGCAACAGGCAAAGAAAAATTAATATGAGTTATCCCTATGATGTTTTCACAGGGCAGTCCAAGTAACATTTCATAGTATACATTTTAAAAACTAATTCTTTCTGAACTCTTCCTTTGCTCTTTTCTTACTATGGAATGCACAAACATAAAATTCCTTTATAAAAGCTTTATTCATACATCTTATCAGCACTTCCTACCCCTCCTATTTGAATTCAACAGTAATCTATACCTATCTTGAACTCATCCTATTTTCAATGTATTCTTCATTTATAGATTGAGCCATTTTGAGTTTTCAACTGAAAGTTATTTCTCAGGTTTTATTTCTCAATTTATAGGACAGGAGGTGGGGTAATAATAATTATGTCCTAAGTTAATTGCAATTAAAATTATTCAGATGCTTGATAATGAGTCAAATAAGAAATCATGAGTAATATAAATAAGCTGAACTTCTCATAACCAATTGAGAATACAATGTTTAAATAAACTGTCTCATGCATACTAGGGCACACACTACCATATTGAATAGATTAATTGTGGGGAGCTATTCACATAAAAATGCTAAAAATGTGAAGAGTGCACAAGCCACACATTCTTTTCCTTACTCTCAATCCTTTATAATATTAATTTCTCTAAAAATTAGTAAATATCCTCAGATGACAGAAAGTCTGTGGTAATTAAGAGATACAAAATTGATTTATGATGAGACACCCTTAACACATTTTTCATGCTCCCCACACCTCCCCTTAACCTGCTTACCTTAGAAATCAGGGATTCTAATGTCAACTCACTAATGTAAAGCAAAGAATTCTTGACTAGATGGGAGAAAGGAATTCTCCCTCTCCTTGCATTTCCAGTGGAGAGCCTTTTGAAGAGCTTTGTTTGCTACAGCATTTCTGCCAGAGGCAGACTTGTTTGAAAATTTGTGGAAGAAAATTCTAGTGCAGGGAAGCTAGTTTTTCCACCAAGTCATCAGATTTAAAAAATGTTGTAAAATGTTCATGCACTGGTTACGTCATAGAAAATACATTAACACTGTATTATTTGGGGATTAACATTGCCAACTGATGTGGGTAAATTTCCAAAGCAGATTTTTCAGGGAATAAAGAGCTGAGGCATAGGGTAAGCATCACCAGGATGTTTATCATATTACATTTCTGCTACAATGCCCTACTACATTTTGTCTTTGAAAAGAGACCTTCAATTAGAGATTGGAAGACCATTTACCAGGAAGGATGCATAGAGTACCATGCTGAGCATACAGTCAGAAAGATCTGGTTTCAAGTTTTCATTTCAACACTTCCTTGCCAATTAGTTGTAGTTTCTTGTAGTGGACCCAGTAGCCCAGTAAGAGATTATGAACACTGCAGGGAGCAGGCCTAGTGAGTCAAGGCACAAGACCCAAGGAGTTTTGTGAGTGAAGAAAGTATTAGCCATAGTTTTCAAGAGTTTAATGGAGGAGAGGAACAGAGGAATATCTACGCTACAAAGCCCAGCTGAATTAACTATTGATCAAAGATAGCAAAGCCAGGATTAGCACTGTGAGGACACCATGTGAAGAGAAAGGACATTAGAGTACTGCCACGCTAGAGGTTTGAGTCACCTGGGCCACATGTGCTGTCTGTATGAGTTACTCCCTCCACTTGAATCTGCTATATGCATGCTCACTCCTCCCACTGATATTTTGTGTGGTTTGGGAGCATCTTGCCCATACTTAATAAGAAATGTTCTGTTACTATTGTTTATCCAATTCCCTCTCAATAGATGCCTCTGCTTTGAGCTAATTGTGTCCTTTGGCTGATTATTTAAGGTAAATGTGCTGGTGAGAGCTTATAAACTATGGTTTTAGTACTACACATTCACAGAGAATTTTGAATGTAGGAACAGTCATCCTCTTGGACAACTAACCTCTGAGGAGTATTCTAGTGGAGGTGTTACACTGTGGGAACTCATGCAGCATAGCAGGGACCCACCAAAGAAAGATAAGATTTTTATTTTGTTTTCAGACTGATTGGAAATTATTTTCCTGAAGTGTTTTCTTTACAAGTAAGAACAGTTTGAGATAACTTTTGTACAGTTGTGTACTAAGGTTTATGGTATTCCTGTGTCCATTATTAAGTATGGAAGATGATAAGAGCATTAGAGATGCTGCAAGCCTAGTACCTAGCAGTTCGTCTAGAGCACACCGTGATGGTAGCTCATCTCAGTTAGTTTTTTTCTTGGGCAGATCTAGACTTCTTGCCTTACCATGAAATGAATGTGGACAGCTTGCCTGAGGTCCTGATGAACTGTAGGTCCTTAGGATCAGGCTTACCTAATGCCCTAGAAACTCAGTGTAATGAACCTGAAGGACTTAATCCCTTTAGAACTTTTCTGAATTTATTTGATTTCTTTTAAACTCAGCCTAGTTGTTCTATAGTGAAGGGAAAGTCCAGACCTCTATTTAGAAGACCCTATGTGTTGCAGTAGTCCACTAAATAAATTTTAGGTGTACTATGCCTCTTGGAACTTTTCATCTGAACCTCCAGTTGTAATGTCTTATGTGTTGCAGACACATTAAGTGACTTGTGTGTTTTGGGGACCCAGAGAAGTTTTCAGATACAACAGTTTGGTTTATCGGTTTAATATGAGAAGGTGACTTTCAGTCAACTCCAAGTCATCAGTTCATCTCAGGAGCATTGTTGGAATGAGAATTTTTCCCTCTGAAGAATGAAATTTGATTTTCTTTTATCATGTTTCTTTTCTTTGTTGTCCTTAGGTTAAGGAGTTGATCTGTAAGCATAAAACAGGTAGCAACCTCTAATAATATCATAAAATAGTTCTCTGAATTGTACAACCATATATTTTGTAATAAGTGTAGTCTACAGGTTCACCCGCCAGACCTCATGTAAGATTATTGAATTTTGAATCATCCAAGACCTGTACCACATGGAATTTGCTGAGACACTTTAGTATAAGATAATGATGAAGGTGCTTTAGTGGATAATTCTAAGTATTCCCATTTCTAAATAACTTTCTATTCAAAATTGGGAATAAAGGTAAGTAGGACAAAATCATCTCAGTTGATTTGCCCACAAAAATTTAACTATGTGGAGACTGTAGTGCAGAGAATGGAGTTTATCAATTGAGTTTCCCCTGACCCAAACCAATAAGATAGAATTGTAGAGTACAGAATATGGGGGAATTCAGAGTTGTATTAAAATCAAGAGTGACAGAGGACACACAGTTGGGGAAGATGGTTTAGTAATGTGAGATGAGGAAGAAATTGGCCTTGAAAATGGCCTCAGTATTTTCAATGAAATATGAAGCAAGTTTCCCAATTGAAGGGTAGAAGAAGGTAATGCCATAGGAGGCTTGTGGTTGGAT
Source organism: Pseudocheirus occidentalis (assembly GCA_028646575.1). Classification (NCBI taxonomy): domain Eukaryota; kingdom Metazoa; phylum Chordata; class Mammalia; order Diprotodontia; family Pseudocheiridae; genus Pseudocheirus; species Pseudocheirus occidentalis. The sequence goes on from CM053595.1 coordinate 15,392,502, forward strand.
AATAAAGTTTGGGATAGCCACAGTGGTGAGTGAGATGGCAATGCAACCAAGGAGGTATCAAAGGGTTTCTTTGCTACTCGGAGGGTCCACTTGAGATTACATAACAAATTTTTAGTGGACCCATCAAGTACGGTTTTGTAATTTTTCTGTTCAGTGGCCTGTCAATAAGGCTAAAAGAGGCAGATCGGGAGAGCAACTCAAAGCTGGAATGTGGTAGTGCACAACTGAGAATAAGACAAAAGCAAGGGATTCAAGAGTAGAGGACAATGCTGAGTTGAATATGTTTATCAAAGGGTAAATAGAGGGAAGGAAGGAGAGCACAGCCAGTGCAGGTATGATGGCAAGAGAAAGTACTGAAGGACTGACTGAATAGAAGTAATGGTGAAGATGAAGAATAGGGTTAAGTGTTTAAAGAATAAGAAAAGGGGTGGCTAAGTGGTGCAGTGAGTAGAGTATCAGCCCTGGAGTCAGGAGGACCAAAGTTCAAATCCAGCCTCAGACACTTAACACAAAACTAGTCATGTGACCTTGGGCAAGTCATTTAACCCCAATTGCCCTACCTTCCCCTCTCAAAAAACAAAACAAAACAAATACAGAATAAGAAAAGATGGAATGATTAAAATAATATAATCAGATAAAAGAATTTCGGAGTTTACAAAAATCATATAACAGCTGCAGGTGGTGATAAAATAGATGGTATGACCATCTATGTATATAGCTAAGAGAAAATGAAGAAGAATGTCATGAGAACTGAGCAGAACGAGTCACTGGAAAGGTAGGGTATGTTGATGATACCTAGTACAGGTAAGAGTTGGACTGAAGAGAAAGACTGAGACAAGCATTGATTTCAAAGGGAAAGGAAGGAGAATGTCCTAGAGAGTGAGAGAGAATGACTACAAGGATGTAGATTAGGTGATAGATTGGTATAGCATGAATCCCAAAGAAGGAAATATTCCTGAGGGATACTTGGTGGTAGAGAAAGAGTCTGGAAGTGGCAAAGGGAAACAAGTCGTATTCTAACTTCCCTACCATGACTAGTGAATGGAGATGAGGAGGAGAGAGGAGGCAATATGATGGAAAGCATAACTAGTACTGAAAGGATGGTCAAGGATTCAGTATTAGCAGGACAGAGCCATGTCTCACTGAGTGCCAGGAGGTAGAAAGAGTGAGAAAAAGGGTTTAAGATGAAATTTGTTCATCATTGAGCAAACGTTTCTGAAGAATATAGTGAAATACCGAAGAGTGCAGGTGGGAAGATCTAAATTGGGACATGGGAGGAGGGGAGGGTTGAGACATATGAAAGTAAGGAAGCAGGGAGATGACGAGAGGACAAGAGATTTACATATTTTTATTATAGAATAAAATCTATTGGATCAACTAAGATCTCTTAACAGAGGAGGACAGAATATCACTTTCTGGGTTAAATTTATGTATTCTAATTGGAATCATTTTAGAAGGTTATAGTCTACATTTAGGGATATGTATTATAGAGGAGGAATAGAGGAAAACCCAAACTTTTTACAATGATCTGGCAGAAAGGGTATTCTAATGTAATATAAGCTAATGAATATATATCACAATTGAGCTGGGGGAATAGTGGTAATATTTGGTACAGAACTTTCTAAGAAGTCCACAAGCTTCTCTAACCCTATTAAGTTCTCTAGAATTTTTCATATTTGTTGTGGTACTGAGGTGAAATTCTGGGATAATTCCCATTGCCATTTGTAAAACCAATCATGAGCAGCTCTCCCGAGGACCGCTGCTGTGAATAACTTTAAGGACCTAATCACATAGTATAGTGAACTTTCTATTTATTCAGCAATCCACTAAAGCCAAACATTCAAGAAACTAAAAGCACAACATTCACAATAATGTAACATAATAGTTTATTACTAAGGTGGCCACATAGTCTTAAACAAAACATATCATTCAGTGAGTCACAATCTCCTCAATCAATATAAAGTGCCCATCTAAAGAATGTGATGCAATTTGAGTGCATATAAAATGGGATTAGAATACTGTGGAATGAAGGTGAGAGAGAAGGGCATCTGAACCTATCCTCAGAGTCAATTTTGTGTTAGCTTCAGAGTCTAGGGCCAGGCAATTGCAAACTCTTCTTGTAAAGATAACTAGAAAAGATAACTAGACAAAAGATGACTAAAGAGTTAAAGAAAACTAGAAAAGATAAAAGTAAATATAACTAGAAAAATGCAACTGGGAATTAAGATATAAAGGCACTGGGGTAGGGAGACCCATCTTGCCCTACCGGAAAGTTACAGGGGCGATGGAGGAGGACATAGGAGAAAGCAGATTGGGGTAGGGGCTTTATAGTAGGATCACTGTTTTGGGGTGGTGGGTAGGGGAAATATGGGGAGAAAATTTGTAACTCAAAATCTCATGGAAATGAGTGATATAAACAAGAAAATAAATAAATTCATCCAAATTTTTAAAAAAGAGATCCCTGCTTTATAGAGATGAAGAAACTTAAAAAAACAAAAAACAAACAACGAAAAACTCTGGTTCATGTGCATATCAATATCACACTTGGAGAATTTCCTAATTGGGACCAAAATTTGGATGAAGTTTCAAATCCATAATCAGGAATTCTAGAAATGGGTGACACCACACAGCTGCTGCAGGAAGCCTCATCTAATTAAGAGCACCAATAATTTTAATGTTTGACATAGGGTCACATTGAGTCAGGACAGTGGAAAAGTAAAGGCTTTCTGTCCTTGCTTATATATTTTAAGACCATTTAACCTAAATAATTCTATATTTGAGTCCTATCACTACAACATTAAATAATCTACTTCAAAAGTCACAATTATCATACTCAGATTCCTTATCTGTAAATGGAGGCTAATGATACATTCTGTACATTACAAGATCATTGTGAAGTGTTTTAATTAGACTCATTTCTTTTTGTTTGGGACAACATTATGAGAGCAAACCTGTAGTTTAATGCTATTGTCAAAAAGAGGTTGGTTGATCTGGAGTCGGTTCAACTACCCTTGTTTTAAAGGTGAAAATAATGAAGTGAAAAGAGCTGAGGTGACTTAATTCTCCATGTCATGTAAAGCAAAGCCAACATCCAAATTCAGGTTATCTCACTCCAAATCCTCACCTCCAAATCCATTTGTCTTTCTTTCCATTAGATTATTCTCTTTCTTACTTACAGCTATTGTTCCTTCAATCTCACCATGGTTGCTGATGAATTGATCTACAGGGTGATATTCTTTCATGTTTTTATTCAGCAACTACTAGTTACAAAGGCAATCAGCAGACAAATAGACTAACAATAACTCACATTTTGGCAGCTCAAGTAGACTTTGGGATTTGCTATTTGTATGCTCTCTTTTAATTGGGTCATATTCTGGATTTCTACCATGCCCCAGCTCTCCATCCTGAAACCTCCATTCACACTGGAATTGACATGTGGGAAGTACTCTCTGACCCATTGCCTGTCCCTCTGATTAGATGACTTCTCCAAGAACTTCCATTTCAGGAGAATATCTGAGCCGGCCATATAGTCCTCTGCATTACGGATTTCTTCTATGTTCCCCTTGCTGGATATTTTTGTCACACTCTCCCCATCCCCTCTTTGAGCTTCCTGTTATGTGTTGACTTCCCTCATTAGAATGTGATCTCTCTGAGAAGAGATACTGTCTTTCTTTCTACTCTTGTTTGTATTCCCAGTACTTAGAATAGTTCCTGGCACAAAATAAGTGATTAATAATGTGCATTGACAAACTGTTGACTGTTAAAAAGTACTAGACATTAATGTAGACTGCATGAATTATAGAATTGAAATTGGAGTGTTTGATACATCATAAATAAGTATGAATATGGATGGAGGATATTTCTTGTAACTGTGGCTAGAAGACTGCTTCACTAAAAATGAGGTAGAGGAGATAATGACAAAAATAAGAAATAATCATTTTAATTACATAAAATTGTAGCTCGACAATAACAAAATCAGTGCAAGCAAACTAAGAATGGAAGATATTGACTGGAAAAATGTTTTTTCATGAAATATCTCTTATGAGGGCCTACTAGCAAAGATATATGAAATTAATTAGAACTACTTAAGACAAAGACCTATTGCTTAAATTATAATTAGTCAAAGCATATGAAGAAACCATTCTAAAAATTTCAAACCATTAAGGAACATAAGGAAGACTACTCCAAATGACTAATAATAAGACAAATTAATATATAAAATAACTCAGATTTCACCTAATACCTTGAAAATAGGCTATTTTAAATGATGGAAATAGTCTATGTGTGAGGGGTTGGAGAAAGATAAACACATTGCTACTCTATTAGTAGAGTTGTGAATTGGTTCAAGTTTTCTGGAAAGCAATTTAGAATTATGATTTTTAAGGTTATTAAAATATCAATAACTTTTGAGTAAGATATCACCTGTTAGGCAAATTCCCCCAAGCAGATAAAAGATAGAAAGGTTCTATATATATCAACATATAGCACTACTTCTGTGGTAGCAAGGAACTAGAACCAGAGCAGGTATCAATTGATGAAGGAATGTCTAAACAAATTGTGGTATATGAGTGTAATGAAATATTACTGTTATATGAGAAAAATCAATATAAATAATTGAGAGACATGGGAAGATTTACGTCAATCAATGAATCAAGAAGTAATGAGAATCAGGAAAATAACATGCCCAGTGACTATAACAATGCAAAGGAGAAGAAAAATAATATGAAATCAAACACTATATAATGCTACAATGACCAAACATGGTCCTAAAGAAGAACAAAGAAAATCTACTTCATTCTCTTAATTGCAGAAGTATGAAATTATGGATGAGGAATATTGAAAATACTGTTAGAAACAAGCAGCATATTATTTGGTTTTGTTGAATTTTTTTCCTTTTGTGATAGACCTTTACCCACACCACTCCAGGGGACCTGAGATCCAAGAGATTCAGAAATAGGTACCTGCTTACATTGGGTGGAATGGGCTTTCCTTGAATCCCAAGTTTATTCCCCACACACACTTTTTGGGGAGACAGAAGCAGGAAGACCCAGAAAATCAGTGGAATTACTATCAGTTATAGTCAAAGTATGTTTTAGAATCATCTTTCAGATTCTAACCATAGGTGAAAAGATATTTATGTGTGTGTATACATAGTATGTATGCATATTATATTTGTGTGTCTATATATATATGTGTGTGTGTATAACATATATGTGTGGATATATATACATATATCATTATACACACACACACACACACACACACAAGGTATTTTTATTGGTACCCAACAAAGGGAAGTTGGGCCATCTGCTGCAGTTCCAGTAATATAGTTTATATACACATATGTAATCACCTTGCACACAATGTATTTCTATATTTGCTTGAAGAGCCTTCTTGGATTCTGCTGAAGCATGCCCATTTCACCGTGGTTTGGGCTATAAAATCAAAAGAGGGGAAATACTTGACTTGCCCTTTCCAATACACTAGGAATATTGGCAAATTTCAGCATGGTTGCAAAAGCCTGCAAGGGGCTTTCTTTCCAGCGTATAAAATGATAATTGACTGACTTTTCTAATGGTAGAAAATTAAATGTAAACACATTTAGCTGGAAAAAAATTACAACAAATTATGATGTGCTTTTAAAAGGTATTAGTTTGGTGCTGTGTAAATGCATGACTTAATTTTTTTAAAAAAATACTAGCTAAAAGTTCATAGTTCATAAAATATTAGAGCTTAAAGGGATTTTAGAGATCATATAACCAGCATGCAGCATGAGCTAGAAGCTGCCAGGGATATAAACAAGTTATAGGTTCCAAGTTTGTAAAATGAGAATAATACTATCAATAGTGTCCATTTTATAGGGTTATTTTGGAGGATCAAGTAAAATCAGTCATTTTAGGGCTAAAAAGAAATTTTGGATATCAGCAAGTCCAACACCTTCTTTCTATAGAAACTTTTTGGGGGTGGCTAAGTGGCTCAGTAAATACAGCACTGGCCCTGGAGTCAGGAGGACCTGAGTTCATATCTGGTCTCAGACACAACACAAAACTAGCCATATGACCTTGGACAAATCACTTAGCCTCAGTTGCCCTACCTTCCACCCTCTAAAAATTTTTTTCTTTTAGCTTTCAACATTTACTTCCATTAGATTTTGAATTCCAAATTTTCTCCCCCTTTCACCCCTCTCCCAACCTCAAGATGGCATGTAATTTAATATAAACTCTACATATACTTTCATATTGAGCATATTAGATTAATTAGATTAGATTAATTAGAACCAATGGAAGAAACCATAAGAAAGGAGAAACAAAAAGAAAGAGGAAAAAAAGAGGGAGAGCAAATAACATGCTTTGATTTGTATTTAGACTCCATAGTTTTTTCTAGATGTGGACAGCATCATGAGTCCTTTGCAGTTTTCTTAGATCCTTGCATCCCTAAGAAGAGATAAGTCTTTCAAAGTCATCACATATAGTGACTGTTTCTGTGCACATTGTACTCCTGGTCCTGCTCGCTCCACTCAGAACCAGTTCATTCAAAGCCTGCCAGGTTTTTCTGAAGTCTGCATGCTCATCATTTCTTATAGCACAAGAGTGTTTCTTTACATTCATATACCACAACTTGCTCAGCTATTCCCCAACGGATAGGTGTCCCCTCAATTTTGAGTTCTTTGCCACCACAAAAAGAACTGGTAAAATATTTGAGTCCTTTACCCATTTGTGTGATTTCTTTGGGATACACACGTTTCCTTCAGAGTGTCTCAAACACTAAGCTCACTACAGTAATGTGTACGCCAACCTCATTATCAATGTATACATCCCTGGAAGGTGCACTGCCAAGGGAAGTGAACTTATCCACAGCCCTGAAAACTTCTCCATTGGCTGTAACCAATGATTCCATCTAGAGATGGTGCGGTGGTGTGGTTGATGGAGCACCTGTGTTCTTACGGCGTTGTTAGGCCAAAATTAGCACAAGCAAGCAGAAAATCGATCCATACTTTGTTGCATCTTGGTTTCGGAGGGTGCACTGAGTGCACGATCATCTGTAAACAGAAAATCTTGCACAAACACTCCCTCCACTTTGGTCTTGGCTCGTAGTCTTTTCAAATTGAAGAACTTACCATCACTCTGGTAGCTGACCTTGATGCTGTGTTCATCTTCATCGAAAGCATTCGGCAGCATGACAGAAAACATCATGCTAAAATGTGTGGGAGCAAGCACACAGCCTCATTTCACTCCATTGGTGACTGAGAAGGCACAAGAGTATTGTCCATTATCTATAACCTGGGCACGCATGCCATCATTAAATTGACATACGAGGTTAATGAACTTCTCTGGGCCACCACATTTTGACATAATTTTCCATAAGCCCTCATGGCTAAAAGTATCAAAGACCTTGGTCAGATCTACAAATATTGTGTACCTCTGTTCTGCTCCCTACATTTCTTCTGGAGTTGTCTGGCAGCAAACATATCGACTGTTCCTTGGCCCTTTCTGAGGCCACACTGGCTCTCAGGTAGATACCATCTTCCAGATGAAGGATCAGTCTATTAAGGAGAGATAATTGGCAGGATCAGGTTGGGTAAGGAAGGCTTATTGAAGAAACTGATACTTGATTTTTACCTCAAATCCTGAGAATGATCTGAATAGAATTATAAAAACATTTGAATATTTATGGTAAACACAATTATAATTTTAAGGTACTTTTCATTCCCATTAATAATATTTAACTAAAAGCTAATAGTTCCCACTCACACAATGCTTTAAGGTTTGCAAAGCACGTGGTATGAAGCCCAGAGAGATTTCACAACTTGGCTAGAGTCACCTATCTGGGAAGGCCCAGAGCCAGGATGAAAATACAAAACTTCTGACACTGAACCGGTTGTTCTCTTCTTATGCCACACTCCCAGATCATATATAATCCCTTTAAAATGCATTTAAATTTAAAGGTTTTGCCTTTAAAATGGATTGTTTAATCATTCTGGATTCAATAGTCAAAATGAAAGAATTTTTCATTAGGTTCAAGTTGAACCAGAGGATGCCTGGGGTCCCTTTGAACTCTGTAACCATTTCCTTCCTACTATACCGTTAGATTGCTTATTTTTTTAGCATAAATTTTATTTTATCTTTCACTGAATCGCATACATACTCAAATATATAAATCTAATACCTTCTATAAATATATAAACCTAACAAAGGCTAATAAAATTATATTTACCTCAAATGTGATCCAATCAAAAGGGTTTTACAACCATAATAAAAAGGAAGATGAAGAAATGTATGTATGTATAGCCACCAAATTAAATGCTATAAAGAGAAACTACTATGTAGGAAGAAGAAGAAGAGCAAAAACTCCCTGGAATTCACAGGAGACAATTTCCAAGGAGATAGTAAAAAAGAAATAGTGGATATGATGAATTCAGAAAGATACTGAGAGACATGAACTGAGGCAAAATGACGTAAGTAGTAGCAGGAAAACAATGGTTACAGCAATGTAAATGGAAAGAACAATAAAATAAAACAGGGCATTTTTAATTATAATGACCAAACTTGACCAGGGAGAAGAATTTTAAAAATTCATCTTTCTCTCTTCATTATGCAGGTGGGAGCTATGGGTATGAAACATTACATCTGTGGTCAGATATGATCATTGTGCTGGCTTTGTTGAACTGCTTTTTTCCCATAAAAATATATTTATTGCAAGGGAGCAGAGATACATTTGAAAATGAATAGGATACGAGGACATTTTTCCTTATTTCATTTTAAAATAGTTTTTTTTTTCCTACAGCACTACCATTTAGTAATACTCCCTCTCTCCATGATATAATCTTGTCCTGTAACAAAAAAGTGTAGTTAATACAAATGGACAATTGATCAGGTCTCGTAGTATATGCCTCATTCCGCTCCTATTTATTTCCTCCCTTATAAAAATATTCCTTCTTAGTTCAGGGAAGCTTTAGCAAAGCATCTGCAATTCATTCTACCTGTTCTTAGCTCTATGCCCCCAGCCAGAGATAGCTTTGGAAGAGCACCTCATTATTTGACTTATCTCTCTTCATCTGGGTGTGCTTTCTCCTAAACTATCTCCTGCTGACTACATACTTAATAAGTATACCAAATAAGCCACTGCTTTTGATGAATACTGTTTGTGAAGAAAAAGTTAATGTTTTAAACAAACAAAGGTAAGCAGATTTTCCAGAGGAAAAGATTTAAGGCTTTTATGAGGGAGTCTAAAGCAAGAAAGGACATACAGAATTATTGCTTTGGGATTTGTAGTGGGGGGTAGAGAAGAATCAGCAAAACAGCATCTGTCTTGACATCCTTCTGCTAGTTCAGCTCATACAACCTCCCTCCAAGAGTCCTGGTCCTTCTCTTTGCAGTGGCTGCCTCTGCTTGCACATGTGGCTTCTCATAGCATCCTCTTTTTCAGCTCCATGTGTCTGGTCAGGAGCTGGGATTCTCTTCAAGTCTGACTTCTGTCTGAATGACTGAATGGACTTCTAAAGATCATCTGGGTATGTTTGTTTTATGTCCTTGCTTTACTTCTAATTCACTCAATAGATTACTTATACCTCATAAAAGATCACCTGAAATGCCAGCATTTTAAATTTACTTTGCCCTTTTATTGCACCCTCCCCCCTTTTTGGTAATGAGACCTTGAACTTTCAAGGACTGATTCTTTTATATGTTCATATGCACCATATACACAATTTGTTCAATAATTTCCTAATTGATGGCATTTGTTACCTCAAAAGCACTGACAGAAATACTTTGTTACTTTGGGACCATTCCTCTCTCCCTCGTTTTTAGTTTCTTTGTGGTGTATATTCAATAGAGGGACAGCTGGATCAAAGGAGACAGTGTAAAGAGTTTTTCTAACTGTAGCTGCAAACTGTTTTTCCAGAACAGTTGTCCCAAATTCACAGCTTTAACAGTGTTAGTGTGGCTATCTTTCTATGGTGCCTCTAAAATGGACTGTCTTTTTCTTTATCTGTATGTGGGGCACAATGTGAAAATACAGAGCTTCTAAATCTAAATTTATCTTATTATTGGAAACTTGGAACATTTTTAATATGGTTTTGCGTTCTTTGTTTCTGAAAAGCGTTCAAATATTTTGACCACTTATCTATTAGGACATGTTCCTTTATCTTGTATCAATTCTTGATAAATCTTTGATATCAGCTCATTATCAGTGATATTTAATGTGAAGGCTTCCCCCCTTAATTTATTATTGCTCTATTTGACATTATTAATGAAAAAACTTTTAACTTATTTATCATCAAAACTTCCTACTTTATGTATTATGAACACCTTTATTTCTTGTTTGAGTGTAATTTTCCCCAAACCATTGCTCTGACACTTTCTCCCATTCTCCTGTTTGAAAAAAA
>CM053595.1:15403385-15428233 GCA_028646575.1 Pseudocheirus occidentalis
TTTTGTGCTCTCCTGCTCCCTTTTGAGAAAGTGCTTGATGTTAATGGATGGTATTGTAAATTACTTTGAGTCCAGGGGTGGGAAGCCTTGGGCCTTTTTGTGATGATTGGAAACTGATCTCCATTTGAGGAGAACTCTCTCCATTTGAGAAGAGACTTTGACTAAAAGCATATAGTCTAGGGGTAGAGTAGTACCTGGACTGAATGAAGAACTTACTTGTGAAATAAATGAGTTATGCTGTATTTTGATTTTCCCTGTTCTGTGAATGTTGGCTGAATAAATGGAGTTTGCTATGCTGGTAATCTGACCCTTGGAAGTTGCCTTTGCTTGGCATTACACATGCCATCTTGGGGAGAGGGGAGAAGAAGGAAGGGGGAAATTTGGAACTCAAAATCTTATGAAAGTGAGTATTTAAAACTAAATATATATATGTATATGTGTATATATATGTATATGTGTATATGTGTGTGTGTGTGCGTGTGCGTGTGTATAAAAGTAATCCTTACCCCAGTAGTTTGTGCTCTTTTGTGTGCTGAAGACTGGGCTACTAAATTTCGTTGCTTATGTTTCTTGTTTATCCAGTCTGTTCTACTCATCTAAATTTTTAGTAATTTTATATGATTTTAATTAATATCTTATGATTTCACATCACTCTTCATTTCTAGATACATGCTTCCCTTACCTTGTCTAGTGATCTATCACTTTGAAAAAGAAAGAGAAAAAATAGTCAACAAAAACCACCCAAATTGAGAGTGGTAACATATGCAATGTTCCACATGAGGAAGGTGTATTTTCTTGATTGTTCTTTAGGGCTAAGCTTGGTCACCCTTTAAGGCTAAGCTTGGTCATCCCATAAAGCTAAACTTGGTCATCATAATTAGTCTCTTAAAAAAACTTTGCATTTCCTTTGTTACAGACACTATATATTGGGTCTTTTTGGTCCTCCGTATTCCTTCCTACATACGTTCATATAACTTTGCTCATATACCATTCTTCTTTGGATTTTTCATATTTATTTTTATAGCATAGTAATAGTTATTTTTAATAGGATAGTAATAGTTTATTACATTCCTCAGGACCAGAGACCATGCCCCAGAGGAATTATTCTCTCACCTCTGTATAAAGGATACAAAACAAATCCACATAGGATCAGAGATTTAATGCTTACTTGGGAACTCACATGACATCTATTAAAACCACCTCATTTTACAATCAAATACCTGAGGCCAGAAAGGAGAACTTGCTCAAGTTCACAGTTATCACGTAACAGACAGCAATCAGGGTCAGATCTTTTGACTCAAAGTCCATTACTTTTCCCACTGCACTCCTGGCTCAACAGGATTTCCATACTACAATTACAAAATCCAGAAGAATATTATGAAAAGAGAAATCCCATTCTGAAAAACTAACAGTTGCATAAAATATTTGTCAATCAGAAAGACAGTCAGTTCTCAGACAAAAATGCTTCAGTATTTTGTATTACATGGTAGGTTTATAGAACTAGTCGAAAGGCCAAGGAAAATGAGTCTAGAGAAAAGGTCTTTGGGTTTGGGAACTAGGATAATAAGATTAATAACTTTTGGGAAAGCAATAATAAGGTCAGAAGCCCAAATGTAAGGGGTTAAGAAGAGTGAGAGTAGGGAAAGTGAAGGCACCTTAGGTGGAAGTTTTCTACAAAGGGCAGAAGATATACAAGATAGTGGGATCAGAAGGATCAAGTGAGAGGGTTTTTTTTTTAAGATGGGGAAGACATGAGTATATTTGTAAGTAGTTGAAAATGAGACAGTAGACAGGAAAAGACTGAAAATAAGTGAAAAGTGAGAGTGACAGAGGGGGCAATCTGTTAGAGTAGAGGGGGATGAATGATATCACTTAAACAAATAGACACTTTTTGTTAGACAGCAGATAGAGCACCAGGCCTGGAGAGAGAAAGACCAGAGTTCAAATCTGGCCTCAGATATTTACTAGCTCTGCAGCGCTGGGCAAGTCACTTAACCCTGTCTGCTTTAGTTTCCTCATCTATAAAATGAACTGGAGAAAGAAATGGCAAACCACTTCAATATCTTTGCCAAGAAAATACCAAACAGTGCCTAAAAAGTCAAACACAAACTAAAACAACTGAACAACAAAGATCATTTGCGGGGAGGGGCAATGAATAGAGTACCAGGCCTGGAGTAAGGGAGATTCATTTTCCTGAGTTCAAATATGGCCTCAGGCGCGTACTAGCATTGGGACTCTGGGCATTTAACTCTGTTTGCCTCAGTTTCTTCCCCTATGAAATGAGCTGGAAGAGTGAATGGTAAACCACTCCTGATCTTTGCCAAGAAAACCCCAAAGGGGATCATGAAGACTCAGACATGACTGAAAAGACTCCATAGCAACAAACAAGTAGAAAAGTTCATCTTGGTAAGCAATTATTGGTAAGCAATAAGGCCACTTCATCATGTGAGACAGAGGTGAAGGAGGAGACAGTGGTAGAAAGCAACTAAATGATAGGAAATGAGGAAGAGAGAAGAAGAGGGAACTCCCAGCAAAAGGCCATGTTTTTCAAATCAAACAATAAGATGATGAAGTAAACCAATTATATTAAAATAGTTATTAAAATTATTGTTTGCAAATTCACAGACTCCAGATTAAGAGCGATTTAGATACCCTGCTATCTAATAGTTGGAGGTTCTGAAGTGCTATTATTTCCTCTTCATTTCTTACCTGTTCTATTATTTCTTTTGATATTCTAGAGTTTTTGTTTTTCTGTCCAAATGAACTGTTTTTATTGTTTCCCCTTACTCTATAAAGTATTCATGTAGTAGTATGATTGGTTGGAATAGCACAAAAATGTGCTCATTATGCCGGTAGTACGGCCATTTTTGTCATATTGGTGTAAATAAACAAGAAACACTAAATAATCTTCCACCTGTCTAAGCTAAGCTGATTTCTGCTTTTTTCCCCTCTAAGTGGCATTTTGTATTTGAATCTCCACAGATATCAAGTGTGTTTATTTTACTGAGTAAATTGATACCCAATATTTTATGCATTTTGTAGATATTCTGAATGGAACTTAGCTTCTTTTTTTATAATTGCCTCAAATGTTGTTATTGTTACATAAAATGCTATTGGTTTTACGGGTTTATTGTATAACTTCTAACTTTGCTGAAGCTATTAATTTGTTCATTATTTAAGATTTTCTAAGTAAACCACCATGTCATCAGGAAAAGGGATAGTTTTGTTTCCTTTTTTCTGGCTTTATACCTTTAATTCCTCCCTTTTATCTCTTTGCTATGGTTAACATTCCTAGAACCATCAAACATTAGGAAAGTGGGAAGCCTACTTGCAATTGAGAAAAATGATATTTCACCTATGGATATAAAACATGCCTTTGTTTTTAGATGGATAATTTTTATAATATTAAAAAAGATTACTCTATTCCTATACTGTGTAAAATTTTTAGCATGAATAAGTGCTGTAATTTCTTAAAGGCTTTGGTTTAGGATGCTATTGTTTTCAATATGATTATTCTTATTATTTCTATATAATTATTATTCCTCATGTAATATGATTATTATTCTTTTTATAATGTTGAATCATTCTTACATCCATGGAATAAATCCAATTCAGATGCAATGAATTTTTGTGGGATACATTGCTTTACTCTTTTTTTGTCAGGGTTTTATTTAAAAATTTTGAATCAATGTGTATTCATAATATTGGACTATAGTTCTCTTTCTTTGCATTATCCTTCCCTGGTTTAGGCATAAGATATATGCTTTTTCTTATAAAAGGAGCTTAGCATAGAACTTTGTTAATTTTGACACTATTTTTATCATAGATATTAATAATTCTTTAAAAGTCTGATAGAATTATTCTGTAAATCCATTAGGTTCAGGAGGATTTTTATTTTCTTTTGGTAGTTCTTTTACAACTCTATTTCCTTTTTTAAGACAACATATTTAAGATCTCATCTGGAGTCCTATTACTTTGGGTATTTTATGTATTTGTAAGATAACCTGTTCTTTTTGCATTCTCAGTTTTGTTGGCAAATACTATAGACAGTTGTCTATGGAAAGTTCTATTATTTTTCTCTCTTCTGGTTTTATTGCAATTTTATCTTGTTCCTTTTTTGTTTTGTTGATTTGACTTGCTTCCCTCTTCTTTTTAACCATGCTGACGAAGGGTTTATCGGTTTTATATCTTTTCAGAATACTAGCTTTTAGATTTGTTCATCATTTTTATACTAGTTTTGGTTACTGATTTACATATTTGACTTTAATTTTCAAGAATTCTTTCATGCTTATTTGACTTTCTTATTTAAAATGCATATTCATTTCATTAATCTACTTTTCTACTTTGTTAATGTATACTCACACACCTACGTGTGTAAATATATGTGCGTGTATGAATATGTTTGTGTGTGTATATATATATAATATTCCCTTTGATGTTTTATCTACATCTAACTTAATAATTATTATATCTTGTTTCATAATTATTAATCATTACACTGATATATTCTTTGAATCATCCATTATTTTTATGTCATTACTAATTTTTTACATTAAATTCATGCCTTGTTTTTCTTCCTGAATTGAGTATTTGTTTTATTATGTTCTTATCTATTAAGTCTATGGTTAGCATTTATGCCTTTTTATATTTGTCTTTTTTTTCATTTCTATTATATGCTTTATTTGGTATTTTATTTTTCCTGGTTACATGTAAAACAATTTTTAACATTCCTTTTTAAAATTTTGAGTTCTAAATTTTCTCCCTTATTTTCTCCCCACAATAGTCATGTTATGAAAGAAACCATAGACAACAAAAAAGCCGTCAAGAAACATAAAGTTTTAAAAAAGTGTGCTTCAGGAAACCCCGTGTCTGCGGAGCAGCTGGAGCCTGTGAACTGAGAAATATAGGGACACAGTCTCAGTCCCACTGCTGCCACTGCCGCTGCCCAGAGACCACACAGAAACCCCTGTCCATCCATCTGCCCGCCACTCACTTCGGGCACAGAACATTCAGTCATGGATAAAAATGAGCTGGTGCAGAAGGCCAAACTAGCTGAGCAGGCTGAGAGATAGGATGACATGGCAGCCTGCAGGAAGTCTGTAACTGACAAAGGAGCTGAATTATCCAATGAGGAGAGGAATCTTTTCTCTGTTGCTTACAAAAATGTTATAGGGGCCCGGAGGTCATCTTAGAGAGTTGTTTCAAGTATTGAGCAAAAGACGGAAGGTGCTGAGAAAAAACAGCAGATGGCCTAAGAATACAGAGAGAAAACTGAGACCAAAATAAGAGATATCTGCAATGATGTACTGTCTCTATTGGAAAAGTTCTGGATTCTTAATGCTTCACAAGCAGAAAGCAAAGTTTTCCATTTGAAAATGAAGGGAGACTACGACCTTTATTTAGCTGAGGTTGCTGCTGGTGATGCCAAGAAAGGAATAGTGGATCAATCACAACAAGCATATCAAGAAGTATTTGAAATCAGAAAAAGGAGATGCAACCAACACATCCTGTAAGATTGAGTCTGGCCTTGAACTTCTCTGTGTTCTATTATGATATCCTGACCTCTCCAGAGAAAGCCTGCTCCCTTGCAAAGACAGCTTTTGATGAAGCTATTGTTGAACTTGATACATGAAGGGAAGAATGATGCAAAGACAGCACACTAATAATGTAATTACTGAGAGACAATTTGACATTATGGACATTGGACACCCAAGGAGATGAAGCAGGAGGAGGAGGGGAGAATTAACCAGCCTTCCAAATTTTGTCTGCCTCCTTCTAAAATTTACACAGTAGACCATTTGTCATCCATGCTGTTCCACAAATAGTTTTCGTTTATGACTTCTGACAGGTTTTTGTCACTTCTATTTGGATTTCTGTATTTTCCATGTGGTTTTTATGTTTAATATTAGGGGAGTAGAGCCCGTTAACATTTGGGGAGTTATCTGTTTTCATTTGAGGTGACCAGTATGGGGATATGGATTTTTATACACGTTTTACATGTTTGGCATAGTACGTTTGGTACATTGTGGTTTCGCAAGGCCAGTGTTAAAACAGCTCCACCTCTAAGCAAAGAAAACTGCCTACATATTGGTCTGTCATGGTGGGGGAGGGGGGAGGATAAGGGGATAATTAGTTCCAGCCACAGGTGTAGTTATTGTGGGTACTTTAGGGCTGGAGCACTCATGGCTGTGGTAGAAACAGATGTCCCATAGATATTACATGCCATTTCCTGTGTATCTGTGGAATACACCATCTCAACGTGTACACCTTTATGAATGCAGCTGCAAAAGTGCTCCTTAAGACAAAGTTTTAACCCAGTCAATTTACTCTGGAGAAGGGCAGAAACTGTTCACATTCCAATATTTGTAAAGTTACCTGCTGCTTGCTTTCATTATTTTTCCTACACTCATTTTATTTGCATTTAAATGGTTTAGGCAACCTAACAACAAATGAACAAGTCAACATGCAGTAAAAATGAATTCCTTGATATTCATAAAGTCACTGTATATTAAGCACAGCAGTAAAACAAAAAAACCCCCATGTATTTAACTTTGTTTAGGTTTTTTGCTTTTGTGATTTTTTTTGACACTTGCCTAACATGCATGTGCTGTAAAAATAGTTAACAGGGAAATAACTTGAGATGATGGCTAGCTTTGTTTAATGTCTTATGAAATTTTCATGAACAATCCAAGCATAATTATTAAGAACATGTGTATTAAGGTGATGCAAGTGGAATAAAAGTTTTATGAATGGACTTTTCAACTACTTTCTCTACAGCTTTTCATGTAAATCAGATCTTAGTTCTGAAACTTCTCTAAAGGAAATTGTACATTTTTAAGATTTACTTCCCACTGGTAGCTTAAAAAAAGTTTAAGAGTAAAATTATAAATGGAAAGAGTTCTATGTGTTCCATATTGTTCCAAACATTGCTCCCCTCTCTACCACCCTGATTTTCAGTTACTCTTTTAAAACAAAAGGTAGTGGTCTGAATAAAATCATATGTTCCCCTTAAATTTTTGGTGTGACATTTTTTTAACTTACGGAAGCTACAAGTCTCATAGTCTATGGTGACATTGGTTAACTATAAGGTCTGTGCTTCCAAAGTCCCTCTTTAAAAGAATTTGTTGCTATTCTTATAGCCTGCCTTGGATTTTAATCCCATATTCCAATTTGTCAGGTATACCTTTTAGCCTTTTCTCCTTCTGCCTTGTCACCAACTACACTCCTATTCTGGTGGTGGAGTGTTTGGAGTGTTGTGTGGAGAAAAGATAGCATGATATTTCTGGCTTTGGTATCTGAGATTCCTTTCTTCCTTTGCTTGCATCCCACAAACTTCTTGCCTCTGTTCCTATTTCCTATAGGAAATCTTCCCTTAATTTAGTGAGATAGTGGCTTTAAAAAAAAATCTCACTTTAAACCCTACCCTGAATGGTCATTTATTGTCTGCCTTAAACTCTTCCCCTAACCCAATCCTCTCACCAAGTGATGGTGGGGCTAAGTTATACCCAAAGTTCCTGCTGCAAAATTTTCCCCTCACTTGTAGAAAATGCCAAACACAAAATACCATTTAAACAGAGAGGTGTATTTTTTGTTATAGAATGTAAGCTCCTCAAGGGCAGGGACAATGTTTTCTATATGTTCTATTATGCCTACTACACTGTAAATGCTCAATAAATATTGATGATGGGAAAAAAAGTGTGCTTCAATCTGTATTCAAACACCATCAGTTCTTTGTCTGGGAACAGATAGCATTTTTCATCATAATTCCTTCACAGTTGCCTTGGATCATTGTATTGAGAATAGTTAAGTCACTCACAACTGATCATCTTATAATATTGCTGTTACTTCATACACAACATATTTCACTTTGCATCAGTTCACACATGACTTTTGAGGTTTTTCTGAGAGCATCCTGCTCATCATTTCTTACAGTTCAATAGTATTCCATCATAATCACATACCACAACTTGTTCAGTCATTCCCCGATTGATGGGCATCCCCTCAATTTCTAATTTTTTGCACACAGAAAAGAGCTGTTATCAATATTTCTATACATAAAGATCCCTTTCCTTTTTGTTTTTTATCTCATTTGGGATACAGATCTAGTAGTGGTATTGCTAGCTCAAAAAGTATGCATGGTTCTATAGTCCTTTCAGCATAGTTCCAAATTGCTCTTTAGAATGGTTGAATCAGTTTACCACTCCACCAACAGTACAGTAAAGTCTCATTCCCCACATTCCCTCCAAGATTTGTCATTTACCTTTTCTGTCTTATTATTCAATCTAATAAGCATGAGGTAGTACCTCAGAATTGTTTTAATTTGCATATCTCCAATCGGTAGTGAGTTAGAGTATTTTATATGAAATCTCTTTTTGTGTAAATGTTATATGGAGCAGAGAAATACATTTATTCTATAATGTTTCAACTCAGAAGATTCCACATTTTAACTCTAAATTCTCTAACATTTTTTCTAATTCTATATTTCCCCTCGTGTTTACCTCTATCAGATTTGTCCAATTCTGAGAGACACATTAAAATTTTCTACTTTTACTGTGTTAGTATGCATTTTTGCCACGCATTTATTTTTTCCTTTATTAACTTAAATGCCATGCTATTTGGAGTGAATGAATTTAATATCACATGGTTCCATTGTTTATATCTTAAAGAGGCATAATATTTACCTGCACTCATGTCTCATTGAATTATTAAGTTGTTAGCAAAGTCTATCTTTTTCAGAAAGACTAATACTTGGGTAAATTTTACATTTTTTTCCTTCTAAGCTACATATTTTCCCCTAATTTTCCCCCTTCAAAAGCCCTCATTTCCTTTCTTTTGAAGTCTTATTTCATTTATTTTAAATACTCTTGCATTTCTTGTGGCAAGTCCATCCTTTTTTCTGAGTCTCTACATTTGTTATGGAGTTACTATCTTCTCATGGGTTTACTTCTTTGACTTAACTTATAGCATTTCTTCATTGTGTCAGGAATTTTCTTCTTGCTGCAATTAATTATGTCTGCAGACTCAATTTCTAAATTGGGACTTTATGCCATGATTAGACTCTGCCCTCTTTGCACCTCTTATGGGGTGATTTGACCCTGGTCCTGTCCCCACTTTATCTGAATGCCATTGCCACTTCTCTGTTATACTTATGGATGAAGTATCAAATCTTGGTCCTTTTCCTGACCTTTACTATAAGGCTGGCCTGGAAGAATGAGCTAGATCCAGAACTGAGAGCTCATCTCAGCCTCTACTTCCATCCCTATTTTCTCTCTCTCCTTGTGGTTCATAATGCATTCTGTCCTCAACCCCATCCTTGTCTCCTCCTTGAACAATCACCTCCTGGGAGAGGGTCTGTCCTGATACACATCTGAAAGTAATCAACTTAATAATGGAAATTCCACTCACTTCAGACCTCTTAGAGTTATCTTTGATGTTATCCTTTCTGTGCCTCTCATCCTTTTCCATTTCCTTGGATGGTTGCATATGAGGAATTAACTTAACTTAGCTCTGAGGAGCTAGAACTCAAAATTCCACTGATTTTTGGCCATCAATTCAGGATATAACTTTGCTTTCAGACACCCCCACCCCACCCTGGAACCTTAGACCAAAATGTCTGTAGGTGTCTAAGCATCTTCTGTAGTCCTAAACTTGATGAAGGAGCTCAATGGTGTTTATCACAGAATTAAGAATTGGGAGCTCAGAGGCCATTGAATCCAACACACACATGAAAGAAATCCCCACTGTAGCATACTTGACAGGGAATTAGCTGCCCAACCTTTGCTTAAAGACTTCCCAAAAACCCCCAACAATTCGCCACTCCTAAAAGAAATCTATTCCACTTTTGGACAGTTCTAATGGTTAATGTAATCTTGACTTGCCTCTATTAAAATAGTTATCAAAATAGTTGTTTGAAAATACATGGAGTTCAGGTTAAGAATTAGATGGAGCACTGTGGAAACACAAATAAGATAATGCAAGATCTAGCAGTTTCTATGTTAAGGGATCAAAGGGCTTGGGATATGATAGGTCAAAGGAGCTGGAACTAAAATCAAGAATCACCTACCCAGCAAAACTGAGTATAATGCTACAGGGAAAATATGGTTATTCAGTGAAATAGAGGACTTTCAAGCATTTTTGATGAAAATATCTGAGCTGAACAGAAAATTTGACTTTTAAATACAAGAAGCAAGAGAAGCATGAGACGGTAAACAGGAAAAAGAAATCATAAGCAACTTATTGAAGTTGAACTATTTATGTTCCTACATGGAAAAACAATAATTGTAACTCATGACACTTTTCTCAACATGAGGATAGCTGAAGGGAATATATATGTATACATACATAAATATGTACATACAGGAGGATGTATGTGTATATAAATAGATATATATGTGAGTGTGGGCATTTGTATGATCATGTATACAAAGAGGGTACAGGATGAGTTGAATATGAAGGGACGATATCTAAAAAGTAAAATTAAGTGGTTAGAGAGGAATATATTGGGAGAAGGAGAAAGGGAGAGATAGAATAGGGTAAATTATTTCACATAAAAGAGGCAAGAGAAAGCTGTTACAATGGGGGGGTGGAAGAGAAGGGAGGTGAAAGGGAATGGGTCACTCTTTCTCTCATTGGGTTTGGCTTAAGGAGAGAAATAACATACACACTCAAATAGGTATCTTATGCTACAGTAAAGTAGGGGGGAAGAGGGTAAGAGTGGGGGATGATAGAAGGGAGGGTAGATTAGGGAGAGGGTAGTTAGAAGCAAACACTTTTGAAGAGGGACAGGATCAAAGGAGAAAGAAAAAATGGGGAGTGGGATAGGATGGAGGGAAATATAGTTAGTCTTTCACAATATGACTTCTATGGAAATGTTTTGCATAACTACACATGTATAACTTTTATTGAATTGCTTGTCTTCTCAATGGGGGTAAGTGAGGAGGGAAGAAAGGAGAAAACCTGGAATTCAAAGTTTTAAAAACAAATGCTAAAAAATTGTTTTTAAATGCAACTAGGAAATAAAATATACAGGCAATGGAGTATAGAAATCCATTTTGTCCTACAAGAAAGTAAGGGGTAAGAGGGTAAGGAGGTGGATGGGGAAATAAAAGAGAGGGCAGATTGAGGGAAGGAGTAATCAGTATGCTTGCCATCTTGGAGTGGGGAGTAAGGGAGAGATGGGGAGAAAATTTGGAACTGAAAATCTTGTGGAAATGAATGTTGAAAACTAAAAATAAATAAATACCAAAGGAAGAATTGATTTAGATGACTGCTGTTATATATTATAGTTTGAAGTATTGACATGTTATTTCTTCTTCATTTCTACATTTTTTTATTATTTCCTTTGATTTTCTAGAGCTTTTGTTTTTCTGTCCAAGTGATTTTTTTTAAATTTCATCTGCCTCTCTAAAGTATTCCTTTGGCAGTATGATTGGTTGGCATAACACTAATTCTTTATATCACTTTGGTAGCATTGTCATTTTTATTATATTGGTATGGCTCAATAATAAATACTAAATATTCTAGCTGTTTAAGTTTTTCTATTTTTTCACTAAGTGGCATTTAGTATTTTAACCTAATAAAACCAAGATTTGTAATGATTCTGCTATTATGAATGGCTAGTGCTTATGCCCTCAGAATGTGGACTTCTATAACAAGGGGATGAGATTTTAGCTTCTAGCCTATACTAAGAAACCTCCTCTCCCCCTGCACCCCCATCTCTGTCTCTGTCTCTGTCTCTCTTTCTCTCATTGAGCTTTCATTGTTCTCCCATGTCCTCATGTTATAAAAAAAAGGACACAGACAACTTAAAGACAAGATCAGTAGCAGACATTAATAAAAATAATATTAAAAATCTGTCAAATGTGGACTTCAAACACAGTTTTAAAAAACACAACCAGGTAGAAGTAAGGCAAGAACTCAGCAAGAACATAAAGAAGGTTCATCTTCTTGAGTTCAAATCTGGCCTCAGATACTTATTAGCTCTGTGACCCTGGGCAAGTCACCTAACCTTGTTATTGCCTTGGTTTGCTCATCTTCAAAATGAGCTGGAGAAGAAAAAGGCAAACCCTTCCAGTATCCCTCCCCCAAAAACACCAAATGGGGATCACACAATAACACATGACTGAAAACAGAAACAACAAAAAGAAAGGACAGAACAGGTATAAAGACTTTTCTTTCCCCAAAGTCAGGTTTTCCCTTAGCACTCTTGTTAGTAGAATGAACCCCTGACCAAAGCTTCCCTAGACATACACCTTTAAGCTTCTTCACACAAAGATAACCTCTCAAAACTCTTTAAAAAGTAAATTGTAGGTCACTGGCTTCCAAGGCTGCACTGCTCCCATCAGCCACCCTACTCTTTCCTACCCTCTCCACTTTAATGACCGTTAGCACAATTAACTTCCTCTCTTCCACAGTCTGTAACTAGAAATTCCAAAAGGCATTGAGGCCAATTCACCCCTTGCCCTAAGTGATTTCATTAGGAAATTAAGCTGAAAACTTATCTCTTTTGCAACTTCTACCCAGTGCAAAAGGTTCTTCCCTCTCAGGTCAAACTGATTAAGTCATCCTGCAACTGCATTGTCAATTGCCTTTTAAATACTTAAAAGCACCTATTATTGTCCCCCTCAGCCTTTTATTTTCCTAGCCTAAACATGCCAAGTTTTTTCAACTAGTCTTCATATATTCTTGTTCTTGGTTGGGTCTGACTCAGATCACTCCCCTGATAGTTTACGTTTGATACTAGAACACAATGAGGCATTTATATCATAAGTCATTTATCACTTAATGGTAGGAGATTGATATGGCCAAGAAGGGGAAGGATATGCAAGGGCATTAAGGGCACTTTGAGTTTATTTAGCTGAGTGGAGTTTTCTTGCTTGTGATCTACCAGCTGAATTTCCAACTGATTCCTTCTTCTTCCCCACTTTCTCATAGCTATTTCAGCACATTCATTTATTTTTTTTTAATTCCCAATATACAACTTTACATCTATTCCTGTTGAATTTCAGCTCAATGGTCTAGTTCAGGAATGGGGAACCTGAGGCCTTGAGGCCACATGTGGTTCTTGATGTCCTCAAGTGTGGCCCTTTGACTGAATCCAAACTTCACAGAATAAAAGGATTCATTCAAAGGTCCACACTTGAGGACTTGGAGCACTGCATGTGGCCTCAGGGCCACAGGTTCCCCACCTCAGAGACTTTTGAGATGCTTTTGGGTCCGAACTAAATAATCTATCATGTTAGCTATCTCTCTCTGATAGCGTGGTGTCATCTGCAAATTTGATGAGCCTTTATCTGAGTTAGCATAGAACCAAGGACAGATTCTTGGGATACTCTCCAAGAGATTACCTGCCAAATTGATCCAAATCATTAACAACTCTTTCCTCTTCAACTGTGCAGGCAGTTCTGTGTCCACATGATTGTATTAGCATCTTACCAATTTCTTTCCAAGTTCTCTTTGGTTTTACCAAATCTTTGCTTCCTCTGATATATGTTTTGTTACCTGCTGAATTGTTTCCTTAGGGAGCTGAGTTTGACTGGATCCTTTTTATGAAGGTATCTTTGCCCACATGGGCAAATTATTCTTCAGAATCCATTGGTACCTTTACAAAAATTGATAATGTTAGGAATAAGTAAATTGAAAAGAAATATAGAAAGGAAGAAATATTAAATCTATCTTTTATAAACCAAAATGCAAAAAAATAGATAGTCAATAAAAGAAATAACAATAGGTAAAAACTAAGCAATTAGATCCTAAATAATGAGGAGAAGAAATAAAGAATAATTCACAAAATAATACAAGATTATATTAAAGAGAATGGTTATAGGGAGACACTACACCCAAAAGTAAGAGATACAGCAATAGAAATCAATTAGAACAAAAATCTATGGCTCTGAAAATGTATATTAATAAAAGAAAAAGATAATACTAATGAGCTAAGAATGTAATAAAGACAACTTTAAAATAAGAAAATATTTTTAAATATTTTTAAAATATTTAAGATATTTTAAAAATATCATTTTAAGAAGGGAAAAATAAAATAAAAAATGCAACATGATTGAACTGATAAAGAAGATAGCAGGTTTTCCAAAAATTAATGAAATCACTATACCATTACCTAACTTGAGATAGAATAAAAAATTCTCCCACAAAAATTATATTGTGAAGGAAATTTTTAAAATATCAGTAGCTTCTGTACTTAATGATATGCCAGAAAAACTGAGAATTTAAAACAGAAAGATGAATAACAAATATATATATAGGAAAGGGATTGTATCTGTGGTTTCATTGACATTGGAAATTTCAAAAGAAGTAACTTCAAAGATCACTTCAGGTTATTACCTTTTCTGTATTTTAATCTTAGGAATTTGCTTAGTGCATTGAGAGGTTAAGTCATTTTTCCAGTCATACAGTCAGTATACATCAGGTGTTCCTGGGTCTGAGATAAGCTTTCTATCAATTGGCACCTTTCCTTAAAATAAACCTAAAATGCCTAAATAAACATGAATTCGATATGTTAAGCAGCAAAACAAAAAATAGAAATCAAGCGACACATTCATTAATCGCTAAAGACAACAAATCTTCAGGGTAGCTAGATGGCACTGTGAATAGAGCACCAGCCCTGGATTCAGGAGGACCTGAGTTCAAATCCATCCTCAGACACTTAACACAAAACTAACCATGTGACCTTGGGCTTAACCCCAATTGCTCTACTTTCTCCCCTACAAAGAAAAAGGCAAAAAAAAAATCTTGTCCAGAAACATTTTCAAGTAAATTATATCAAAGATTCCAAGGTCAATTAGTTGTTCTCAAAAATAAAGAAAGAAGATACTGTGCTGAATTCCTTTTATAAGATATTCAATCCTTAGAGGGATAAAGCAAAAGCAAAAAAGAGAACTAAATATCAATGTCCCTAGTAGAATATTTATTAAAAATTTGAAATAATATTTAATGTCATGATTACATAATCATCCTGTAAAATCCTGTAAAAATGAATTGATTTATATTAAAGATACAAGGATAATTAAAATAAGGATTATTAAAATTGGCACATTAATATTTTTGCAAAGGCTACTGATTTATTTTTCATAATTATATCAAAATTGATAAATATCATATTAATAGCAAAAACACATGTTCATGTCAAAAGTTACACAAAAACATGCTGTGCCACGACCATGCAATTCCCTCTGGCTTTTTTGTGTTTATTTTTTTCCTGATCTTCAGTAAGACAAGTATACTGAGATAGAGAACCTAGGTGAACTTGGGAATCTCCAAAGGTTCAAAGATCCTGAGAGGCCTGTATACTGGCACCTAGAGTGTCACTGGACTGACAGTGGCTGATGGCAGGGGAAGAAGCTGAATCAACAAGACAGAGACACGTTGAGGGGAGGAGAGTGCAGAGAGAACCATCCAAAGAAAGGTAACTTCATGGACCATGAATCTTCATGGCAAAGAAAAGTTCTGGCCAGGGACCCATAAAAGACATAGGTCATGGAATCGTAGCTGAGTACCTTTCCCAGCAGAGAGTATTAATTATCTCAAGGAAGCTAAGTGAGAACTCTACAAAAGTAGAAAAGAATTTTCAGTTCTGGGAATTGAGGTAGTTCTTTGTCAGATGTTCTTTATACGTACACCTCACTATTATTGTACTTTCAGTTTGCAGTCATTCTTCCCATGGACACTGCAGGTATTTGCAAAAGAGTTCATTCTAACCTTTTGTGGAGTAATGTTTTGCACAAATTGTTCTTACTACAAAACCTTAGTAAACGATTTTGCTCAAAAATTAGATTTTGAATGGAATCTCTTGGTTAATTGTTAATAGGAAACACATCAGTGAGGGTTCATGAATTACAGTGGTAGGTCTGTTTCTTTATTTTTACTCCTCTCATGTTTTCTCATGTTTACGCCTTGAAAGTGAGATAACAGAAGCCCCTTGGGGGACCCAATCTTCCTGTGTAAATACAAGTTTGAAAAAGTCCTCCTAGTCAGGGCAGTGCAGACAGAAACAAAGCACTGCAATGCCAAACTTGTTATTTATTTATTCTTATTTATTCATTTATTCTTAACATCTAAACTATGGAAATAGGCTGCATTTAAAATTTTGAATTAGAGAGTCAAACTATATAATCCTTAAGGTCCTTTTCTGCTATAAACTCTTTTATTTGTATTGTCCTATGAACAAGAACAAAAAAAGGCAGAGTGTGACCAAAATCTTTTTTATGAAAGAGGGAAATTATGGACTATAGTTACTTAAATCAGTACAGAAAGGATGAAAATACTTAATACTGATGTGAGATAAATATTTTTCCCTCATTGCAATTGATACGATCAAAGAGAACCCATAATACCACAAAGTAGTAAGCAGATATTAGGGAATTTGACCCCAAAGCAAGAGGTGAATAAGTCTTTACTCAATTTGAGATATTTATGAGATCTTGACCATTGGTTGAAGGCAACTGGTAAGACATAAGAAATATTTTTTGATTAGTTGAATGAGTCACACCCATTGGACTCCCAACTAAAAAAAAAGAAGTCATTCAGCAGCTGAAGAGTTCAGGCTTATAAGCATTGTCATGACAGAGAACCATAAGTGTGGGGGATAGGGAGGGACCTTTTCTTCTCCCTCCTCACATATAAGCCATTTCATTGGAACTTTTAATAGGCATGACTTTGCTTTTGCTTTGTTTAAGATCAGGATTGCTACCCCTACTTTTTTTTAAAAAATTCAGTTGAAGCATAATATATTCTACTCCAGCCTTTTACCTTTATTCTGTGTGTATCTCTCTGCTTCAAATGTGTTTCTTGTAAACTACATATTGTAGGATTACTGCTTTTAATCCACTCTACTAACTACTTATGTTTAATTGGGCAGTTCATCCCATTAACATTCACAGTTATGATTGCTATCTGTGTCTTTCTCTTCATCCTATTTCCCCTCATTCATGTTCTTCACTCTCCATTCTCCCTTTCCCTCCTAACCAGAGTTCTGCTTTTGACCACTGTCTCCCTCAGTTTGCCCTGCTTTCTCTCAACCCCCTCCCTTTTCTTTCTGATTTCCCTTACTACTTCTTCCCTTCTTTCTATCCACCTCTACCCTTCTCTTTCCCCTTTCCCCTTCTATTTCCTATAGGGTAAGTTAGTTTCCCTTCTATTTCCTATAGGGTAAGTTACATCTAACTGAGTATATTATTCCCTCCTTGAACCAAATCTGATGAGAGTAAGGTTCAAACAATATTCATCTCCCTCTCTTTTTTCCCTTTATTGTAATAGGTCTTTGTGCCTTTTCATGTGATATAATTTAACCTTTTCTGCATCCTCTTCTCTTCTCCCAGTATAATCCCTTTTCACCACTTAATTAGATTTTTTATCATCACGTTAAAGTAAACTTATACCCATGCCCTCTGTCTATGTATATATATACTCTTCTAAATGTCATGATAAAGATATGGTTCTCGAGAGTTACAAGTATCATCTTAACATGTAGGGATATTAACAACTTGCTTTTGTTGTATAACATTTTTTTCTTTCCTGTTTACCTTTTTATGCCTCTCTTGAGTCTTGTATTTGAAGATCAAATTTTCTGTTGAGCTCTGGATCAGGAATGTTTGTAACTCCCCTATTTTATTGAATGACCCTGAAAGATTATATGCAATTTTACTGGATAGTTGATCCTTGTTTGTAATACAAATTCCTTTGACTTATGGAATATCATACTCTACATCCTCTGGTCTTTTAATGTAGAACCTGCAAGATCCTGTGTAATTTTTACTGCTTCCATGATGCATAAATTGTTTCTTGGCTTTTGGGGAGTGAAGATGGCAGCATAGAAGCAGGAGAACTCTGTGAGATCCCACCATAATCACCTCAAATACCTATAAACAAATTTTAGAGCTCCAGAACCCATAAAATGACAGAGAAGCAAGACTCCCACTGAAGGCAGCCTGGCAGACTGACAGGAAGGGTTCATCAAACAGGCTGGGAGCTGAGCCTAGCCCGGCCTGAAAATGCAGCTGTAGCCCCAGGGTGGCCAGGACAAACCATGGCAGGAGCACTAAGGAAAGTGGATCTCTGGCAGCTGTGGTGGTTTTCAGAATTACCAACCCACAAGAGCCAAGAAGAAAGTGAAAGATCAGTGGAACTTGGCTAAATTTGGGGGAAAGGAGTGGGTCTGGCCATCTTCTCCCAGAGCAAGAAAGCAGCGGAAGTGGCCCCTGCAGCTGCCTCCATATGGCTACTTTAGATCTCCCAGCATGCAGATTGCAGTGGGGCCAAGAGAGCATTCAGAGGCTAATTGTCCTTGCCTTAGCCTGCCTGGAATTAGGATATTGGTCTTGGGTGGTGGTCCTGAGGTGTGTGACCAGTGAGCCAAAGGTGGTGGGGGCTGTATATACTTTTTCAATTTGGTATAACTTTCAAGAAGTGATCATTGGATTCTTTCCATGCCTATGTTCCGGCTAGAACTGGCTGGTTCTAGCAATTCAGTACAGTTTTCCTTAGTGATTTCTTCAAAGATGCTGTCCAGATTCTTTTTTTCATCATGGGTTTCAGGTAGACCATTTATTCTTAAATTATCTCTCTGGATCTATTTTTCAGGTCAGTTGATTTTCCAATGAAGTATTATACATTTTCTTCTATTTTTTTCATTCTTTTGTTTTTGCTTGACTGATTCTTGATATCTCATAGAGTCATTAGCTAGCACTTGCCTAGCTCTAAATTTTAATAAATTGTTTTCTTCGATAAGCTTTTATGTCTCTTTTTCCATTTGGCCCATTTTACTTTCTAAAGAGTTCTCTTTAGTAAGTTTTTGTCTCTCCTTTTCCATTTGGTCAATTCTACTTTTTAAGGAATTGTTTTCTTCAGTGTACTCTTTTTCTATTTGGTCAATTGTATTTTTCAAAGACTTGTTTTCTATAGTCTTTTTTGTACTTCTTTTTCAAACTCTCTCTTGCTTGCCTCTCATTACTTTTATGCAATTTTCTTCTTTCTCTCTTATTTGACTTTTAAAGCCCTTCTTGAGCTCTTCCAAAAAGGCTTTTTGGGCTTAAGACCAATTCATATTCCCCTTTGAGATTTCAGATGTGGATATATTGATGAGCTTGTCCTCTTCAGA
Source organism: Pseudocheirus occidentalis (assembly GCA_028646575.1). Classification (NCBI taxonomy): domain Eukaryota; kingdom Metazoa; phylum Chordata; class Mammalia; order Diprotodontia; family Pseudocheiridae; genus Pseudocheirus; species Pseudocheirus occidentalis. Next base: position 15,422,497 of record CM053595.1, read on the forward strand.
ATTTGTGTTTTGATCTTCCCTGTCCACATAGAAAGAATATATGGTTATTGTCTATTTCTGCTTTTTACTCATGTTGCTTGCTTATTTCCTGTCTTTTAAAGTTGAGCTCTCTTGCTGGAGCACAGAGAGCACTGATCCAAGCTTCTTGTGCTGGGGTCCAGGAACCTGTTCACTGGCTTTGTATGCTAGGGCCTCAGGTGCTGGCAGCTGGAGGCTGAAGGGGTCTGGCAGCTTACCTAGTGCTTAGCTGGGGTCAGTAACACTGAAACTCTTGGGGTGGGGTTGAGATCTGAGGACACCTGCTCACCTGGGTTCCTTTGAAGCACCAGAATGTTTGGCTGCTGGAGGACATTCGCTTGTTGGCACATATGGTGGTTTTCCAAGCTGGAGTCTACTGGTTCCCAAGCCTGTGCATTTGGGGGATCCTGGTGTTATCACTTGCCTGCTCCACCGCTTTGGGGCTCAGGATCTCCTACTGGTTTGCTGCCTATTTGTTGGGACATCTCCCATCCTGTACTGCTTCCCTCCTACCACAGTAACAGGGTCTTTTCCCATGAAACTGCCAGTTTTCCTTTCTGTTCCCCATCTTTCTGCTGGTTCAAATCTTCCAGGGTTTTTTTTGTGGGATGATATTTTCTTGATTTTTAGAGATCAATAAGATTTACATACTGCTTACTCCACTAACCTGGCTCCCAGAAGTAGAATGCCTCTTTTTAAGTTGTTAATTTAACTCTTCATAATTTTCTTGCATCACTCTAATTTCTTTTCCCAATATTTCCTTTACCACTTTTCTCTTGCTCATTAACTCTTCCAGGAATTCTTTTTGGCCTTTGGTACAAGGAGCATTTTTCTTTAAGGTTTTGGTTGCAGCTGTTTTCATAATTGTTTTCAGAGTTTGTGTCCTTGTCCTTCCTGGCACTATAATAGCTTTTCTATGATCAAGTTCTTTTTGTTACTGTTATTCACTCATTTTTTCCAGCCTATTTCTTGACTTTGAACTCTATGCTAAAGTTGGTCTCTGCTCACCTGGGAGTGGGGTGACACTGTTCCAAGCTTCTAGCTCTTTCCTGCTGCTATTTTCAGAACTAGTTCTGGTGGTTTACACGTTTTCTTTCTTCCCAAGGTGGTAATATCTCTGGAGAGATGTGGTCATTGCTCTCCTGATCTGTTCTCTGGTCTTTACACAGTAAGGCCCTTTCTCCCTTGCAGCCATAAGTGCTGTCACTCATCTCTGCCCTGGTACCACAACAAGGGCCCCTGCTTCCTTGTGACTGACCAGATGCACTCTTCTCTGCCTTGGGACTGTGATCCAAAGCTGTGTATGAATGATAGAGCTGCAAATTGAGACCAGTTGTACCCAGTGCCAGCAAAGCATCCCGTATATTCTCTTTTTGACCAGTTGTATGACCCCCCCCCTTACCATCTCTGGTTTAAGAGTTGCTCCATTCTCATGGCTGCCTCCAAGTTCTGCTGCCATGCTCTGAGCTGGCTCCTACTCTGATGTCATGGACTTCTTCTGTCAGCCTCACAAGTTGTCTCAAGCTAGAAAAATCTCACTCTGGCCTTTTGTTGGCTCTGGCACTCCAAATTTTGATTTGAAGAGTTAAAGTAGTCTGGAGGAGAATGTTGGGAGAGTTCAGCTGGATTACTATCCATACTCCACCATCTTGACTCTGGTCCTCATTCTATGATCTTTTGAGAAAATCTCTAACCCCTAACCCCATATTTCCACATGAAAAAAGCTTTGACAGATAAACTCTCATTAGCATCAGCAACAGAAACAGCAACTACCTGGACCTGGAATTCAGAGGTTTCTTGCTTCATCCATAATCCTCTACTGCAGTCCAGTATGCTCTCCCAATTATAGTAGCAGCAATGTGCAGCAATGTAGCAGCACAGGACTGAGAACTGCTAAAGACCTTGGGGATCATGTACTGGGCTCAGAGTCATAAAGATATGTGTTCAAATTCTCCCTCAGATGTTTATTAGTTGTATTACCCTGGTCAAGTCACTTTACCCTTGCCTTTCTCAGTTTCTTCAGATATAAAATAAGGATAATAATAACACTTACCTCATAGAGTTGCAGTGAGGGCCAAATGAAAGAAATGCAAAATGTTTAGCATAGTGCCTGGCACACAACAGGTGCTTAATAACAGCTTCTTTATTTCCCCTCATTTTGGTAACAGATGAAGCAATCACGACCAAGACCTATTAAGTGATTTTTGCCTAGGGTTACACAGACACAAGGCTGGGATAGCTCAGTGTTCATTCCATTGCACCAAATTGCAAAGATATTTGTGGGGTATTCAAATTGCCAACATTCTCACTACACATACCCTCAAGGCATGATGACTGTCTCTCTCTCTCTCTCTCTCTTTCTCTCTCTCTCCCTCTCTCTCTCTCTCTCTCTCTCTCTCTCTCTCTCTCTCTCTTTCTCTCTCTTTCTCACACACAGACACACACACACAGACACACAGACAACATCTAAGACTGAGAAATGAATGGTACCCCTCTTTAGAAATATTCTGAACACTGGGGATATGGAAATACCCACTCATTTTTACAGGTTGATTATGTAGACCCATAGAAGAAAAATGAGTAAATGAGTGTGGGGAAAAGTAAGCTTCCCTTGGTATGTGCACCAGTTTCTTCCTCCTGCGCAGTTAATAAATCACTGTATCACATTTATTCCTTGCCCTTCTCCCACAAATTAGTACCTGTGGCACTGGGAGCTATCTGTGCTGGCTTTCCAATAAGAGACATTTCCTCTGGCCTAATTTTAAAAATTCTCACATAGTGGTGTCTCAGTCATGCAGCAAGGCTATATAATTTATTAGTGGAGTTCTTGGCCAGGAAGTCTTAAAACAAACACAAAAATATAAATTACTGATGTGCTTAATAGTTCAAAGGCACAGTACTATGATGGAATAATAGTTAATTAATTAATTCATTGAATAAGAACTAAAAATGATGAATAAAACAAAACCTCTGCCTTCTTGGACCTTCCCATAGAACCACAGAATGTCAGACTTAAAAGGGACTATAGAACCATAAAATGTTAAGGCTAAAAAGGACCATAGAATTATATAATTATAGTCTGTTAGAGTAAAAATGACTTTTAACATGATTTAACCCAAACTCCTCTCATTTTATAGATGAAGAAACTGAAATCCAGAAAGAAGGAATGGTAATTATGGTTACACAGCTAATGAATGGTAGGGCCAAGACTCAACTCCAAATCTATTCTTTCTGCTTCTGTCTCTCACCCCCTCCCTCCTCTGTCTCTCTGTCTCTCTGTCTCTGTCTCTGTCTCTGTCTCTGTCTCTCTCTCTCTCTCTCTCACACACACACACACACACACACACACTGCATGCATATCCACACACTGGTCCTGCCAAGTAGGTAAAAAGTTTTTTGCTTTCCAGAGTAAATTACTTCACAAAAGCAGTTGTAGTTCTATGTATTATAGAAGGGAATCACTTATTTTCTTTATTAAGTTAAAGTTCCTAAAGCTATGAAATTCCAGAAGGAGCCTAATTAGAAGCTGAAACTACTTACTTTCCTTTCCTGAATCACTGCCATGTCATGGAGGAGGGGCTTTTGTAGCTCAATAAAACTATGAACTATGCTATGCAGGGTTACCCACGTTTCTCAGGTCACTGTGGAGAGTTCTGACCAAAGTTGATCCACTGGAAAAGGAAATGGCAAACCACTTTGGTATCTTTGCCAAGAAAATCCCATGGGCAATATTAAAATGCTAAAAGATATGACACCAGAAGGTGACAACCCCCCCCCAGTTGTATTGTATGGTGTCCAACATGTTAGTGGAGGACAGAAGGGTCTGGCATACTATGGTCCACAGGGTTATGAAGAGTCAGACAGAACAACAACCGATTTACTTTGGAAGAAGTAGAAAAAGATGAATAAAAAGCAAGAGTAAAACAGGTAGTTATTTTGTTATTATGACATTTTAACATTTAATTAAAAATTTAATTTAGGAACGCATGCTTCAGTGCTTCCTGATCTTTATTCCAAAAGAAGAACATGACTTTTAGAAGGTGAGTCACAGTAATGATTTTTAAGAGCTTTTTTTTAAGTTTTAATGTAAGAAACTGAAGGTGACATAAGCATGATAATTATCTAAAGTGGAGATTTCTGGATATTGACCCATATGTGTCATGATTTGAGAAAAGATAGCAAATTATATCTGGATTATTCAGGAGGTTGATTTGCCAATTTGTAGGTTATCTGGGATCTTTGCTTTTACAGTGTCCTAGATATAGATCTTGAAATTATTTCAGACATCATTAAGTCCAGCCCTCTCATTTTACAGGTTAGGAAACTGAGGGTGAGAGAAGCTAAGTGATTTGTCAAAAGTCACACAGAAAATAAATGATAGAACCAGGGCTTAAATCCCATACCCTTTCTCCAAATTGAGGGCTCTTCCAAGTCTAGAACAAAGAAGAAGAAGAAAAGTGCAGGGATTCAAGGAAGCAGAACACAGTGTCAGAAACCTTTCTAAGAGGCTCCCAACATACCACAAATTACTGAGTGTGTTTTCTATGAGCCCAGGCACAAGGAAGATAGATAGTGTTTATTTCAAAATAGTATTCTTTTTTCTTTTTGCCCTTTTTTTAGAGGGCAATTGGGGTTAAGTGACTTTCCCAAGGTCACACAGCTAGTTTTTCTGTTAAGTTCTGAGACCAGATTTGAACTCAGGTCCTTCTGACTCCAGGACCTGTGCTCTATTCACTGCACCACCTAGCTGCCCAGTATTTTTTTTAATTAACTTTTGTTTATTTTTAGTTTACATCATTGATTTCCACAAGATTTTGAGTTACAAAGTTTTTCCACATCTTTCCCCTACCCAACTCCCCAAAACAGTGATCCCATTGTATAACACCTCCCCCAATCTGTTCTCTCCTATATCCTCCCCCATCACCCCTCTGACTTTCTAGTAGAGCAAGATGAATCTCCCTACCCCAGTGCCCGTATTTCTTATTTCCCAGTTGCACATAAATAATAATAATAATAATAATAGCAATTATATATATATATGTATATATACACACACATACAAATATGTATATGTATATACATATATATTTTTAACATATGATTTTAGAATTTTAAATTCTAGATTCTTTCCCTTCCTCCCTTGTCACCCACTCCCACTGGAAAGACAAGCAATTCAATACAGGCCGTACATGTGTAGTTACACAGAGCATCTCCACAATGGACATATTATGAAAAACTGACTATATTTCCCTCTTTCCTATTCTTCCACCCACTTGTTCTATTTTCTGCTTTGTCCCTGTCCCTTTACAAAAGTGTGTGCTTCTAACAACCCTCCCCCCCAACCTGCCTTCCCTGTCATCATCGCCTCTCTCGTCCCCTTCCTCCCTACTCTCCTGCAGGGCAAGATAACCATTTTAGAGTGTTTGTCATTCCCTCCCTAAGCCAAATTCAATGAGAGTAAGGTTGACCCATTCCCTTTTTGCCTTTCTGTTCTTCCCCTCCATTGTAAGACTTATCCCTTTCCTCTTCTATATGAAATGATTGACTCCATTCTGTCTCTCCCTGTCTCCTCTCATTCTATTCCTCCTCCACCTCTAAATTTTACCTTTTGAAATATCATCCCTTCCTATTCAATTGATCCTGTGCCCTCTGTCTATGTACACATATACATGCACATTCCCATATGTATTCATATGCATATATACCCTTCTATATAGAC
>CM053595.1:15428733-15449642 GCA_028646575.1 Pseudocheirus occidentalis
AACATCAGGGCAATTTTCTTTGAGGATTTCTTGAAGGATGCTTTCCAAGTTCTTTTTTTGGTCATGGCTTTCAGGTAAACCAATAATTTTCATATTGTCTCTTCTGGATCTATTTTCCAGGTCAGTGGTTTTATCAAGGAGATATTTCACATTGCTTTCTATTTTTTCATTTGTTTGTATTTGTTTAACAGTATCTTGGTTTCTCATAAAGTCATTAGCTTCCATTTGCTCCACTCTAATTCTGAAGGAATTATTCTGTTTACAATGCTTTTGAGATTCTTTTTCCATCTGACAAATTTGACTTTTTAAGACATTCTTCTCCTCACTTGCTTTCTGGGCCTCTTTTGCCATTTGGGTTAATCTATTTTTAAAGTGTTGTTTTCTTCAGTCAGGTCGTTGACTCTCTTTTCATGGTTTTCTTTCATCATTGTCATTTCTCTTCCCAATTTTTCTTCCACTTCCCTTATTTGCTTTTCAAAGTCCATTTTCAGTTGAGCTATAGCTTCTAGGCATTCTTCAATTGTCTTGGAAGCATTTGGTGTGGGAGTTCTAACTGTGTTGTCTTCCTCCTCTTTGAAGCTTTGATCCTTTTTGTCCACAAAAAAGTATTCTAGAGTTTTATTGCTGTTCTTATTTTGTTTCCTTTTCCTCATGTTGGCCAGTCAATTAATTGGTTGGTTTTTTTAGCTTTGTGGAACTCTGCTTCCAAGGGGCAAAGCTCTGTCCCAAATTTCTGGGGTTTTCACAGCTATTGGAGCTATTAAGGGGGTGCTGAAGCCCCCACCAGCTTTGGCTTGCTGAAAGTGCACCCCAGGACCACCACCCAAGACCACAATCCGGATCCAGGCTACTCAACGCAAGAGCCCTTGGCCCTGATCAATCATCTCAGCCCCCCTGCAGGGTCTGCAGGCCAGGAACTCTGAAGCAGTCCAGTGGAGGACAGATCCTGCCCTTCCCCCGCTGCCTCCTTGCCCTGGGGGCAGTTTGGCTGCACTGCTTTTTCTCCCCTGAAATTAGTTTGAAAGCTTCACTTTCACTGACCTTTCTCTAATTGATAGATGTGGAGATCACTTCAGGTGCTGTAGATCTGTTCTGGGGGTAGATTCACACTGCTGCTCGGCTCCTCCCGACCACCCTGGGGCCTGGCTGTGATTTTGTTTTCGGTTTTGGCCTGGGCTGGCCTTGGCTCCCGGCCTGCCGGATGACCCCCCCCCCCACCCCGCCGAGCTGCCATCAGCAAGAGATATTTTCTGTATTTTTGTGAGTTTGGGAGCCTTAAAATGTGCTTAGAGTCATTTTATGGGTATTTAGAGTGGCTGTGTGGGAGCTGCAGAATGTTGCTGCTTCTATGCCGCCATCTTCACTCATACTCTAGTCCAATAATTTTTAAATTGTCTCTCCTGGATCTATTTTCCAGGTCAGTGTTTTTTTTTCAAGGAGATATTTCGCACAGCCTTCTATTTTTTCATTTGTTTGGATCTTTTTAATGGTATCTTGATTTCTCATAAAGTCATTTGCCTTCATTTGCTTTAATTTAATTTTGGTGGAATTATTCTCTTCAGTGACTTTTTGAAATTCCTTTTCCATATGGGCAATTTGACTTTTTAAAGCATTCTTCTTCTCATTGGGTTTTTGGGCCTCTTTTGCCGTTTGAGTTAATCTATTTTTTAAGGTGTGATTTTCTTCAGTTGGGTTGTTGACTCTCTTTGCATGATTTTCTTGCATCATTCTCATTTCTCTTTCTAATTTTGACATTTCTATGTTAACACAGGCCCACTAAAAGGAGAAAAAATAGAAAGCCTAAATCATAAATTACTTAACCAATTGAAACAGTATAGCACACATGACTGGAACGGAATATAATAAAGACTCTCGGTTTCCTCCCAGGATTAATCAGAGCCTCCATATCCCCATGCAGGAAGATAGAGTTCACATTTCTGTGGGGAACAAGCAGTAGTGGGTTCTACGAAAGTAGGGGTTTCTTTATTTCAATATCCTCCTCTGAACATGAATCCTGGTCATTTCTATTCCCATAGTAGTTTTATATGGTTTGATTCTTTCTCCTTTACCTGTGTATTTTTTATGGTGATAGCTTAATTATTTGTAGTCACCTCTAGCCTAAAGGAAATGGTGCCTTTAACCCTAGATCTTCAATTCTCCCCTCTAGCCTGAAACCAAAGCCAAACCTCCAACATTCTGTAAGTCCCCACAGTCAGGAGCTTTCTGTCTCATTGCTTTTGTACTCACTGGGCCTGTGCAGGTTCCTTTTTGCCCCCACCACTCTTCACAGCACTGCTGGGTCTGGTGTTCCTGATCAGGAGAGGTTCCTTTGATCTCCCTGGGCTCAGAAACTCAACTCCTCTCACTATCCCAACAGTAAAAGTCCTGTGACTGGGGCAAAGGTAGCCTCTCAAACCAACTAACCCCAGGGCTTACTGCCTGTTGTTTAAGAGGCTTACAGCTTGATCTCAAAATGGAACCTAGCCTGGAGGTAATTACACTTTATTACTCTTGACAAAGACCAAATCTCATCCTAGTATTTTTCTTCCAATCTTCTCAAATTGTCCCAAAAGGACCCCATATTGCCCCGTTATTATGTATTTCCACCCACACTTTGTTCACCCTAAGGTGCTATTTTAACTCTTTGGTGCAAGAAAATCTTAAGAGTTTGGAATTTTTCAATCTACTCCACCATATTCCCAGTACTCTCTACTAATGTTCTTTACAATAACTTATAGTTGGTATGAATTAATTGTTTTTATTCAGTCATTTCAGTTGTGTCTGATTCTTCATGACCCCTTTTGTGGTTTTCTTGGCAAAAATGCTAGAGTAACTTGCTATTTCCTTCTCCAACTAATTTTACATATGGGAAAACTATGCCAAACTGAATTAAATGACTTGCTGAAGGTCACACAGCTAATAAGTGTCTGAATCTGGATTTGAACTCAGGTCTTCCTGACTCTACGTCCATGTACTCCACCACCTAGCTGCCCAAGTTGGTATTAGAGGTGAACAATTTTCATATGTAATTGCTGCAGTAGAACTCAGAGTTTGAAATATGACTGATATATGAAATTCTGCCTGTAGAAGTAAGACCTAATGATGATCTAAGCCTTGTGTGGAATTGCATCTTGTTACTATGGATTGTATGCTGAAATAACCAGTGGAAGCCTCCCTTCTTAAGGAAAAGAAACATCTGAATTAAGCATGACGTTATATATTTATGTTTGAATACTGAATTAATAGTTTTCTTTGAAATATCTCACACTTTTTTGCTGCTTCTTGATTTGATAATTCCTCTTCATTTTGTTCTTGTTTGATTAGAACTGGAATTCTGTGTTTCATTCTGGGTGCCACAGTTTAAGAAAGACATTGCTAAGCTAGATGCTATCCAGCTGTGGACAACCTTTTGTCGTATGAGGTTCAGTTGAAAGAATTCAGGATGTTTACTTCAATAGCTTATTTTTTTAAACTTTTCGTATTCAGGCTTTATCTTCCCTGCTCTAATGAAGAGAAGTTTTTTAAAGGTCATGCTAACGATGGTTTTGAGAATCTGAACCAAACAGGTTGTGCACTCTTAAGATATCAACCTTCTTCCAGGTTTGATGAATGTGTACCAAAGCTGACCTGTACCAAAGGAAGACAATTCATAAAAATTGTTCATAAAATCACAGGTTTGTACTCTGGCAAATCAAGACCTCCAAAGCCTCCAAAAACATATCAGATAGATCAGGGGTCTCAAACAACAGATTTAGATCAAATTCCTAGTCACTTGTTTTTGTTTGTTGTGCAGTCATTTTAGTCATAAAATTGGGACTTTCTTGGTAAAGATACTGGAGTGGTTCCTGTTTCCTTCTCCAGTTCATTTTCTAGATGTGGAACTGAGGTAAATAGGGTAAAGTGACTTGCCCAGGGTCACACACCTAATAAGTGTCTGAGATGCATCTTCCTTACTCTAGGTCCAACACTCTATCCATTGTTCTACCTAGCTGCGCAGTTTGTTTTTGTGGGCCTATTTAAAAAGACAATTACACTTTATTTCAAAATGGAAATGTCTCTAGGGACCATACAAAAACAGGCTTGTGGATCAGATGTGACTCAAAGGCCGCAGTTTGCTGATCTCTAAACTAGATTGTTATCTGTGTCTCAAAGGAGGTAATAATTCTATATACATAGGAAAAATCTAGTCTCAAAATTGCTGTGCTGCTGAAAATTCACTACTGCTTGTTCTCTACAGAAATGTAAACTCTCTATCTTCCTGCATGGCTTTATGGAGGCTCTGATTAATCCTGGGAGGAAACCCAGAGTCTTTCTCTGCCATCTTCTGTTCCAATCATGTGTGCCATACTGCTTCATTTGGTTAAGTAATTTATGACTTTGGCTTTCTCTTTTTTTTCCTTTTAGTGGGCCTGTGTTAACATAAAATCATTCATTCAGATAACATTCATTACTCACTTAAGGGGACTGAACAAGAGAGACTGAACACTTTTCTAACCTCTGAAAATTGCTCTTTGAATCCAGGGCAACTGATGATAGGAACAGTCTGGAATTATTAGTTCAACTGAATGACCTTATTTGAGGGAACATTAGTAAAACATGATTACATTTATCCAAGTCATTGACAAAAAGGGTTAGACAACACAAGGCCAATTTCAGATCTCTAGGGTACTCTTCTGGAGACTCCTGCCGAAGTAAAAGCCTGATGTAGATGTTAGGTTGAAATTATATAAGTTTGAAGCTGTCAAGTTTAAGTTCTGAAGTACTGCCAAATACCTGGGTCACACAGTCACCTTTAAAAGATAGAATCACTCCTAGTAAATAGTATGGCAGAAACTCAACACAGACCAGCATCTTACACCAGATACCAAAGTATCAAAATGGAATTTAGACTTAAAGGGCGAAGCCATAAACACATTAGAAGAGCAAGAAATAGTTTACATGTCAGATCTATGGAGAAGGAAAAAATTTATGACCAAACAAGAAATAGAGAACATTATGAAATGCAAAATGGATAATTTTCATTGCATTAAATTTAAAAGGTTTTGCACCTAATCCAACCAAGATTAGAAGGAAAGCAGAAAGCTGGGTAACAATTTTTATTGCCAGTGTTTCTGATAAAGGCCTCATTTCTAAAATATTTAGAGAACTGCATCAGATTCATAGGAATACAAGTCATTCCCCAACTGATAAAAAATCAAAAGATATGAACAAGCAGTTTTCAGAGGAAGAAATTAAAACTATCTATAGTCACATGAAAAAATGCTCTAAATCACTATCAATTAGAGAAATGCAAACCAAAGCAACTCTGAAGTACTACTTTACACTTATCAGAATGGGTGATATGAAAGAAAAAGAAAATGATAAATGTTGGTAAAGATGTGGGAAAATTAGAACACTAATGCATTGTTGCTGGAGCTGTGAACTTATCTGACCATTCTGGAGAGTAACTTGGAACTATGCCCAAAGGGCTATAAAACTGCATAGTCTCTGATCCAGTAATACCACTACTAAATATGAAACCCAAAGAGATCATATAAAAGGGGAAAGGATCTATATTTACAAAAATATTAATAACAGCTCTTTTTTGTGGTGGCAAAGAATTGGAAATTGAAAAGATGCCCATCAATTAGGGAATGGCTGAACAAGTTGTGGTATACGAATGTAATGGAATACTATGGTTCTATAACAAATGATGGGCAGGCAGATTTCAGAAAAAGCTGGAAAGACTTACATGAACTGATGTTGAATGACGTGAGAAGAACCAGGAGAACAATGTACATAGTAACAGAAGCATTGTGCAATCATCCATTTTGATAGACCTAGCTCTTCTCAGCAATACGATGATCTTACACAATTTAAAAAGATTCATAATGGAAAATGCTATCCAAATCCAGAGAAAGAACTATAGAGGGTGAATGCAGCTAAAAGCATATTATTTTGCTTTTTTTTCTTGTGGCTTTTCCCTTTTGCTCTCATTCTTCTTTCACAACATGACTAATGTGGAAACCTGTTTATATATAATTGTACTTGTATAAGCTGTATCAATTGCTTGCTGTCTTGGGGAGGGAGGAGGGAAGGAGGGAAGTAGAAAAAAATCTGGAACTCAAAATCTTATGAACGTGAATGTTGAAAGCTCTCTTTATATATAGTTGGGAAAATAAAATACTATTAATTTGGGGGGGGGGGAGAAGATAGGAGCTATCACAGGGTGGTTATATACAGAGAATTGGCCGTAATCAAAAGACTTTTCTAGGATTTTGTGGAGATTATTGGGAGTTTGTGAAGACTAATGCCAACATTGTTAAGCCTGTCAGAATTCTGAGCAAAATTTTAGCATTAGAAGGGATATTAGTAGCCATCTAGTATGACTCAGAGCCAAAAAGGCGTGGCCCACTATAACCCTCCTAACAACTATAACATGTTCGTTTTGCTTAAAGACTTCCAAAAAAGGGGAACCCTCTACCTCTCAAGGCAGTTCATCCTTCATTTGGATATCCTTAATGATTAGGAAATTTATCCTGACATGGAGCCTAAATTTCCCTCTTTGCATCTTCTACAACTGTTTCTGGCACTGCTTTCTGGAACCTACTAGAACAGGATAATTCCTCTTTCGAATGACAGACCTTAAAATATTTGAAGGTAGCTATCATGTATCCTGTAAGTCTTCTCTTCTCTTCTCCAAAGTACATACCCTCAACCTTCAACTAATCCTCAGAAAGTATAGAGAATTTACTTCTGCCATTCTGGTTGTCCACCTCTGGACAATATCCAGTTTAATCAAATACTTTGTAATCTATAATATCCAGAATGAACCCAATGCTCCAACTGTGGTATAACTAAAGGAAAACATAGAAGAGTTATCATTCCCATATTCCTGGAAACTATGCTTTTCCTTTTCTGTATGACAAATTTATTTTACTTTAATTCACAGAAGAAAACAATAATATCCATAACTGTACAATAAAAAGATGATTGCACATGAAACTGCAAATATACTATGTATAACTTGCTATTCCCTCCAAATATACAGCAAAGTTATCATGTAGATTTCTCCTTTTTCTTCTCTCGCCCCTTCTCTTAATGTCCACCAAGACTACATTGACTTTTTTGGTTACCATGTCACAGGCCTAAGATTATATTTGAGATCGAAGTTCACTGAAATTCAGAATTTCTGATTTTCAGAATTACTGTTGTCTAATCAAACTTCCTCCATATTTTTTCTTGAAAAGCTAATTTTTTTAACCCAAGTATAAGTATATTATCTATTGGTTGTTGTTCAGCTGTTTGTCATGCCCAACTTTATGACTCCATATGGGGTTTTCTTGGTGAAGATGCTGGAGTGGTTTTCCATTTCCTTCCCCAATTTATTTTACAGATGAGGAAACTGAGGCAAACAGAGTTAAGTGATTTGTCCAAGGTCATAATCTACTGTGTCTGAGAACAGATTTTAACTCAGGAGGACAAGTCTTCCTGACTACAAGTTTAGCACTCTATCCACTGCGCCACCTAGCTGCACCAAGTGTAAGATTTCATATTTATCTATATTGGATTTTATCTTATTAGATTCAGCTCCAGACTGTCAACAGCCTGACTCTTTGTGTTGTCTACAAACTGAGTTAGTAAATGAATTGTACATTTATCCAAGTCATTGACAAAAAAGGTTAGACAACACAAGACCAATTACAGATCTCTAGGGTACTCTTCTGGAGACTCCTGCCAAGGTATCATTGGATGATTGATGACTATTGTGTGAATAAAGCCCTTAAATCACGTCCAAATTCACTTGATTGTATTGCCATCTAGTTCATATCTCTCCATTGTTTCCACAAGAGTAGAATAAGATAACTTTAAAGCAGCATTTGCTAAAATCTAGGTAAATTATATCCCTGGCATTCTTTGATAAGCCATTTTAGTAACTATAAAAAAAATTAAGGGTTCCCTAAATGAGACCTTGCTGGCTCTTCCTAATTTCCTTTACACAAGCCATCTCTTTAATAATTCATCCTATAATTTTCCCAGGAATTGAAAGCAAGCTCCAAGGCTTATACTTTGCAGATACATTTCACTTTTCTTTCCTCTTGAAATTTGAAAACTTCTTGTTCTGCAGGCATGTACTACCTTTCTCAATCTCTATCGTCCATCCATATCACTGACAATGTCTCAAGATTGAAATTCACCAATTCTTTCAGTCACCAAGAATATAGTTCATACCTTAAATTCATCAAAGGCAACTATTCGTTCTGTTACAATGTCTTTACTTATGTTGTATGTCAAGTCTTAACCATTTTTGCCCAGAATTTTCAAGTCTAAAGGTCATTATAAAGAGAGAAAAAAGAAACATAATAAGAGCTGAGCATGTTTGTCTTTCCTTTCTAGTCAATAATCATTGTTCTATCCATTCTGATCAGTCCTATCTCTTCTTTGGTTCCTTCCTGAGTATCCTGTGTGGGGTTAAAGAGGTGCTGTCCTTTCTCCACATAGTATAAATATTGAACTTTGATTACATGCAGTTAAAACACAAGTAATGGACTAGATTGCCATTCATCAGCATGCATAAAGAGTAGACAAGGTGTCCCAGCACAGCTGGTCCATATTATATGCATTCCTATGCTTGGCTGATCCTACTTGAGGTACAAGAAGCAGTTGCCGTCACTCAATGCATTCTTCTTTACATATACGAAAGAACTACTGGTTATTGTAGAAACTTGAGTTAGAATAGAACCCCAGAGCTTAGAAGAGACGCTATAGGTCTAAGATTTATGTATGAAGTGGGAGACCACATTTTGATGTGTTCAAAAGAAAGCACCACTAACTCTTGCTTCATACTAAAGGTATGGGGATACTGTGGTGTAGCACTACCATTAAAGTGTGTATGGAAGCCAGGTTCCATGCCAGCCAATTATGAACTCTATTATGGCTTTACAAGGTTCACTATTGAACTCAATGAATTAGATCCCGTCTTGAAAGAGCTCTTTCCTCACGTAGAGCCTCAATTCTGGCCAGATAAAGGTTTTTGGGAAAAGAGAATTTAGAAGCAACAGTTGTTAAGAAGCAGAAAGTAGAAGAGTTCCAAAGATCTTGAAGGTGATACATGCAAGAAAATCACCTGGAACCCATGTCAATTTTTTTTTCAAAGAGAAGCATGGGTTTCTCATTGAAGAGATTATCTGAAGTCCTTCTGGAAATAAGAAGAAAAAATGGTGTCCCTCCACCAGTAAACGGACTGGTCAATGAGATCATGAGATTCAAACACACTGGTTAAAAACTAGCCGTGTGACCTTGGGCAAGTCACTTAACCCCAACTGCCCTCCAAAAAAAAAGGCAATAAATAAATAAAAAACAAACACACTGGTCAATGAAATACTGAAACTAACAGGGGTCCCTCCCCCATGGGCAAATGGGCTGAACAATGAAATAATAATGTGCCTAGATATTTGCAAAACTCTGAACTACCACTGACCCCTTGCCTATGTGTCAATGGTTACCTCACCTTTCTGTCCCTGATTACCTTACTGGTTTGTTCCTGATTACCCTCTCTACCCACAACAGGTTTTCCTCTATAAGAATCCCTAGCTTCTCCTGACTAGGGGTGAGACCTTCCCTTCAGGAACTGCCCCCCTTTAAATTGGGGTCTCCCTTAAGCTGCTGTCTCCCTTAAGGGGCTGCTGCTTCCCTTAAAGAAGTGACTTCCTAGAGGAGATGCCTCCCTTAAGGAAGAACCTTTTTGGTGGATTACCTGGAATAAATGTCTTTACTTGACTTGGAGACAGCCTGAGTGAATTCCTTCAAGACAACCCCAATACACAAACCTTCTACCTTATCATTTGCATCTTGAACTTCAACATAATGACACCTATTTGGAACTTTGAAAAGACCCTGGCTTTAGTAAAGTAGAAAATCTTGTACTCTGGTAACCTACATAACACCGCAGTGCACATATCACACTATGGATGAATAAATAATTATGTACAATGATATTTCTTCTTTTTAAAAAAATATTTATTTTTAGTTTTCAAAATTTACTTCCATAAGATGTTGAGTTTCAAATTTTCTCCCCATCCCTCCCCCCCACCACCCCAATATGGTATATAATTAGATATAGGCAGTACTTGTGCATTCATATTAAACATTTTTACATTAGTCATGTTGTAAAGAAGAATTTGAGCCAATGGGAAAAATGACAAGAAAGAAGAAATGAGCAAATGGTATGCTTTGATCTGCATTTAGACTCCATAGTTGTTGTATGTGTTTTGTTTTTCTATATGTGGATTGCGTTTTCCTTCATGAGTCTTTTGAAGTTATCTTAAATCCTTACATTGCTAAAAAGAGATGTCTATCAAAGTCAGTCATGATACAATGTTGCTGTTACTGGATACAATGTTCTCTTGGATCTATTCAATTCATTCAACATCATACAATGATGCTTCTTATACCTAAGCATGGTTTGTGGGTTTACAGAAAACTTGCCGTCTGCTTTTCTATTCATTTTTTAATAATGAATTTTTAAAAGTGCATTAGACCAGGCCCCTGACTACTTTGCAGTCCTTTCTGTTTTGCATCTATCCTTAAAACACCTTCACCTTCAAAACTGCAGAATACACCCCTGACCAGGGCCCTAGGGATAGTGGGGGGAGGGCCATATATTGATTGAGCTGGGGGAATTCAGGGGGTGCATGTGTGTGATTGTGTGTGATTGCCCCAAAGTGCACTGATAACTAAGACCCCAGGACAGTTCCCCTGTCTCCCCTCCCCAAACTTTTCTAGGACTCTTCCCCCTCCCTCCTGAAGACTGTACCTTGCCCCTCTGACAGCCAGTAGTCTGTGGTTGCTCAGGACTCTGAGAAGCTAAAGAAAAACCATTGAAGAAAAGACTAGAGACAGAGCAAAAACAGCATCCTGGCTGGCCCTGGACTTGGGGGTTCTGTACACTTCGCCCAGCCCAGCTTTCTGGGGGCGGTTTTTCCTGTTGTTATTTTTCATTGTTGCACAGCTCTGCCCCAGTGGGGGTCTTTTGTACACTTCGCGCAGCCTAGCATGGAGCTACTTGGGTAAAAAAAAAATCAAACAAGTTCAAATAAAGTATGGCCTGTCGCAGAAAAAAAAACTGCAGAATAAAGGTAGCAGATGAAAGTAATCCAAAGTTCATAGAGTTTGTAAAGAAAAAAAAATAAGCTGCAACTGGTGCTTAAAGTTGTCCCTCCCACCTCCACCCGCCAAATAATTTCCATTAAGTCTATTGTAAACTTGTCCTCTTAATAAGGTGAACAAAAGATCAAGAACAAAAGTCCATTTCTTACTGAAATCCATTAAGGGCGGAAACTTGAAATTGAACAAAGAGTACCTCTTTTTCAGACTTCCATCTTCCCTATCCCCTGGAGCATTTGAGAACTTGGTCTCAGCACGGTCTCCTCTTTCTAGATCCCCTGAAGAGACAGAACTATGACCCACCCTTTTCCTTAAGACTGTCTCTATTGAAGCTAAGAAGTTCTTGTAGTCCTTGCAAGGAATGGTCAAGAAAGAAAAACAGGTGTGAGTATTAATATCAAGTTAATACCATATATTTTAATATATTGTGAGGGAAGAGAGGGAGAGGTAATAAGCATTTATTAACCACCTATGTGCCAGATACTATACTAAGTAGGCACTTTAAAAATGTTATCATATTTTCTTTTATTTGATCCTCACAACAACCTTGGGAGGCATTTGTTATCATTATCACCATTTTCCAGTTGAGGAAACTGAGGCAGACTGAAATTAAGTGATTGCCCAAGGTCACACAGCTAATAAGTTTCTGAAACCAGCTTTCAACTCAGGTACTCCTGACTTCAAGCCTAACACTATCCTCTGTTCAAGTTTTCAATGCTTCTACCTTAAATCAATGTATTGTAGAGTAAAATCATGTATGAGGCAATGGGGGAACTTTACCAGCTTGAACATTTTCTCTCTCTCTCTCTCTCTCTCTCTCTCTCTCTCTCTCTCTCACACACACACACACACACACACACACACACACACACACCACAAAGTAAATGAAATTCTGTCGGACTCATGCCTCAAATGTACAGTGTAGTATTAATATTTTTTGTTCAACACAAGAATCAAGAACTCTAGAGTTCTGCCATATGACTCTCAGGGAGCCAAATAACCTCATAACTTGAGTCATCCCCTGCCAAGTGCACAGCGAATGCTGAGGACTAAGAGGAAGGCAAAGTGAAGTTAAGATATGGCACTTCTATGGTATACCTATAATGCTAATAACAATGACACCAGAATATTTATGCTATTTCTTCTTTTGTTTGCATTAGAACTATTTTTACCGATCATTTTGTGTTTGGGAGTCTCAGAATATAATGTCGCTTAAGACTGACAACCAGGCTGTTTCTTTCTGAGAGATAAGCTAAAGGAGGAGTGCTATGTACCGCTAACTTCAGCTCAGAAGAACTCTGAAAGGAGAAAATGATAATGGTATGTCTGAAGTTATTCTAAGGAATTCTACCAAGGGGACAAGTTCCTGCTGCCAAATAGTAAGAAACCTGGGCAACCTGACAATCTACAAGATGACCTGAGAGACCAGTCACAATCTTGCAAAGACTACACATCACATCATTTCACATCCTATCTACAGGGTAATGGACTCTCTGGTTTTCAGGAAAGAAAGGAATAATGAAGAATTGGTCCAACAGGCTCCAAAGTGGAGTCATAGACCAGATACAGATATACTGTTAGGGGTAGATAATAAAGAAATTGTTTGCAAGATTACATAACATGCCAAAATTCAGGAAAGTTAGTCCAATTGGTCTCAATCAGAAAGAGATCCATGTTCTAACAAGAGAGAGAACTAGAGCCATTATCCATGATTTTCCTGCCTTCTATTCCAGTGGTGGAATAGAATAGTTCCCTAGGGAACAAAGACCATCCACACTAGCTGAAGATGGTGACAGCCCATGTAATTCACAAGTTCAGAAATAAGAACATATAATCACTGGACTTTAAGACACTTTGGGGCCATTTATAAGATCAGAAATAGAACTATAGTAGAACAATAGGTCTCAGAATAGCAAGGGTATAGAATAGCAACAGGTCATAGTAATATTATCTACTTAACAGATGATGTTCAAGTACAATAAGTGAAGAAATTACACATGTAGCCAGACCATGACTATTAATGTAATGCTTGTATTTCACACTCTTCATTCCAGGGGCATTGGAGGAGATGTGGTGGTTTGCTCAGAGGTGCGGTTGTTGGGAGTTTTTGCTCTTAATGCTTGCTCTGTATATCACAATGATTTCTATCTTAAGGAAATTCTTTTTACAAACATGTATTTTATTTTCATGTTACCCAGATTTTCCTATGTGTCTGTCTCTCCTTGTGTCCTTCCCAAAGAGTCATCCTTCATAACAAAGCTTTTGTAGATCAACATATCAAACAAATCTGACATTGTGTGCAGTTTTACCTTTACAGTTCTCACCTCTGTGAAAACAAAGCAGAAAGAAGTACGTTTTGGTATTTCTTCTTTAAGTCAAACTTGATCTTTATACTTTCAAAGCAGCCACATTTTGATTGTTTTGCTGCTCTTCCTTCCATTTATACTTGTGTAGTCACTGCAGTCATGTTTTCCTAGTTCTGCTTACTTCAATTTGTATCAGCGCAGAAACATTTTACATGTTTCACCATATTCTTTTTAAAAATTGATCTGTTTATTTACTTTTGGTTTACAAGATTCAGTTCCACAGTCCCTTGAGTATCAAATTTTCTCCCCTCCTTCCCCTCACCCATGGTAGCTTACAATCAAGTATAGGATCTGCAAATGCTTTCACGTTGGACATTAGTCTGAGAAACAAAACCAAACATGGAAAAGAACAATAGCATGTAGTTTGCTTCAGTCTCCACTTAAACTCTGTTCTTTCTAGATATTTCTCTAAATGTAGACATCTCCTTCCATCCTAAGATTTTTAGAGATGTCTTATAACTGTGTTGCTGGGGAGAGTCCAGTTTATCAAAGTTGGTCATCACATAAATATTGTTTCTGTGATTGTGTACAAATTTCTCCTGGTTCTGCTCTTCTCGCTTAGCATCAGTTTGTTTAAGTCTCTCCAGGTAAATATGAAGTCCATCTGTTCCTCATTTCTTATAGCACAATAATATTCCATTACATTCATATACCACAACTTGTTTAGCCATTCCCCAATTGAGGAGCATCCTCTTAATTTCCAGTTTTTTGCCACCACAAAGAGAGCTGCAAGAAATATTTTTGTACATATCAGTCTTCCTCCCACTTCCATGATCTCTTTGGGATACAACCCCAGAAGTGGCATTACTGGGTCAAAGGGTGTGCAATTATTTATAGCCCTTTGGGCATAGTTCCAGAATGGTTGAATCAGTTCACAACTCTACCAACAAAGCATTAGTGTTCCAATTTTTCCACATCTCCAGCATTTGTCATTTTCCTGTTTTGTCATCTTAGCCAATCTGACTCGTGAGATGTGGTGTCTCAAAGTTGTTTTGATTGGTGTTTCTTGAATCAATAGTGATTTAGAGCATTTTTTCTTATGCTTATAGATAGCTTTCATTTCTACCTCTGAAAATTGCCTGTTCATATCCTTTGCCCATTTATCAATTGGGGATTTGTTTGTATTCTTATAAATTTTACTTGATTCCCTGTATATTTTAGAAATGAGGCCTTTATCAGAGATATTGGTTGTAAAAATTCTTTCCCAACTTTCCACTTCCTTCTTAATCTTGGTTTCATTGGCTTTGTTTGTACAGAACCTTTTCAATTTAATGTAATCAAGAGTATCCATTTTGCATTTTATAATGCTCTCTGACTCTTCTTTGGTTATAAAGTCTTCCCTACTCCATAAATCTGACAGGTAAACTATTTTCTGCCATACTATACTCCACTTTTCCCAGCAGTTTTTGTCAAATAGTGAGTTCTTATCCCCAAAACTGGGGTCTTTGAGTTTATTAGACAGTATGTTACTATAATCATTGCGATACAATTAAGGTTTTTGTACCCACTCTATTCCACTAATCCACTACTCTATTCCTCAGCCAGTACCAAGTAGTTTTGATGCCTGCTGCTTTATAGCACAGATTAAAATCTGGTACAGCTAGGCCACCTTCCCAAGCATTTCTTTTCATTAATTGACTTGATATTCTGTTCTTATTTTTTTGTTCTTCCAAATGAATTTTGTCACTATTTTTTCTAGCTCTATAAATTAATTTTTGGTAGATTGATTGGTATGGCACATAATATGTAATTTAATTTAGGTAAAATTGTCATTTTTATTATATTAGCTCAACCCAGCCATGAGCAATTGATGTTTTTCCAATTAGTTAGGTCTGATTTTATTCATGTGAAAAGTGTTTTATAGTTGTAGTCATATAGGTACTGGGTTCCATATTCTTTCTATTCATAATTTCTTACACTCCATTACATTCATGTACCATAATTTGTTTAGTCAATGGACAGGCATCTTCTTTGTTTCCAAATCTTTGCTATCACAAAAAGTACTGCAACAAATATTTTAGAATATACAAAAGCTTTGATTGTTTCATTGATCTCCTTGTGGAATTTCTGAGTCAAAGGATATGGACATTTTAGTAACTTTGTAAAGCATAATTCCCAAATGCTTTGCAGGATGGTTGAGACAATCCACCAAGTGAAAGGTGTTTAGTCTGTCTGCTTGTGTGTTTTTTACCCACTAATATGGACATTTCCCACCTTATGTCACCTTTGCCCATTTGTTGAATATGAAGTGAAATTTCAGAGTTGCTTTGAATGGTATTTTTATTAGTGATTTGGAATATTGTTTTATATGGTTGTTAATAGTTTCTTATTCTCTTTTTGAGAACTATTTCTTCATATCCCTTAACTACTTATCTATGATAAAATAGATTTTGGACATAGGTATTTATTTTAGATGCTTATGTGTTGGATATTAAACTCTTATCAGATATATTTCTTACAAAGATGTTTTTCCTAGTTAGCTTCTTCCCTTCTTCTAGAAATATAAACTTTAGTAACTTTTTTTTTTCACTATCATGTTATGCCTTGTAAACAGCTGATTTTTTTCCATGGAGAATTCAGGGTGGGAATGAGAATGCAGAGAATTATTGTGAGTAGTCTAAACCCTTTTTAGGTTCTTTAGGTAACAGTTTGGAGGACCTGTCAAAGGCAGATCATTGGGGGCTTCCAAAGTTTTTTTTAAGAGGAGACATAATCAACACCAGGCAGTTACATGGCACAGTGGATAAAGTACTGAACCTGGAGTCAGGCAGACTCATCGTCTTGAGTTCAAATTCAGCCTCAGATACTTACTAGCTTTGTGACCCTGGACACTACCTGTATCAGTTTCCTCATTTGTACAATGATCTGGAAAAAGAAATAGCAAACCATTCCAGTATCTTTGCCAAGAAAACACCAAATACAGTCACAAAGAGTTGAACATGACTGGAAAAGGACTGTACAACAAAATGATGAACACTGTGCTATCTTCCCTCCCAGAGACGTGCCAACTATATTGCTCATTGGGGAAATACTCCTCCTTCTTCCTATTCTCTTTCCAGTTTTGGAAATTTGAACCATGATTAAATAAACTCTGATACTTTTCCTGTATGCGGATTGTCAAATCTATTGCCTTGTATCCCCACTCATTAACCCTGTAACTTTTCAGATCAAAATGCCTCTTCCTGGCCACCCTTCCAACTATATGTGTGGTTCTCCCATGGGAATGTTAGCTCCTTTAGGGCGGGGTCTTATCTTGCTTTTCTGTTTACATTCCCAGAGTTTTATAAACAGTAAGTGTTTAATAAAACTTTATTGGGTCATTCCTTCATTCATTTATTCTTAGATTCTTAGAAAGAATGCTAGAGTTAAAGGGGACTTTAAAGACAATCTGGTCCAATTATCCTTATTATATGGATAAGGAAATTCAAGCTCAGAAAGTCTAACTGATTCGGTCAAGGCCCCATAGCTAGTGAATGATAGAGCTGGGTTATAGCCTAACTTTCCCAACTTCTGGTCCAATGCTTTTTTCTGCTATCAATACCTTAACCACTACTTTGAATTCCATTCTCATTTCCTAAGTCCAACTTCCTTCTCTACCCACCTGCCTCTCCTCCACAAACCACTAAGTGGTATCTGTCCACTTAATCAACCTGCCCTTTATTCCATTATTCAAGTGAAAGAGACAGACCTGTCATCCAAAGAGATAGATTGCTGACCCTTGATAAATGGTCCATTTTAACTGTGTAAGCAAATGAAATTTTGCGGCTTTGGGGGATTATCTACACTTGCTAGTGAATAATTGCTTTTCTGACTGCTGTACAGGACTAGCTTTAGGGAAAATGTCAACTTAAGCACAATCTGTCACACTCCATTTACTGAAAGCTTCCCTCATCTTGGGGGATCTTCCTCCCCCTCCCTCTCAAAAGTTCAAGGGCACTTCTTCCCTTTCCCTAGTTAAAATTTTTCAAGAAAGTATGGGAAGCAGATGACAAGGAAAGAAAGAAACGAGCATTTATTAAGCTTAATAATGCATGCCAGGCACTGTGCTTTAGCCAAAAAAATATCTGAAACCAAATTTGAATTCAGGTCTTCCTGACTTCCTGACTTCACTCTCTTTATTGCACCATTTAGTGGCCCCTGGGCATTGAGTATCACAAGACAGTCTGTGTGGGTCCAAAAAAGTCATACCTATAGAAGAGGTGATCCATTTCCTCAGGAAATAAATGTAGTCCAGGCTCCATAGCTTGGCTAATGGCCTCTAACCCAAGGAAGAAGCAGATGGGGAAGGAACCAGGCCAGGAAAGACACTGGGGGAAAGAGAATTTAAGAAAAGAGTGGGAGTCTTGACATAACACAAACCTGCTTAGCATTTTTATAGAAAAATCACCAAAGATAGAACCATGAAGCTCATGTAAGGACAAAGTATGAACAGTAATGGAAGCATCTTGGCATGAATCCCTAGTGATCCCATCCTATCTATGGTTCTGATCAAGGGACATTTTTTTTCTGTAGTCTCATTCTTTCTCTATTAGAAAAGGGGGGAGGACTTTTCTTACACAAAAAGGTTAAGCGCCCTGGTCTAAAGTGAAAACTAAATCATAGAGAAAATTCTTCCACCAAGAGAAAAACGGTAAAATAGAGAAATGCTTCTTTTCTAGAGAAGAAACTAATGGAACTAGAGTATTTTCTCTCTGTTTTACTAAATGTTCTCTCTTAGAGGAAGAATTTATCTCTTTGATTTAGCTTTCCCTCTATACTCAGGGTTATTAAACTTTTTCGTTATGTCATGGATCCCTTTGACAATTTGATAAAAGCTATGGATACCTTCTCAGAATAATGCTTAAAATGTGAAAAAACCAAAACAAACACAAACCAAAAAAAAAACCCTTAGCATTGTAAGAGAAACCAATTGTATTGAAATGAGGTCATCATTTTTTTTTCTTTCATGGACCCCAGCTTAAGAACCCTGGCCACAGAGAAAATATCTCTTGGTCTAAAGAGGAAACAAAATCCATAGAGAAATCTGTTGCTAGAGATGGTGATGGAAAAACTAGAATGGGCTATTAATGAAGCCCCCCCCCATTCCTAGTAGCTTCTGAAGGGTAGAGGAGCCAGTGTACATTGTCACCTAGCATATTTCAGCATCAGGAATTTGCTCTGGCACTTTTACAGAAATGGATCATTTTCTATTGGCTTTAAGGTCAGGAAAGAAAAGATTATAGGCTAGTTTCTCATGGATTTCTTTCATTTGATCAGGTCACTTTGTAACCTACTGTTCTGAATCTATATGGATTTTATAGTCATTTCAGACCAGCACAATTCTGACTATGTTCTACTTATTTTTACAATAGATAAAAGTTGCTCCTACTTAAACATTAGGAGGGATGGCATAATTCTAGGTGGCTTTATAAGGTCCTTCACAGTACTGGAATGACAAGGAGACCATAGAGAAAATATTCCTTTGTCTGAAGGAGGGCCTCTTAACCTGGATTCCACAGACCACCAAAGGGATCCATGACACAGAAAAGGTTAAGAGCCATAACTCTGGGATCTTCGAGGCAACAATTCTCAACCTGTGGGTTATGTTCAATGTGTAACAATGAAAATACATCCTGCATATCAGATAGATTCATAACAGCAGCACAATTACAGTTACAAAGTAGCAACAAAAATAATTTTATGGTTGGGGGACACCACAACATGAGGAACCATATTAAAGGGTCACGGCATTAGGAAGGTTGAAAACCACTGGTCTAGAGGCTTGCTTTTGGTGGAGACCTATTCTTTATAGTTTGTCTTTTACTCCAGAGAATGGGAAGGGCTAGAACTTTGAATTGTGATCCTGAGTGCAAATTCATTTGGAATGGCAACCCAGAGGCCTGTCCATCAAGAATCTTTCATTCAAGGGGGCAGCTAGGTGGCACAGTGAATAGAGCACCAGCCCTGGAGTCAGGAGGACCTGAGTTCAAATCTGGCCTCAGACACTTAACACAGAAGCTAGCCGTGTGACCTTGGGCAAGTCACTTAACCCCAATTGCCCTCCAAAAAGAAAAAAGAAAAAAAATTTTTTTAAAAGAGTCTTTCATTCAAGCTGGTAAATGGGGAAGCTCATCTCCTGGAGTTCAGCCCAATCTCTCTATGAAAAAGCTAATGTTCCTGTCAACAACAGGAAATAAAAAGAAATCGGGGAATAGGAAGCAGGGACCCTGAACTGAGTGAAGTTTACCATCAGATTTTCCAGTGGTGCCCCACGTATACAACCAGTAAAATATTATATGGTATGGGGGTAGCAGGCCAGAGGTCTGCAGCTAAGAAGAAACATACCACTTGGACGTTGGTTCCCTGAGAAAAAACATCAGTCAATCTAACCTGATAATATCTCTAATTTTATCTCTGACATTTCACATTCTAAAACCCCTACCAGCTCTGAAAGTCTATATCTTAGGTTCATTCTTACTAATATTCCTATTATATTATCATTATTATTGATGACAATTGTTTAGTAGTAATAGTAAAAACAACATTTATAGAATGCATTATAGATTTAGCTCACTTGCTCCATGTAATAACCTTGTGAAATAGGTGCTATTATTATCCCCATTTTACAGATGATGAATCTGAGGGAGATTAGGGAACTTGTCCAGGTCCACATAACTAATTAATGTCTGAGGCAAGATTTTAACGTAGGACTGCTCTATCTACTATTTCACATAGATACTTTGAGTTTCAATGAGGGAAAAACAAATTATAGATTTCGGAACACTTTCAAAGAGCTCTGTGCCAAAATGAGTGGACAAATTTAGGGCAAATGAGTTGAGGAGATATGGGGTTAAAGAGGGTTCAGGGGAAGCTGTATCTTCATATAAAGACCCTGCATTTCAGACCTATAATTCCCAATTTTCTTCTATTCACCCAGAAAACCAGCAGAGCTGTCTGAGCTCATTTTATTGTCCTAAGTCTATTTTTAAAATTCCTAGGTAGGAGTTAGCAACATTTTAGCTATAAATAGAGGCCACATATTTTACGATCAGAGAAAATGAGTCCATCATATTTTTTAAAAAGCACACACATACTATTTATAGTGTGAGAATTTTTTACAGCTGAAACATGGTCTGAAAGTTCTCAATTGTTTTCTTCTTTACCTTATTTGAAAATTTAGCATTTAAGGGGAAAGAATGTCATTTCAAATTACTTGTATTCTAAAAGCCCACCTTGTGGAAAAAGGTATCATTCAAAATATATGAAATCAACAATTCTTTGAGAAAAAAGAAGTCGCGCTGATGGAAATTCAAGAATGTTAGATTTCCTATGATCTTAACAATGTGTCTCAATGACAAAGGTATTTTAAGTAATTCATCCTGACGTCCCCGCTGCCCTCAAAAGAGCCCAGGAAAAAAA
>CM053595.1:15450142-15474546 GCA_028646575.1 Pseudocheirus occidentalis
TCTATATTCAAACAATATCAATTCTTTCTCTGGAGGTGGATATGAATCATGATCCTTTGGGATTGTCTTAGATTATTGTATTGCTGAGAATAGCCAAGTCATTCACAGTTCTTCATCATACAATATTGCTATTACTATGTACAATGTTCTCCTGGTTTTGTTTACTTCACTTTGCATCTGTTCATGTAAGTCTTTCTAGTTTTTCTGAAATCATCTTGCTTGTCATTTTTTATAGCACAATAATATTCCATCATAATTGTATGCCACAACATATTTAGCCATTCCCCAGTGATAGGTATCCCTTTAATGTCCAAAGATAACAAAAATTGCTGCTGTAAGTATTTTTGTACAAATAGATCCTTCCCCCCTATTTATTTGCCTACACCTTTGCTCACTTTGCTGGTATGCTTCTCTTCCTATTGCCCACAGGTTTCTGACTGATCTTTTGGTGTACTTCTGGAGTAGAAGTCACTATAGTTTGTAGTTGAGTTTCTTGGTGATTATTTAATCTGGTGTGAACTCCAGGTTTTTTATGAAGTAAATATATGGAGCTGGGCTACCTATTCCCATTCAGGTAACCAAATTATACAGAAGTCCAGTAGCAGGCTCTTACTGATGCTTGTCAAATGAATAGATCTTGGTTCAATAAATTAATCATGTGGGTTGTGATTCACTCTTCTGAACACGGAGTAGTTAAAGAACTATTACAATAGTTCTAGCCATGATGAGATAAGGGCATGGACTAGGGCAGTTGTTTAATAAATAAAATAAAAGGTATGAGTGGAGATTTGGGGGAGAAGTAAAAGCAAAACTTGACATCTGACTGGATACGAGGGGTGAGTGACTGTGAAGGGTGGCTCAGAGGTTGAGTAACTAGGAGAATTGTAAGGATGATTGGGCCTTCAACAGAAGTAGGAGAGGAAGGAAGATGAGCCAGTTTGTACAACAAAAGTTAATGAAAGCTTAGCAGAGTACTGGCACATAGTAGGTGCTTGATAAGTGTTTACTGGTTGACTGCAAGGGTAATAGATAAGCAATCTATTATTTGCTTAAAACAATTCAAAGTAGCCTTCTTACATTTAGCTCCCATTTATATACTCTGTGGTCCAATGATTGCCTTCTTGTTATCCTGGAATAGGACACTCCATCACCTGATTCTGGGCCTTTCCATTGTTGATCCCCAGTTCCTTGAATTGTCCTCCTCATCTGGGCTTCCTTGACTTCCTTCAGTACTCAGCTCAAATCTCACTTTCTGCTAGAGACATTTATCTCTGCCACCCTCCTTTCCCACATTCTGCTCTTATCTAGTGCCTTCCCTGTAGAATTACTGGGCTTAATTAACATCTACACTTTAATATCTTATATCTGCAAATTTGTTTGTACATACTATTCCCTATTAGACTGTGAGATCCTTGAGGGAAAGGACCTTTTTTTCTCTGTGCTTAACACAGTGGCTGGCACACATAGTGAGCACTTAAATATTTGCTTGATTGATTATTCTTTCCAGGAATATTTCTTTTCCCAATAAAACCTTACTGACACCAATTAATTTCTAATTGATGAAATATAGGAAGAGTAGAGAGATTTTTTTGGAACAGAGATTCTTTCTGGTGGATCTGAACTGCTGGATGCCATGACCTTAAAAATTTCTTCCATACACAGGATTAAAGAAGTCAGTTTCTCTGCATCTCAGATTCCTCTGAATAATAGAAAATTCAGAGGTTGCACTAAATCACTTTGGTTCTTTCCAGTTTTAAAACTATGATCTTAGAGTCCTGCGCAGTTCGGATTAGGCTGTCCAACAGAACCGGCCACCAGGTTGCTGAATTGGAGAAAAGGGAGGCAAAAAGATGACCGAGTCAAATTTCAATCACTTTATGTTAGGATGGGCCTTTCCTAGACTTCAGCTCATTTAAAGATCATTAGGGCCTCAAGCTAATGACGTATAAAGGTGAGATACTTTCAGGTATAATTGAAGCATTTTATACTTTGGTAGAGGTCTGAGGCCTTGAACAGTTCAATTGCATATAAAATGCTCAGAAAAACAAATGAGCTTTTACCTCAGAACACAGACTACTTTGTCCCTCTTTCCCCTCGCCTCCCACACTAAGAATCTGGGAAATATAAATGACTGGTCAGCTTAAGGTAGGATTGCTCTGAACCAGGAAGAATGGTCAAACTGTAGAGGCTACATCAGTCCTTCCTCCTGCCTGGGAAGTGGCAAACCTCAAAAACAAGGCCTTCATGAAGTCACTGAGGTGAAGCCTCTGTCTATTAACTAAGAGTCCCTGTGTCTTCTGAAAGAGTGCAATAGTAGTACTGCTGTTCCCAATATGTGTGCCTTACTATCATTATACCTTAAGCTTATACCTACTCTTTTCCCACCCAGACTGAGTATGCATTAGGGGAGAGTGCGCCCTAGAGTTCTGAGAGGAAGGTTTGGAACTACTGTACTTGCTCTGACTTTTGAATAAATGTCTTTGCTAACACCTAAATGAGTCTATTGACTGGTTGTTTATGGGAAGCATATGGGGGGGGGCGGGAAGGGTTGTGAGTTATAGTGTTAGGAAGATAGGTAGCCATGGGGTTACTTCTAGAACCTGAGGTAGCAGCTGGCCTGCTTAGGGCATGACTTGTCAGCAGTGAGCCCAGACAGGTTGCTATATTTACGATTGTACCAGGAGCCCTTATGGCCAAAGCTGTTGGCATACTATCGAAAGCCATCTTGTCAGTTGTCTTTGGCACAGACCAGGGAAAGGTTTTAGATTCCTACGGAAAGGCATACTCACTGTCTATTGACGTTCAATCGCACATCTTTATCTGACTCAGATGTGAGTAAGAAGGCTCAGTTTTTGTCTGTGACATTATCCTCAGTGTATAAAGATTTATTTCGGGTACCCAGTGGAAATGAATTCCTCAGAATGGAAACAAATATTGTTATGCAACTCCTTCTATTATTAATTTGGGCTTCTGGGTAAGTGCTGATGATGGACAGTTAGGGGAGGCTTTTTTCCCTTTCTGAATGGTTCTTTGGGGGGCATTCTTACAATATTCCAGGAGAGAGAAAGTGAGGTCTTGAATTAGAGTCATGACTCCTCACATGTAGAAAGGAGTGCTATCAAAATCGGAATTTAACTGCTACTAAGACTGGAAGTTGTTGCAGGAACACCTGAAGCCCTTGTATATTTGTGTAATTTCATAGGTACTTTGGTTTTAGGCAAAGCTTATTGAGGAAATATCGTGTAGTGGCTAGAGTGCTGGACCTGGAATCAGGAAGACCTACCTCTAATAGTTATTAGATGTGTGACCCTAAGAATTTCACTTCACATTTGAGCCTCAGTTTTCTTACCTGTAAAATGGGAGTGGTAATAATACCTGTAGTACTCACCTCACTCAACGAATTGTTGTGAAGCTCAAATTGTATTACGTATACAAAGCACTATATATGTGAATGTCAATTCATTGCTTATCTTAACATAGATTCAAAGTTGTAAGTGACCTCAGAGGTCATATTATTTCCCTCCCTCCTACCCAATTCTATAAATAAAGAAATTAAAAAGAAACATTAATTGTATTTCTTGACTTCATAAAATTAATTTATAGTTCCATCCTGGATAAAATAGGCAATTCATTTAGCACTTACTCAAAGTTGTGCTGGAGCCAGCTCATACAGGCTCAAGAGAGCCGTTTGTTAAATTTAAATTGTGAAACTGGCAAATGCTATTTATCAGGGCTTGATTTATTGTTTCATTGTTTGTCTAGACTTGAGAAAATAATGAAGTAAATGTTAATAATGCAGCTAAAACTTAAGAGGTATCACACATTTTTGGAGAGCTGGTTGTTAAACATTTACCAGCATGCCCCTACATGATACTGTGCACAGAAAAAATTGTGGTCTTCCTATTTGATGTTCTCCTCCCCTTTGAGATACCCAGAGAATTTCCTCTTTCAAACATGCTCTGAGAAAGACATTTTATATCAGTCATTTAAACCTTGGTTTGAATTTAATTCATGATGTGTTTTTTTTCTATTCATTTATTCATTCAGCAAATGTTAAATTTATGTAACCTGCCTCTGGCCATCCCTACAAGTTGTAGAGACGTTTGGGGCAGGGGATTTACCTGTTGAACAGGTTCTAAGGCTTCAGAGTCTCCTGTGATTTTTTTGAAAAAGGCTGGTGGTAAAGAGAAGAAAGTCTGAGAAAAAGAATAAAATCAGTCTTATGGAACCAGATAGAAGTGAGGGTTGGGGTGTTAGAAATGTATGCCCTGGCATGGGACACATTCCCCTTCATCCTTTTATGGTTTCTGCTAACATACTACAGTTGTTAAGACTGGGGCCAAGAGGCCAAACCAGAGACAATATACAGAGTTGAGTGAGACAGTCAGTGAGACCCGCATAGAGCCCCAGCCATGTTTCCCTCTACCTTTTCCCCATCTCAGTGAAAATTCAACCTTCAATTAACTATCTGAAATATCTACTTTCTGTTTTTCCTCTTTTTCAGAGAGGGGAGGAATTAAGGGAAAAAAACCTCTTTTAGTCCCTACCGATTGTAGTTCCCAGACAACTAATTTAAATGAACTTCTTTTTCATTTCCCGTAAATTTATTTCCCTGGAGAGATGTAGCAAAACTCCTCACTGCCTCTTCCAAAGTGAGGCCAGTTACATTTCCCCTTTAGGATTCTAGGGATACCCCTGAGGGAGCAGGGAAAACTATCTTTAATGCACTTGGCTTGAGCCCTCTTTCTGGCATGTTTGTGATTAATGACTAATTTCACTTAACCTATTAATATCAATTATCCTGTACAAAGGAATATTTATTACAAAGATATAGCAAGAACAATAGTTATACACATTCCTCCCCAATTCCTTTTGAATATATTCTCCCTTAGATCACTATTATAAGGGTGGTAGTATGCTGTTTTGGTTTCGGTTTTGCCTATGGAGATAATTATGTATATAGGAATCTTTCTTAGAGGTGGCTCACAGAGAGGCAAGGAGAGAAATCTCTAGTGTTTCTTCTCCCCATCCTTCTTGAAGGGAGACTTTGATTCCTGCACTCCTCAGAGAGGGGATATTGGCCTACAATTATATCCCTCTGTTCCTTTTAATATTATTATTCAGGGGAAGTGGTTTGCAGACTCAAGCTAAAGTCCTCATCACTTTTCCTTAAAGGGGAAGGCATATACCAAGCTATGTATCCAAGGCTTGACACTCTTCCCACCTGAGGCCAGTTCCACAATGAATACATACAGCACACGGCAAAGAAACCTATTTATCCAAGTTGACTAGAATCAGAGAAAGCCCAGACAATACAGAGTAAATGAGGGTTCCCAGTGAGAGTGAGATAACTCAGTTCATCCAAGAGAGAGCCCCAGATCTCACTTAAGGCAAAATTCCCTATAGTCTTTAGGGCAGCAAGCTTGGGATAGTGACATGATAGGGACTTCCAACTCCTCTAATGCTGACGTCTTCCCAGACAGAGTCTTTTTCTCTACATGGACCCAAAGAAAGATTGAAATTACGTATCTCTTCAAAAGCTAGATGCCAGAAAAAACAGGTCTCTCTTCTCTTCTGTTCTTATCAAATCTTCTTTCCCCCTCTCTTGAGAAATGAATCTCCACCAAGAAGAAGAGAGGCTTATGTAATTGATCCTTTGGGTCAAGGGTAATACTATGATCCCTGGGAAGAGCAGACACAGATTTAATGCAGTTTCTACATATATTAGTAACCGTAAGGTTCACTTCCAAATGTGGCATGGACACTGTATTAGACTCTATCTATACTAATCTGCCAATCTCTGCTGGACTAGGGTTCCTGGATAGCAGGATAGAGCACCAGGCTTAGTGTCAGAAAAACCTGAGTTCAAGTCCAAACTTAGGGACTTACTAACTACGTGACCCTGGGCACATGATTTAAGCCCTTCTTTGCCTCAGTTTCCTTCTCTGTAAGATGGAGATAGTAATAGTACCCACTCCTGAGGGTTGTGAGAATCCAATGAGATAATAAGTGCCTGGCACCAAGCAAGCATTGTATTGATAGTATCTCCTGTTATTGCTGTGGTTGGTTTTATTATTATTCTGCAGGATCTTGTTTCTGGGCTAGCTGGCTACTCCTGGATATCTTGCTGGCTCATTTTCCTGACATTTCAAAACTCATAAGATAGTAGTTGTCAATAATCTCCTTCACCTAAAAGCAAGAAATAGACAAAACACAGACAGAAGCCACATTGTGCTGGTTCTGGATGAGAGAAAACACAAGGTCCCTATCCCACCTAGATATCCATAGTACTTGATTCTCCTACTTGGCCTTTTGAAAACACCCCAGTTCTGAATATGTCACCAATCAATAGTCTGTCTCCTCATCATATGGTTAACAGACTGACATTGAATACAAAATGTCTGTGTCCTTTTTCTAACCTATCCTCCACAGTTATTAAAGTGGTGGTTACTAAATCAGTGGTTTGATTGTATTACTCCCTTAATCTCAAAACTCTAGTTTATTATTATATCTAGGATAAAATGTGAATGCTTCTATTTGACTTTAAAGCCCTCCACAATCCGATTCCAGTCTGCCTTTCTGGCAGCTGACTATGGTTGGGACTACTCAATTGTGGTGGCTACAAGCTGCTTCAGTACTAAACTTTAATGGGACCAGAAGCAGAAGAGCTGATCAAAATCCAGCTGAATCCACAGCAACTAGAGGTGAATCAACTCCTGGAGTGGAAGTAAGACTGTGGTGATCAGGAATAGAAGGCATTCAAATTCCTAAAGGCTCGTGAAATTGAGGAGTACTTCCTTTTCTCTATGGTTTATATAGACCCTGAGGTTCCTGGACAACTCTTTTCTTACCTTAATCCTTTCCGCATCCTGGCAGTATAGATGATTGTAAACAGAGGGTTCCATGGAGGAGCACTTTAAAGCTTTCCTTTCCTTTTCATTATTCAGTGCACTATGTTCCTGTAGTATATTGAGTGCTTGTGTCCTGGGAATGTGGTTCAATTAATCAATCAACGAACATTTATTTAAGTGTGTAGTACTAAGTACACAAGCGTCTAGCACAGTACACTGTGCTAAGCACTAAGGACACAAAAATGGTTAAAAGTCCCTGTCCTCAGGGATCTTACAATCTAACGGGGAGACAACATATGCAAAGCTATATACAGGATAAATGGGAGATAAATAACAGAGGGAAGGCACGGGAAATAAGAAGGGTTGGGGAAGACTTCTTATAGAAGGTAGGATTTTAGGACTTAAAGGAAGATAGGAAGAACAGTAGTCAGAGCAGAGGAAGGAAAAGGATTTCAGGAATGGGGGACAGTCAGAGAAAATGCCCAGTCAAGTGATAGAGTGCTTTGTTGATGGAGTAATTAGAAGTCCAGTGTCATTGACTTGAAGAGTACATGTTAGGGAGGAAGATTGGAAAGGCAGGAGTAGGGAGGTTATGTAGGGTTCTGAAAGTCAACCAGTGCATTTTGTATTTGTTCCTGGAGGCAATAGGAAACCATACAGTTTATTGAGTAGGGAACTGACATGATTGGTCCTGCAATTTAGGAAAATCATTTTAGTGATTGAATAGAGGATGAATCAGAGTAGGGAGAGACTTGAGATAAGCAGATCCATTAGCAAGCTATGGCAATATTCTAGGCAAGAAGTGATGAGGGCCTATATCAGAATGGTAGCAGTGGTAAAGGAGAAAAGAAGCATACTTGAGGGATGTTACAAAGGTAAAATTGGCAGGCCTTGGCAACAGACTGCATGGGGTGAGAATGATGTGGCCCTCCGCAATAATGAGAAAGTTAAGAGGTGGGGTGGGTCCAGAGGGAAAGATAACGAGCTCTGTTTTGGACACAATGAGTTTAACTTGTCTTCTGGACACCTGTTCTAAAT
The DNA here is from genome assembly GCA_028646575.1 of Pseudocheirus occidentalis. Lineage (NCBI taxonomy): Eukaryota > Metazoa > Chordata > Mammalia > Diprotodontia > Pseudocheiridae > Pseudocheirus > Pseudocheirus occidentalis. The sequence continues at coordinate 15,458,032 of CM053595.1, forward strand.
GTCTGAAAGGCAGTTGGAGATTTGAGATTGAAGGTAAGCAGAGGGATTGGGGAAGGAAAGGTAGATTTGAAAACTGTTAGCACAGATTAAATCTATAGGAGCTGATGAGACGACTAAATGAAGTAGTGTAGAGAGAGGAGAGAAGAGGACCAAAAAAAGAACCCTGAGGGATACCCACAATTACAGGGTATGATCAGGAGGAGGAATCAGCAAAGGAGACAGAGCGGTCAGATAGGTCAGACAGAAAACAAGGAGAGAGTAATGTCCCAAAAACTTAGGAAGAGGAGAATCTTAACGAGGAGAGGGTGATCAACAGTGTCAAAGGCTGCAAAGAGGTCAAGGAAAATGAGGATTGAGAAAAGGCCACTGGATTTGACAGATGAGAAAATATAAGTAACTGGAAACAGGAGATTGTGAGAGTAAGGTGGGAGCTCAAGAATTGCATGCAGGTTTAGTTTATATTACACATATGCATATGTAGGTATGTGTGTATATATGTGTGTGTGTGTGTGTGTGTGTACACATACCTACCCACACCCACATTATCTCTCTATCTGTCTCTACCTCTATCTCTATCTCTATCTCTATCTCCGTCTCCGTCTTCGTCTCCATCTCTATCTCTATCTCTTCACTAGCTTAAAATCCCAAATCCAGATTTTCTCAGTGCTTCCATTTGAAGCTTTGTCCTTAGTGGTGATGGTGGAATGGTGTATACATTTGAAGCCTAAGCACTCTCTAGCAGCCTTTAGGGATACTGTAATCTTTTATAAAATTCTGGGACATGCTCTAGAGAGGAAACAAGGTGACTACTCATCTTGTGGTTCAAGGAGCATGCTATGTGCTATACAAGTCAGATACTGCCTTCTTGTGCTAAAGCACTCATATTATACATATATACACACATACACATATACATACACCCACATTATATATACACACACACACACACACACACACACAAACATACACACACAAATGTATCACTAATATATTCATATACTGCTATCCTGTAGGACTAAGGAAGGTAACACACAAATTTAATCTGTTGCTGTGATTTTAATGCCCTAAATTTCTCATGCTATTTACATAGCTTCGTGAGCTGTCCATAGGAGTTATATTTTGTATATATTTTGTATTTATTTATATAACAGAAGACTGAGGAATGAGAGCCCAGTCTTGGGGCCATATGGATGTTGATGAGCTTACTTTTGAGTTTGCACAATAATGGTACTCAACACTTCCATACATGCGCTAATATTCTATTTCTCTTCCACTTATTTCACGGTGAAGTAAAGGTCTTTTCCTTGGCTACTGAACCTGAACTGAATATGTAAACAAAAGTTCCAACTAGAAAAAACACTCTCTATTTTTCATTAGCTATATTGACAAAAGGAGGACAAAATGCTATAAACCTCTGGATGAGGAGAGAGGTTTTGGGTCTCTATAGGATAACTTGTAGGGCTCTATTGTTGTTTTATCACTGTCTTATCTAATCTGTTTTACTCTTAAAATTAGGAATATTAGAGATTGCTGCAACTGTATGAGTTTTGGAAGTTTGGAAAAGCAAGCCACAGAGCTCTATCAAGTAGAGTCTATGTTAGAATTTGTCAGCAGCCATACTTGGTGGTGACACTGATATGCTTGACCCAGTGTAACAGCAAGCACCCTAGCATACCCAGGATGGCCTGCTAGCACAGGTTCTTTGATCTGCTTTTCTAGGAAAGACTGCTCAAAAAGGGGTTTACAATCCTACTTTTAATTATATTCATTAGTTCAGTGGAAAGAACAACACCCTGAACTTGGAGAAAATATAAGCAAAGGAATTTGTATAAAGACCAATAGACAGGGCTATGACTGCCTGAATCAAAGCAATATTGCTATCTACTTTACATACACCACTGGATTGAGAGAGCCTTTACGTCTGAGCAGTTGGGGGTCCTGAATATAATGTTAGTCAGAGTCTCATCCAGGGAATCACAAGGTCCTTCTCATAAGCAAACCCCCAAAGTAAAATACCGACTCAGAGTATATATACACTTCTCAGAGGCAGAAGGCATCACAACCCTTGTGACTCAGTACCTAATCAACTTAGTACCAAAAGGTGAGCAAGCATTCCTACAAGCAAGCCTTCCCTTAGTAAGCTCCTCCTTAGGCAAGTTCCTCCTCCAATGGGCTACGTGTGAGGCCTATTAATGGGTGAGGAAGATCTTATTATCTCATTAACATCACACCCAACAGAGCAGTAGATCCGGAAGCAGTGGCTATGCTTCATTCAGAAGTGAACTGGAAAGGGTAAATGCTTTGTATCAACCTCTTTAGTCACTCACTCAAGGGATCAAAGTAGTAGAGGAGAGAGTGTGCCTCTGATTCAGGAAGATGTGCTTGTGCTTCTGTTCTTGCTTCATCTTTTCAATAACATGTAGGTAGCAGAATAAATGGAGTGCTGGGTTTGAAGTCTAGAAGGCCTGAATTCAAATTTGGCCTGAGACATTTACTAGCTGTGCTCACTTGAACAAGTCATTTAACTTTGGTTTGCCTTACTTCCCTCATCTGTAAAATGGGGTGATAGCATTTACCTCATAGGTCCGTTATAAGAATCAAATGAGATATAATTACAGAGCACTTAGTACAGTGCCTGGCCTATAGTAAATACTATATAAATGTTAGCTATTATTATTTAAAAGGTCATTTGTGTTAAGTGATGTTAATTTTTAGTGGGGTACCAATTATTGGTTCAACCAAAAATATAGGAGATTTATTAATGATTGATAATTAGGGAGATCATACTTGTAGGAAAGATCAGGGCAATCAATAGCATTACAATTATACTCCCCAGACCCTCGGTGATGTCCCTAGAATCCTGAGAGGAAGCTATGACTAGTCAACCCTGATTTGATCATATGAATGTGAATTGGGATCAGAACTCCTAGAGTCTTATAGGGTTGTACACACACACACACACGTGTGCCCTTGTGTGCTTATATGAATGTATATGTATGTTTGTGTATATATGTATGTATGTGTATATGTATATACATATATATATTTTTTTCATCCAATTAACTGTAAACTTGAAAGCAAAGAGTTTTTTTAAAATGATATCCTTAGCACCTATTACAGTGTCTGGGACATGGTAAGCACCTAATAAATGTTTGCTGTTTGATTGTTTAAACAACACTGTTTTTAAAAATAAGAATCATGAATAAAGTCATATGCTCAATCGGCAAGCACTTATTAAGTATTTACTATATTCCAGACACCATACTAAGCATTAGGGATAAAAAGAAAGAGTACAAATACTAAGGGCTTGGAGATGACGTGACTTACCCATGGTCCAACAGCTACTCAAAGTATTAGATTCTAACTCTGGTCTCTTGACCACAGCTGGAGCACTCCTTCTACTCTACTACACTGCCACTCTTGGCTTTGAGTTTTATATCCACTATCCCAAGAAAGGAGAAATGATGAGGCACAGTTGAGAGAAAAACCATGGTGATCAAATGATTCTGTTCCAATGGGAATTTTCTGTGCCCACGTGGATCTGACCAATATGGCTGTTCTGGACCTGGATGAATGAACTCAAATTTGATTATTATACTTTCTGGACACAAGGGCTTTCTTAGCATGTCAAAGGTGCTATTATATTTCTAACATTAGTAAGAAAGGTGTATTTTCCCTCACATTGCAATGACTCTATGTTTCCTCTAGCAGTTATAAAACACTAATGACATTATGGATAATTTTGTTCTGATTCACATATTGCTTAATTAGAATTTTACCTGGTAACAGATGGCTGCCTTTATTAAATCATGATATATTCAACCCAACTAGAAGCAGCTGGTTTGGAGGTATATTGTTATTTTTTTCCTGCCAGAAAGTGAGGCTGAATGGAATCCAAATGCAAATTATTCAATTCATCTTATTCAGAGACTCAGGGACTTTTTCCTTGAGACTTTTGAAGTCCCAGAGATGGGCCATGGAAGGTATAAGTAGCTTGTTTGATGCCAGAGGCAGATGCCATTTCATAGAAAAGCAGCAGAGCCAAGTATGTGTACTTAACACTCTGTTCTTTAGGGCCCCTGGGAACTACTGAGCATACGTGCAAACCAAATCAACAAACCTGGGATGGTGATTGTTTATATCAATAAACAAGACACGGTGATATCTCATTTCTTTAACATCACTGAAAAAGGCACTCTTCGACAAAAATGAGTTTTCTAATTTTCTGAAGTTCAGCATAGTAAGTGGTCAAATGATTACTATTTTAATTCTTCCACATGGAAATCTTTGAAAGGGTATCGCATTTATCTCTGCCTCCTTCATATGAAGATATATATAATTTAAACTTAAAAAAAATTCAGTATCCTCATTACAGTTATCTCTTACTGTGCAGGATTATTTTGACCTGGAAAGAAGCTTAGATGTCATTTACCTTTAATACTTTCATTTTAGAGATGAGTAAACTGAGGTAGAAATAAATAATTTACCCATGGTCACATGAATAGTAAGCGACAGATTGTAGATTTGGATCCAAATCGTTTGTCTTCAGTGTCAGCATCACGTGACCTCCCTAAACCCATACTAAATAGTTTCTTAATTCTATGACTTTTTATGGTTACTTTTTTCTGTTTTTGTTCATTTTTTTTCTTTCTATGTCAGACTATCAGTGTAATTGCTTCTAAGAACTCCAAACCTACCTCCACTGTCTAATTGACTACTTTTAGTCTTATGTAAATCAGGGAAGATGATCACCAGCTTTATCAAAATAGTGTCTACAGGAAGAATGAGTAGATTCTGAATGAAGTTCTAAGGGCGACTAACTAATCAAGCACTTGAGTTTTAGCGTACAAATTGGTTCAGAGATCTCTTTTGCCTCATTCCTGTTTCTTGGTTGTTTTCTAGATAGGTGAAGTTAAAAGATAAGTGACCTCCAGGTGTATAAATAAATTAACAATTAAATATATACACATATATGTTGTATGAATACATAACACAATATAACAATGCATGTTATATACATGTACCACATGTCTAATTTTATATATGTATTGTTGTATATATGTATGTATTATATATGTTATGTAATGTATTGTATAACACATACATATAATGTATTGTATAATATATACATATATGTTATATATGTATGGTTGTATATATGTATGTATTATATAATTGATATATATGTATGTATATATGTATGTATATTAAAGATATTTCTGTATGCATATTATCAGCCCCAGGGCCTCAAGACTATGCCAGTGGAGCACAAGCTCTAGAAGGTCCAAAATAATAGGACAGTTTTGTGGACCAGTGATGACTATGTGTCATCCAAGAACCAGCCTTTTTCAATGAATATGGGCTTATTCCCAGAAAAGTGAAAACCAGGTGAAGATGAAAAATATTTTTGGTTATAACAAATCATGAAGTTGCCTCCCATTGTAAATCAGCAGAGAGAGTACTGGCTACTTAGTGGCACAGTGGCTAACGTGTTGGACCTGGAGTCAGGAAGATCTGGGGTCAAATGTGCCTTAGGCACCTACTAGTGTGTGACCTTGGGCAAGTCACTTAACCACTATCTACCTCAGTTTCCTCATCTCTAAAATAAGGATAATAGTAGTACCTAACTCCTGGTGTTGTTGGGAAGATAAAATCAGATGACATCTGTAAAGCATTCTGCAAACCTAAAGCACTATATAGATACTGCGGTGATGATCATAATCATAATCATAATCATAATCGCTAATCCAGAGCCAGAGAATGAGAGTTCAAAATCCAGCTCTGCCATTAACTACCTGTGCTATCTTGAGCAAGTCATTTCGTCTCTTTGGGCCTCAGTTTCCTCATCTGTAAAATGAAATTGTTGGACTAGAAGGCCTCTGAGGTCTTTTCCAGATCAAAATCTATAATACCATTTCCTGTCTCCTATGAAGAAGGCAAGTTCTGCACTAATGGAACTATAGAGCTTGTAACGAATAAATAGAATCTTTTGAGTATGTGTCGTACTTGCTTTTAATCAATGACTTAATGTGCAGTGTTGGAACTGGAAATAATTTCACTGAAAAAATGAGACAAGTTGGTCACTGCTGAAAGCAATAGGCCTTTTCATTTAGTCTCTTTAAGGGAAGACCATTTGGAGATAACCGAGGAACATTGTGGGGAGGCAGGAGAAACAAAAGGAGGATGCTGGGTCGGCTCTTGACCTCCAAATCATCAGGATGCCTTACTACCTCCTACATTTGGAGAGGGACTGATATCTCTGAAGTAGGACAGAATGGGCAGGGAAGAAGTAGAAATAAGGATATCAAAAGACAGTCCTAGGCATTATGGGTTTTATAAAGGAGAAAGGCATTTTAATCTATTTTGTCAGAGACTTCTCCCATAATAGGGTGCACCTCTTTGCAAAATTCTCACCAATTCTGTGGGAGGGGCTTCTTGGTCACTCCCTGCATTAGACTAAATCAACAAAATTGTTTGAAGTTCTGGAATAATAGTTGTAAGATATTGGTGGGGAAGCGATTCAGAAAAGGGTCATAGCAAAAGTCCTTGGTAGGAGGAGGGTAGAGTCAGCCTGTTGGATAGAAAAACCTAAACTAAAAAGAAAGAGATTTTTTTCTCAGGATACAACAACCCCAAATGAAGGATTACTTTTAGACCATCAGCTATGGCCTTTGGCTACAGAGTTACTCATTCACTTAGAGACATTCTATCCAGAAATTTGAGAGTGTGTCAGTTTGAGACAGTTTGAGGGACAGTTAGAAGGCAAAGTAGAGACATATTTTCCAAAAAGACACAGGTACAGAGGGACAATGTTCAAATAATTCAAGGAACAGGATCTCTGACATCAAAAAAGAATGCTATATATAGACTGAAATAGAAAGTAGCTTTGACAATTGAGAATTGACTTGAGTAGAAAAGCAAATGCTGCAAACCCAGTTGCATAATATGCATAACAGAGTTGGTACATCCAAAAGGAGAGCTTCATGATGATACCCAGAAAAGGGAAAAGATATAGGGGACTTAGAGGTATGAATTGCCTTAGATTCATATATTCCATCTATATATGCTTCATTGCCACTGGACTTAAGTTTGTGTCCACCTTTTTATAAATTTGTTCTTCTGTCATTTCAGTCATGCCCAATTCTTCATGACCCCATTTGGATTTTCTTGGCAAAGAGACTAGAGTGGTTTGCTGTTTCCTTCTCCAGCTCGTTTTTGTAGATGAAGAACTGAGACAAACAGGGTTAAGTGACTGGCCCAGGGTCTCACAGCTAATAAGTATCCAAGACCAGATTTGAACTCAGGAAGATGAGCCTTCCTGACTTTGGCTCTGGCACTCTATCCACTGCACTAGCTAGCTGCCTTTTCTCCTAGATACTGTGGGTATATGTGGCAAAATAACCCTAGGTTAATGGGGAGAATATTTTCTAGGTAGTTTTTAATATACTCTCTTAGTAAATGTTTTTCCTTTGAGCTACTTGCATCTAATGGTAGACTGTAAAGGGAAAAACACACGGGTAGGGGCTTGTGAACTATACTTTTGGAAATAGCCACCTATAGGACACTGTAGAAACCTGAGACTAGCACCTACTTTTTGGGGACCAAACTGCAATGTAAGTGTAGGTTGAGGGAGGAGTTTGGAAGAGGTATTACATACAAATGATTAGACTTAGGCTGGAAGGTTAAATGACTTGCTCAGTCACACAGGAAGGACACAAAGTGTGTGTGGGGGGCTAGGTGGCACAGTGAATAGAGCACTGGCCCTTGAGTCAGGAGGACCTCAGTTCAAATGTGGCCTCAGACACTAAACACTTATTACCTGTGCGACCTTGGGCAAGTCACTTAACCCGAACTGCCCAGCCTTCCCCCCTCCAAAAAGCAAAAATAAAAAAAAAGGACACAAAATGTCTGAAGAAAGATTCCAACTCAACTCTTCCTGACTGTAAGTATACTGCTCTATATACATGCTTGATCATGTTCCAGGGCATAAAGGAATTATGAAAAAAGGTAAATAAGACATCAATGGTGAAAATATTTTTAAAAAATCTGAACATGAAAAATTTTTTTTTTTGTAAAGGAAATAGGAGCAAAAGATGCTCTAACTAAATAGAAATCTAGCACTGCCTTCAATAGTTTATATTCTTGGGTTAAACAAAAAATGGGTCTGTTATTTCTGGTTGATTTCATTTATTTTTATCTACTCTATTCCATTGATCTACTTTTCTGTGTTTTGTTCTCTCTCTCTCTTCTTTCTTTCTCTCTTTCCCTCTTTCTCTCTCCATCCCTGCCTCCCTGCCTCCCTCTCTCTCTGTATTTGTTTTAGCAAGTACCGAAGAGTTCTTCATTCCTTTCCAAACTTTACTCCTGACGCTCTAGATTTCTTTTTCTATCATTCCATGGTAGCCTTCTTGCCATGAAAGTTCATTCCTGAAGTCTCTTCCTCTGATTGGTCAGTTTCTCCTGGAACTTCCATCTTAAAGTGTGACAGCCAGTTATATTCATTCCTTCATTTCCTCTCCTGGCTCCACTCCAAACTCCCTAGACATTTTTTTCCACCTCCTTCCCCAACATGGCTTACCTTCTTGCTCCCCACCTCTACTTTTCAGCTTCCTTTTATGAGTTGTCATCTCCATTAGCATGTCAATTCCTTGAGGGCAAGGACTTTCTTTTTGCCTATATTTGTATTCCCAATGCTTAGTATAGACCCTAGTATGGGGTAAGCACTTGACAAGTTTTCTTTGATTTGACTTGATTAAGTATGATAATCATATGTCCTCTTCATTTGTACATTTTCCCATTATATCTTTGAGAATTTGGAATATTTTTTCTTCCAAACTAATTGTTATTGTTTTTACCTAGTTCTAGAAAGTATCTAATCAGTAATTTAACTGGCATAGCAATAAAGCAATAAATTCATTTAGTTAGTATTACATCTTTTTACTATATTGGCATGACCTAGCCATAAGCACAGATAGATATCTCTCCAATTATTTGTCTTCCTTTATTTGTATGAATAGAGCCAGTCAATCAACAAGCATTCATTAAATATTTACTATGTCTCATTAAATATTTACTATGTTTCAAACACTGGGCTAACCACCAGGGATATAAAGAAAGATAAAAAAAAAATAAAACATGTCCCTCCCTTCAAAGGAGTTTGAATTCTTGAATTTTCATGAGGGAAACAATTTGTAAATAACAATGTAAAAAAAAAAGCCCTCAAGATATGTAGAAAGTAGGATGAAAGTAATCTCAGAGGGAAGATACTAGTATCAGGGAACTAGGAAAGGCTTCCTGCAGAAGATAGGATTTAAGCTGAATCTCAAAAGAAGCCAGACAAGTTAGGAGGTAGAGAGATAAGGGAGTTTGCCAGGTAGGAAGCACAGCTAATAGAAAGGAACTAAGTGGAATAATTGTGTATTGTGTGGAGGGGAACAGAAGGAAGAGAATTGTAATGCATGGAGAGGAGCATTGAAAAGCTAGGCAGGAGCCAGTTTTGATCAACTTCAACCACCAAACAGAGCATTTTATAGAGGATCCTGGAGATAGCAAACAGCCACTGGAATGTATTGAGTAGTGGGTGATGTGGTTAGACTACACTTTAGAAAAATCATTTTAGAATCTGAATGGGTAGCATGATCAATTAGAAAGCTATTGTAATAGTTCAGACAACCAACAATAGGAAATGATAAAGACAAGGAAAAGGAAAAGTTTAGGCTTCCTGTCTTGGGAGGAAACTTCTCTGAAATGAGCCCCCAGGGTGCAAAGAACTTGGATCACAGGGGTACTAAGTGACTTAGAGTTGACTGAAAGTTCACCCTTCTCACACCTTTGGATGAGAAACCAAGCTATGTTGGGTACAAATTTCTGTGGACCCCTGCTGCACAACAGAGCAGTCCAACTGGAGATCCAGACAAAACATTTCCTCTGGTTTGTTCCAACATTTAGAGCACTCAAAATCTGCCCAGGAACACGTAGGTAAAATCCAAAAGAAATTTGAACTTATTTAATATTAGCATTTGTGTTCCAACAATCAGATTCTCAAGTACAAAATAGGGGATAGAAAGAACTTTGAAAGTATCTGAGGGATTTAATAGATTGGAAGCCCCAAGCTAGTCAGCAGTATAATGCAACTACCCAAGCAAAAAAAAAAACCCTAATGAGAACTTGAGCTTCATTAAAAGCTTCTGGGACTAAGAAGGTGATATTTCCTCTTTTCTTTGTCCTGATCAGAGCACATCTGGATTATTACCCCATTGGACTACTTGCTCCTTCAGAACAGGGACTGTCGTGTGGTTCTTTGTGTTTCCAGCACTTTGCACAGGGCCTGGCACATAGTGAGTTCTTAATAAATGCTTGTTGACTTGACTTGTGCCCAGTTCTGGGGACCACAGTTTAGGAAGGACATTGATAAGTTAATTAACATCCCAGAGAGTGGTAACCAGGTTTTGAAGGGCCTTGAATTTATTCCACAATTAGTAAGGAAATAAATGATGTTTAGATTAGCAAAAAAAAAAACCCCGCAAAAAGCTTTAGGAGTCAGAGGATAGGGAGGGAGTAATGATAACTATTGTCAACTATTTAAAAGTCTAATCTTCTTCTTTTTTTTTTTGCTTTTTTGGAGGGCAGTTGGGGTTAAGTGACTTGCCCAAGGCCACACAGCTAGTTTTTGTGTCAAGTGTCTGAGGCCAGATTTGAACTCAGGTCCTCCTGACTCCAGGGCCGGTGCTCTATTCACTGTGCCACCTAGTCGCCCCAAAAAGCCTAATCTTCTAATTTGGAAGATTAGATTTGTTTTGTTTGATTTCAGAGGACAGAACCTGGAACAATGAGAGGGTTGCAAAGAAACAAATTTAGTTTCTAATCAGGAAAATCTATTCTAGAATTTAGTTTTCCCAAAGTGGAATTGCCTGTCTCAGGAAATAGTGGTTATTTTCTTCTAGGAAGTCTTCAATCAGAAGCTGGATGACTGCTTCTCATGTACGCTGTTGGTGGGCCATGTGTTTGTGATATGGGTTGAACTAGATGTCTAATGACATCCCTTCCAGTTCTCCAATTCTGTGAGTTGGAGACTGAAGAACATAACTTGATTTCTATTGCCTACCATAGTAGCTATTATTAAGGAATTCCCATGACTAGATGTTGCAAATTTCAGTATTCAGTGACTGCAGACTACAATCTACCCTGGGGCAGGGGAAAACCTGCCCAAATTTAAAGGCAGATGTTTGCATTATTGGGGAAAGGACTGAAAAACTAGAGCTGGAAGAAAGGAGGAAATTGGAGCCCCAATACCAAACCAAAGTTGAGAACAAGAGGCAAGCTATAGGGACAACTAGAAAGGACATGCAAGGAACTGACAAGTTTGTAGGAGGCAAGTAAACCCTCCAAAGATATGATTAAGAGGAAAGAATGAACAGAGGCCAAACTGATGGGGAGTGCAATTCAGGTGTGAGAGCATGAGAGCGTCACAGGGGAGTGAGATTGGTTGCTGTTTACAAGGGGTGTTTGTGGTTTTGTTTTAAGGGATAAGATGGTGGTGTTTCAGGTTTTATTTTAATGAATAATGGTGTTTCTTAAAAGGATCTGTTTATCAGAAGGCCAGAACCTTGACATAAATAATCAAACCCCTTAAATGCAGAGTCATGACGAATTGCCTGGTGAGGCTACAGGTATTCTTAGCTAAGGACTGAACATTTTTTACTATCCTTTTCAGGACCTAAGTGAGCAGGAGCTAGCTTTGAAAAAGTGATGGTAGCTCAAGTCATCCCCTTGATGATGTTCAGGAACCTGGCCTAATTTACTGCTTTATTATTGAAATTCATAAAGCTGTAGTGTCCCTTAGTGGCCCAATTAGGCAGCTTGCCTTGCTTAATAAGGTTGTTGAAGATTATTGTGTATTAAAATGTAGCACTTGTCCCAGAGGTCAATGAGGATCAGAGAGGTCCAAGAATGTATGTTCTGGTTCTTACTGGTACTGAAGAAGGTGATGGAGCCCCTCCTCTAAGAGAAAAGAAGACAGCAGACAATGACAGCAGTGCACAACTAACTGGGGGCCATCTATGAGTTCAAGCCAGGGTTCTAATCTTTCTCGGTGCCATGCCAGGCAGTTGCTGTTCCTTTGACCATACCAAGAAGAACCCTCAGTACTGACGGGAAAACTCATAGACTTTTTAGAACCCATCAGAGAAGGAGAAATGACTCTCGGTTGGCAAAATTAGCTTGGGGTCTTTTTGGAGCTGACCTGGGTATGGAGAACTATTCCACCCTTATTTACCTTCATCTACTCCCTGCTTCTGTCTGTCCCAACAGACAAAAAAAGGAGAAAATGGAAAAAGTAATTGGTCCCCTCTCCTCCCTTCACAGCAGAGAGAGTGACCAGCATTTAGAATAGTCATCTCTTTAAGCAGCATTTGGATCTTTTTGTTATTTACTTGAAACTTTATTAAAAACCAAACAATTATCAAATCTGTGCCAGCTCTACTTATTTAAATACACGTGGGGAGATTGAAAGGGAGAACATGACAATTCAGAAAGAAAGAAATTTAAATTATTTTTGCTGGAAATTGGCAAAGATGACAAAAAGATAGTCAATGTTGGAGAGACTGTGAGAAAATAGGCATGCTAGTGCATTGTTGGTGAAAGTGGGCATAAGTGCAACCATTTTGGAAAGCAGTTTGAAATTATGCAAATAAAGTGATTAAATGTCTTTACTGTTTTGACCCAGAGACTCCCCTACTAGGCTTATATTCCAAGGAGGTCATTTTAAAAAAAGAAGTCTCCATATTCACCAAAATATTCATATTACAAAAAAGTAATTTTATGATAGCAAAAAATGGTAATGAATCAGATACCTGTCAATTTTGGGATAGTTAAGCAATTTATAATACATGAGTGCAATGAAAATGTGCTATAAGAAACAATGAACATAATGAATACAAGAAAGCATGGAAAGTTTTATATGATCTGATGCAAACTGAAATAAACCAAACTGAGAATAATTTTTTTTACAATAAACTTAACAATGTAATGGAAAGAATAACCACTAACCAATTATAAGTGAATACTGTGAAATTAAAAAGAATAAACATAGCTTCATAGAAGAGATATGAGAAGAAATCCCATATCTTTGCAAGGTGAGAGAGGTTCACAGACATGAATATATTATCAGATTTTTTTGATGTATCAATTGGTTTTGCTGATTTTTTTCCTTTTTTCTTAAAATATTTGTTTTATAATATGGTTCTCTGAAAGGAAGAAAAGAAGGAATACTGAGGGGAATTTTGGTGATGTAAAAAAAAAGAAATAATAAGAAAATCCTACAAGGTTAAAGATAAAAGGATCTTCAGTTCAACAGAAGTCTTCTAAACATTCCTGATGAAAAGACCAGAGCTGAGAAAAGAAAGACTTGAAATAGAAAAATGGGAGTAAATAGAATCATAAAAAGGTAAATAAATGCTCTTTCAAATAAAATCAAGAATAAAGCAAGAATGTACATTTCCAATACCATGATTTGGTATAATGTTACAAATGCTAGCTGTAGTAATTAGAAAGAAATTAATATATATTAATATTAATATATATCAATCAATAAATATATTAACATTAATAAAATATATGTTTATGAAAGTGCAATAGTGTACTTGGAGAACTCTAGTCAGTTAAAAGTAATTTCAGAAGACTTTCTTGTATAAAATAAATTTATGTAAATCACCAGTCTTTCTGTATATTATCAAAAAATTCAGTAAAGAGAGAAAGAAGAAGATATTCCATTTAAAATAACTCTACTTTGACCAAGCAAGATAGAAAACTAATCATTTCCTTCAGGTCTCATGAACTCTCAAAACAGGAATTCACCCAAGGTATAAAGCAATTTCAGGTGTCTTCATAGACTAAGACAAGAAGCCCAAAAGGTAACATGAATTAAAAGCAGAGAAGACTACATCCTAATCCTTTATGTACTTACTCAACACTCCCTACTCTACCTGACCCTAAATTCTGTCAGGGTTGTATAACATGTCCTGCAAGCATTTTTTTTTGCTGATGTTAAATTCTATGCCAGTGTGACATGTCCCTTCTCTCCTCACACCATTCTATGGTAATAAGCTGCAGATCTTAACTCTGTCCATCCCCTTGTGGTAAAGTCAAAGATATGGGAAAATGATATCATGTTAGCTGGGAAGCAGCCTGTTGTAGCAGTGCTCTGCCACAAAACAAAAGAATAGAGGGAAATGGGGCAGGGTGCCAGCATATGTATGGAGTTGTACTAGACCCAAAGGAAAGAGAATTGAGACCCAGGTAGGACTCATTCTGTCTCCACTAGAAGTCACACATGGCAAGAACTGGGACTAGTGAAGCCTCTATGCCCTGACATAAAAGGACATCGAGACAGATTTGAGGTCTAACCCTGGAGGACCTACCATCAGAAGGGAAGGAGTCAGAAAGAAGCTAATAAGAGAATGTAAATGAAACAAATCACTGAAGTCATCAGGAAAAAAAGAAAAATCAGTTAAAACCTAAGAGTACTGGCAGTTAAATAAAAATAAAAAAAACAGATATTAAAGTAGAAAGGAATGTGATCACAAAAATATCTAAATAAGTTCAAACATCTCTAAAAAATACTTGAAGACAAAAGAAACTGAACCAACACCTAGCCAAGCAGGTCACTCTTTGGATTTCCAAAAGAGCAAGGAATCACATCAGGATCTTCCTGGATGGAAAATAAGAGTCTTGAAAACAGAAACTGAAAGGAATAAATGACAGAATTTATACAGTAGAAATAATTAGCAGAACAACAAAACTTGAATCCACATTCCCATCTCTTCAAAGGAGTTCATGAGAGAGCAACTGTTTGAGAATATAGATATGCTGATGTGAAGAATAATCTGGATGAAAAGAAAATAAAAAATATTAAAAGAACTAATGGTCTTTATATAAGCAAAACATATTGATTTCCAAGACAAGATGTATAGAGATAAGTCAGTTATGAATAATTTGTCATCCAGAAGAACACGGTAAGTAAAATAACTAAAGAATGTACAAAATACTTGGTGGCCTACTTATTAAGACATAACCATGAACTACATGAATACAATTACAAAAGACTGATTATACCTTTAGAGTTCTAAATGACTGCAGAAATATCCATTGCTCATGAGTAGTGCAAGCCAACATAATGTTACAATACCGCCTAAATTAATTTGCTTATTTAATGTCATACCACTGAAACTACCAAAAGATTACTTTATGTAGCTAAAAATAATGAGGAAATAATAATGGATTTGCTTTGGAGGAACAAAAGGTCAAACTCAAGGGAATTTTTTTTAAGTGGAAAGAAGGAAAAAAAATAAAAATGTAAAGAAGGGACGTGGGAGTGCCAGATCTCAAACTATTCTACAAGGTAATAATCAGCAAAATGATTTAGAACTGTTCAGAATAGCAACAGATTAGGTACCCAAAATAAAGAAGCAATTTAACCAAATAGACTCATGTTTGTCAAAAATCCCCAAACACAAGCTAAAGGGTAGAATATTACTATATTACCAAACTTAAAGGAAAACTGGAAAGTAGTCTGGCAGAAACTAGGTACATACTAACACCTCTCATACACCAAGACAAGTTCAGAATGAATATATAAAGTAGACATAAAAGGTGACATCACAAACAATTAAGAGAAGCAAGGAAGAAATTACCTTTCAGATCTGCGGACAGGAGAAGGGTTCATGACCAAACAAGTGACAGAGAGGATCAGAGAATATTGAAAAAAAATGGGGGCAAAGCCAAGACGGCAGTGTAGAAGCAGCAAGGTTTTACAGCTCCCACATAGCCACCTCAAATACCCATAAAATATGACTCTAAACAAATTTTAGGGCTCCAAAACACACAAAAATACAGAAAACATATCTCTTGCTGAAGGCAGCTCGGCAGGTGGGGCTCATCACAGCAGGCTGGGAGCTGAAACCAGTCCAGCCTGAAACCATGGCCTGGCCCCAGGGTGGTCAGGAGGAGCTGCAGCTGGAGTCTTCAGGAGAGTGGATTAGCAGCAGCTGTGGCAGTTTCCACGTTTATCAAGCTAGAAGAAATAAGGACTAAGTGAAAGGTCAGTGGAGTTCAGCTAAATTTTTGGGAAAAAAGCAGTCTGGCTGAACTGCTCCCAGGGCAAGGAAGCAATGGAAGCATCAGAAGTGGCTGCAAGCAGCAACTATGTCAGCCCAGTTGCTTCAGAGCTCCTGGCATGCAGAGTGCAGGGGGGCCAAGCAGTTGTTCAGAGGCCAAATGCTCTTGCATTGAGCGGCCTAGATCTGGATTGTGGTCTTGGGTGGTGGTCCTAGCGTGCGTTTTCAGTGAACCAAAGCTGGTGGGGGTAGCAACAGTCCCCTAATAGCTCTGGCAGCTGTGAAAACCCCAGCAATTTGGGACAGAGCTTTCCCCTCTGGAAGCGGAGTTCCACAGAGCCAAACACGCAAATAATTTACTGGCATCATGAGCAGGAAAAAGAAGAAAAGTAAGAACAGTAAC
>CM053595.1:15474646-15488211 GCA_028646575.1 Pseudocheirus occidentalis
AATTCTTTTTTGGGGACAAAAAGGATCAAAGCGTGGAGTGGGAGGAAGAAAATACAGTCAGAACTCCCACACCAAATGCTTCCAAGAAACATGAAGATTGTCTACAAGCCATAGATCAGTTTAAAAAGGACTTTGAAAACCAAAAGAGAGAAGTGGAGGAAAAATTGGGGAGAGAAATGAGAATGATGTAAGAAAGACTCAACAACCTGACTGAAGAGAATAACACCTTAAAAACAAATTAACTCAAATGGCAAAAGAGGCTCAAAAAGCCAATTAGGAGAAGAATGTCTTAAAAAGTCAAATTTGTCAGATGGAAAAAGAATCTCAAAAGCATTCTAAAGAGAATATAATTCCTTCAGAATTAGAGTGGAGAAAATGGAAGCAAATGACTGTATGAGATATCAAGATACTATTAAACAGATACAAACAAATGAAAAAATATAAGGCAATATGAAATATCTCCTTCAAAAAACCTCTGACCTGGAAAATAGATCCAGGAGAGACAATTTAAAAATTATTGGATTACCTGAAAGCCATGATCAAAAAAGAACTTAGAAAACATCCTTCAAGAAATTCTCAAGGAAAATTGCCCTGATATTTTAGAACCAGTGGGCAAAATAGAACTTGAAAGAATTCACCAATCACTTCTTGAAAAAGATCCCCCAAAAGAAAACTCATAGAAATGTTATAGCCAGGTTCCAGAGTCCCCAAATCAAGGAGAAAATATTAGAGGCTGCCAAGAGGAAGCAATTTGAATACTGTGGAAACAGAATTAGGATAACCCAGAATCTGGCAGCTTCTACATTGAGGGATTGAAGGGCCTGGAATATGATATTCAGGAGATCAAGGGAGCTAGGATTAAAACCAAGAATCATCTACCCAGCAAAATTGAGTATAATCTTCCAGGGGAAAATATGGTCATTAAGTGAGGTGAAGCACTTTCAAGCATTCTTGCTGAAAAAACCAGAACTGAACAGAAAATTTGACACTCAAACACAAGCATGAGAAGGTAAACATGGGAAAGAAATCATAAGGAATTTATCAGAGTTGAACTATTTACATGCCAATATGGAAAAAATATAATAATAACTTATGGAAACTTTTCTCAGTATGAGGATAGGTGAAGGGAATACAAATGTATATATACATATACACACATATGTCTATATAGGAGGGTAGATATGCATATGAATATATGTATATGAGTTCATAGAGGGTACAGGATAAATTGAATAGGAAGGGATGATACTTTGCAAGGTAAAATTCTGATGTGGGAGAGGATTAGAATGTGAGGAGACAGGGAGAGACAGAATGGGGTTAATCATTCCATATAGAAGAGGCAAGGGATAACTGTTACAATGGAGGGGAAGAACAGGAAGGCAAAAGGGAAAGGGTCAACTTACTCTCATTGAATTTGGCTTAGGGAAGGAATGACAAATTCTAAACTCGGTATCTTGCCACAGAGGAGAGTAGGGGGGATGGGGATGAGAAGTGGGATGATGGAGGGGAGGGCAGAGTGGGGTGGAGGGCTTCTGGAAGCACATACTTATGTAAAGGGACAGGGACAGGGTAGAGAATAGAACAAGGAGGAGGGGGAATGGGATAGGAAGGAGGGACATAAAATCAGTCTCTCAAAATATGTCCACTGTGCAGATATTCTGTGTAATTACACATGTACAGCCTGTATGGAATTGCTTATCCTGCAGTGAGGGTGAGTGATGAGGAAGGAACTAAAAGAATATAGAATTTAAAGTTCTACAATCAAATATTAATATACACATCTATATATATATAATTATTATTATTTTTAACTACATGCAACTGGGTATGAAGATATACAGGCGCTGGGGTAGGGAGATCCATCTTGCCCTACTAGAAAGTTAGAGGGGTGATGGAGGAGGACATAGGGGAGAGCAGATTGGGGAAGGGGCTTTACAGTGGAGTAGCTGTTTTGGGGTTGTGGGTAGGGGAAAGATGAGGAGAAAATTTGTAACTCAAAATCTTGTGGAAATGAATGATGTAAATAAGAAAATAAATAAAATAATTCACAAAAAGAAAAAAATGAACCAGTTTGTTTACATGAAGTTGAAAAAATATTTTTGCAAAAAGCAAACCAGCGAAACTAAAATTAAAAGGGAAAGATAACTGGCAAAAAAACATATACAAGGAACTGATTTAAATATGTAGGTATAAAAACCATTCTCTATATGATTAATAAAGGATATGAATAGAGTGATTTTTAAGGAAGTTCAAACTCCCAATAATCATTAGAAAAAAATCCCAGAATTCACCACTAATTAGAGACACACATTAAACCAGCTTTGGACTTCTATCTCATATTAGAATTAATAAAATAAAAGAAAAATAACAAATCTTGATGGGGATTCAGGAAAATAAATACATTAATGTGTAGTTAGTGGAGATCTAAAACTGATATTGTCATTCTGGAGAGCACTTTTGGATTATTCCCCTTCCGTTACTAAAGTGTTCATACCCTTTACCCAGTGATATACCCAGTGACTACTAGGTCTATACCTCAAAGAGTTCGAAGAAAGAGGGGGAAAATACACACACACTCTCTCCACATCTTTTTATAATAGCCAAATTCTAGGAAAGAAGAAGGTCATCAATTGGAGATTGGCTGAATCTATTTTTATGATTCCATAGACTTCACAGGACCCAATTCAAATTTTAGATTCATTTATTTTTCTTATGGCAAAAGACTGAAAGTCAGATAGCCACATTGTGGAGTTGAGCAGTTTTCCAATGAGGCTGCTCAAAAGAATCATTCAGTCATAGTAGAGAGGAGAGAGAGGGAGTAAAGACTTTGTTTTTAACATTTGTCTGATCTAGGCACCTCTTACTGAGCCAATGCCAACTCTGATGGGATTGTAAATCCAAAACTTTCCCTGTTCAAAATTGTCAGTGATTGAAGGCAAAATGGCTACTGCTCTTACTCATGAGCTCCACCTTATGGCTCACTACATATGCTCATGACTATTAGGGTAAGGAAAAGGATCATTATAAGGTAATTGGAGTTTGTGAGGTAATACCTCTTACAGAAACCGAAAAAAAAGAGAAATTCTTAAGAACTTGACAGAATTTTCCAAACCAGATCATTGTATGCCTTAATACTCAGTGATTCCAAGGTATTGTTAAACACAGAAAGTAAAAGATATATTGAAAAAATATTGGTACAGAATTATGGGAGAAGTGAAACCAAAACTTTATAGAATACTCAAATTATAAAATGCCATGCTTTTGTGAGATAGTAATATTGGAGGATATATTTATTTCTGGACATATGGGAATACAACAGATATGAAATACATTTTTAATTATGAAAATGATATATATGACAGAACATGTATCGATCTGTTAGGAGGCTTGGCTTCAAATCTTAATGTTTAAATTGCACCAAATATACATATATTACATATATGAGAAGTCTACTTCATTATGGGTCAACCAAATGACAGGAAGAAATCAATTAAGCTGTTTTATTATGGTTGTAAAATCTGCTGACTCTGGGTGCTAAGATAAACCCAGAAATCTCAATAGAACCTAATACTTTCTTTACAGTCTTATTTCTCTGGTATGACAACATGACTACTATCATACAAGGTGAGTTATGCTTTTATAGCTTGATTGCCTTTTCCAGGCTCTTCTTAACTGGATCTGAAGACTGATGTTGACATTTGCTTCTTGACACCATGTGGTACTGGAGCATTTTTCAGAGTACAATATGTTGCTCATGCCTTCTGTCTGTTCTAATAATGAAGTTATTACTAATACTTACTAGGTTACTAGAGCTGATAATCATAGGACATCCACTGGACCTTGGAATATAAAATATGAGAGCTGGAAGAGACCTTGTAGGTCATCAAAATCCAGTTTCTTTTTATAGAGGAGAGACTGAGGTTGAAAAAATAAAATAGACTTTCCAAATATCACATAGTTACTAGATTGGTCAATCAATTAACATTTATTAAACATCTGCTAAATGCCAGTTCTGTATTAAGTGGAAGAACTGAGTCTAGAATCCAGGCTCCTTGACTTCTAGCCCATTTCTCTTTTCGTTATACTCTGATGCTTAATTGAAAACATCCTGGTTAATGACTCCAGTAAAAGATATACAAAAATAGGTTGGAAATAGCTTCTTTGTCAACAGAGGTCATCAGTACTGTCTTTGTTCTATACTGATCACAATTATAGGGATAACATCTACACAGACAATATACTTTCCTAATATGTAAGACCTTGGGTAAGTAATTTCCCTTCCCTGACAATATCAAAAGTCCTTTCCTACTTTATCCTTCTACATACTACCAATTGGTCTTCTTCCAGCTCTGACATCTGTTTTGTTATTCTGGGGCCTGTTCCAGATCTAACACGCTACTATTCTATCTGACAGTGTAACAAACTCAGCAAATTTCAGTTTTTACAAGGTTAGACGTTAAATTAGCATTACAAATACAGAAATACAGGGTAACATGTGCTCTCTACTGGTCATCTGACACTTTTTTTAAGGACAAAAGCATTTTTTTATTATGGTGGGGTGGGATGAAGCGGGTGGAGAAGAAGCAGAATTGTGTGTGAATAAGATGTCTCGGTTGCATCATGTGTGTCACTGTGAAAAGAAGACATCAGCAGAAATTTTAATGAAGAGACTAGTCAATGGTTGTCAGTCCTTAGTGCTACTATTTAGTTGTATGACCTTGGGTAAGTTGCTTCCCTTCTTGACACCTCAGTTTTCTCGCACTTAAAATGAGGCAACTGAACTAGGTATATTCTTGTAATCCATCTCCGTCATTTAAATTTCTGGGTCCCAAGATTACTTATCCTGATGCTCCTTCTAGCCCCATTTGTTGTTTTCTCTTTAAGTATTCCATATGCTTAAGTCCTTTACAGTTTTAAGATCCAAATTCTCCTAGTCCTACTATTTTAAATCTATGATTCTAATGTCCTTTCCAGTTCTAATACTATTTTCTGTCACTAATATCAATCAAGAGTAGAGGGTTTCATGATCACAATAACAGAGTCAAATACACAGAGCATTTACTAGCTGCCTTGACTTGGACTACTTGGAAGCCCAAGTGAACGTGAGTGTATCTATTGACCGGCATACCATTCTCTAATAGAACTAAAGCAAAATGGGCTGCTTTATGATATTCCAGCCTGGTATCTCATTAGGCTCCTCCATGAAATCCTATAAAAGACTCTCTGGCTGAGCAGATATTTTTAATGGCTTAAAGTAACAGGGAGGAGGCAGGGAATTTAGGTGGCATCTGGGTAGAGGAAAGGCACAAGGAAAGCCCAGCATGACTAATCCTGGGAGCGATAGCATTTTTCCTGCAGTTCTGGCTTTCTGTTGGGAGGCTAGAGGTGATTGAAACAGAGCTAATTGTAGACACTAATCATGAAACTTCAGCTTCATCATCTTTCTCTACAAAAGATGCACTCTCGACACATATTCTTCAAAATCTGCCGAGGTAGTTTGCCTTTGAAGAAGGTACATAGTGTACCTAGTCAAGCAGCTCTTTATTTTTATGCTCAGCCTCCTTGGGGATTATGCAACTGCTTCAGCAAATATTTAATTATTTTTGCAGTTTGATTTATCAAAGCTAATTCATGGAGTCATGAGATATAGAGCTGGAAGAAACCACAGGGATCACATAGTATAGGTGCTTTAAACCCCAAATTCATGGACCCTAAAGATTTTAGGGGGTCTGTGAACTTGTGTGAAAAAATTATCTTTATTTTTGCTAACTCTTAACTAGTATTGAGCATTTCCTTCAAATGCTTAAAAACATTATTGTGAGAAAGGATCCATAGTGTTTGCCAGACTACCAGAATATAGATGAAAACAAATTTTCTTTGATTACTAACAAAAATTTAGTGTTTCCTTCAATTAAAAAACAACAACAAGATTATTGTGAGAAAAGGCCCATTGGTTTTGCCAGACTGTCAAAGGGGTCTACACTGCACCAAAAGACTATTAAGAACTCCTGATCTAATACCCTTATAATGAAACTGAATTCTAGAGAAATGAAGCAATTTAACGAAGGTCACAAAAGTTAATAAATGGAAATCAGGATTGGAACTCAGGTCCATGAGTCCATGACTTCAAATCCAACATCTTCTGACTAATTAACAAAGATATTTGATAAATCATTGAGAAATGAACTATCTCCACTAGATATTTAAATAATATTAAATAGACATGTGTATAGATAATATACAGTTGAACAATGAATACTAGAAACATATGAGGTATTTTTGTAATACTAGAGTATTACACTTTTCTCAAAGTAATTTCAATACCAAGAGCAATGCCTGACATTCAGTAGATGCTTAAAAATGATTATTTGACTGATAATATGTCACTATAACTATCTTTTAATAGCCCTATCCAACCTAGATTGTTCCTGGCTTTTGTCATCTTCCTAGTTTACTGGTAGTGAGATGAAAGCCCAGGGATGTTTTCATTTTTATTTCTCTTATTTGGAGTCATTTGGAACAGTCTTTCATATGATTGTTCACAATTTGCAATTTATCTTTTCAGAACTGTTTGTTCATGTCTTTTAGCCACTTATCCATTGAGGAATGATTCTTGGAATGTGTGAGCTTTCTATTTGTGATGATCATATAGGGAATGACACAATATCAGGAGAGGAAGAACCATGTGACTACATAGAAGCCAGAGGCTAGAAGCAGTGGCAGAGTGGTAAAGAATTTCTGGTTCAATCTGATAGCCACAGGTATGGGAATTGACAGCTATGGCAGAATGATAGAGCAAAGAAGAAGCTTATGGACAAGGGGAGGAATTCTGTGACCAAGCCCCATGATGCGAGAAAAGCTCATGGATATTCAGTGAGCTATTGGACTAAGCAGAGAAGTATTAAGAACCCAGATTTTGAGAAGAAAACCAGAACCTTGATTTCTATTGGTAAACTGAGTTGTCTGGACTGTGAAAGTGTAGGGATCAAACCTCTATTGAACTCCCTTTGGTGTATGCTGCTTTAAGTCTAGAGATGACTGCAAAATTTGAAGGATAGGTTCTCTTGAAGGAAAAGAATAAAATAATGATCCTGAGTGTTTTCTCCTTGGAAGGGGAGGCAGTGTGCCTCTCTAAGGACTGACCCCACCCCCACCCTGAGGAATAGAGATTTCCTGGAAAGAGGAGTTACCTTGACTATTGGCTCAACTGTGAGTCGGTTTTGTTTTACTCAGTGTTCTATTTACTTTTACAATTTTGTGACTATATTATTTACTTATATTATTATTACTATATAATTATTATTTTAATTATTTAATAATTTAATATATAATATATCAATAATATAATAAATTATTATTACTATATAATTTACTATATTGTGACTATATTATTTAATAAGCCATAGCCATAGTGGAAATGTAAGTGATAAATGTAAGTGATAAAAGAAAAATAAATTCTATTTGCTCTGTGTTCTATTCTGTGAAATAAAGCCTGTTCTATACTTGATGTACTGGTAGCATGAGCTGCATGAAGCTGAAGACCATCTACTGATGTGGCAAAGACTTAGATGAAAACCAAATTCTGATGTTGGCAGGCTAAAATTGAGGGAGCAGAACAAAATTCATATATTCAGTGAGTTAGGCAAAACCAAGGAGAGTGATTTGTAAGAAGTTCTCTTAAAATAAAGCCAGTCCATGAAATTCAAGTTCTTGGTCATGGTGCACATTTCTAGTGAGGATTCTTTGAGGACCTTGAAAACTGTACTTCTAATGTCATCTATGATTACTTCATTACAATCTATTGTGACTATATTATTTAATAAATCATAACCATAGCAGAAATGTAAGTGATAAATGAAAAATAAACAATATTATTATCTAAAGTTTAGAAGATTTTGTATAATTTAATCAATGGAGTTAGAATAAGGATGGAATTTATGGATGGGGGGAATCTTTACATCCAAAATCTCTGATAAAAGTCTGATATACAAAATCTATAAGGAATTAACACAAATACGTAAGATTAAAAGCCATTTTCCAATAGATGAATAGTCAAATAAAGAAGTATAAATCATTAATAACCACTTGAAAATGTTCAAAATTACTAATAATCAGATAAATGCAAATTAAAGTAAACCTGGGGTACTACCTCAAGTTCATAAACTAGAAAAATATTAAAAGGTAGGAAAAATAATCGTTCAATAGGCTGTTGGAAGAGCATGATAATATGCTACTGATAGATCTGTGAACTGTTCATTCATTCTGGAAAATTATTTCAAATTATACAAGAAATGTTATGAAACCATTCACATCCTTTGACCTATAGACCCCACTTATCAGTATCTATCCCAAGGAGGCTAGTAGCAGTAAGAAAAGAGTTGTGTATTTGAAAATGATCGTAGTAGAATCATTTGGATAACAGGAAGTTGGAAACAAAATGTGTTCCTAATTGTTGGGGATGGTCGAACAGGCTGTGATATTTGAATGTAATGGAATCCTATTTTACCTTAAGAAATGATGAATAAGAGTTCAGAGAAATGAGTGAAAGCTTCTATTGGAGCTTTATGGAGTGAGAAAAGCAGAGTCAAAAGAAGAGCATGTACAATGACAACAGCCTAAGTCAAATGACATGGAAGTCTAAGAAATTCTGGTGTTGTCATACTGCCAATGTATGACAACATACTTCCCCCTTAACTTAACTTAACTTAGCTTAACTTAACTTAACTTAACTTAACTTAACTTAACTTAACTTAACTTAACAGGGGGACTTATTTCCCCACCCCTACTAATAATTCATCAAAAAAGGGGTTTGCTTTGTTTATAAAGTATTTCTTGCATCAAAACATCAATAAATTTTCCTTTCCCCTAAAGCCTTCTCTGGGGACAGCAGCATGGAAAATGCTTTCCTTGCTGAACCCCTGCCACACTGATGGCCTATTCTGCTCATACATAAATATTCGAAAGTATCCAAATCTTATTAATGTGTAAATTCCCTCCAACAAAGTAGACTGAAACTCATGCTTGCTCTTTCTATGCAACTCTTATCCATGTCCTTCTCTTCATTAGCCACAGAGAGTGAGTGAGTACAATCAACATCCTAGAAGCATCCTCATTTTTTGCTACTTCATGAGAATAGGAATGGAGAAAATGAACTGACCACTCACTATCCCTCATTCTTCCAATCTGACCATTCCCATTGAGTGATATTCACTTTTAATTTAGAATTATGGCTCTCATGAGCTTTTTAATGAGTTATGAAGTCCTCTACATTCTATATCTAAAACATCTTTTACATTTGCTTCCTTCCCCATACTTCTATTGCCACAATCACACATCCTTATTTTATATACCCCTATCAATTTTACCCACCTGGGCTATAGTAGACTTTTACTTTTTACCCCATTCACTTCATTCATCTATAATATTGCTGGCACAAATATTTTTCTTATCATAGATTTGTTCATATTATTCCTCCACCAGAAATCCTTACTGCCTCCCTAATGCTTACCTACTAAAGTTCAAACTATTTTGAAAGATATTTGAGGACTTCCAGAATGTGACACCACTTCATCTTTCCAGCATTACTACAAATCCTCCATAAATGCTAAACGCAAATTAGATTATTCTAGGCCCTTTGAAAATGCTTTACCTCTTCCTCATCTGCACTTTTGCTCATGATATTCTACATTACTGAAATGTACTCCCTTTCCTTCTGCTTAATTCTTACTCATATATTCAAAACCCAACTTTAAATCCAACCCCTTCATGAAGCGTTTCTTGATTTCCCACTCAGTAATACCCCTTTCCTACCACACTTTATTTTACGCCTCTCTAATGAAATGGTTTCATGCATACATACATACATGCATATATATATATGCACACACACATATAAAACCATTTCATGTATATATGCATATATGTATATGTAATTATATATGTATATATAAATGTATATGTATACATATGTATATATGTGTGTGTATATATATATATATAATTATAAACATATATCTATATAAAATAAAATTCAGTTATTTTTGTTTATTTCTTATTCTGGTGAACTCCATGATGGCAAAGCATATGTCTATCTAAACTTTACATCTTCCCTAGCATATTGTGGCAGTAGCAAACTACAGGTGCTTACCAAGTCCTGAGGAGGTGACTCTTCACTATGTCTCAGCCCCACCCCAATGTGAGCAGCTGAATGTGACCAATTATTATTTGATTCTGACCTTATTCAGAATCATTGTAAAAAGTTCTGTCTACAATCATCTTTGATTATGTGGGAAGAGAGCTCAGAATATACCAGTTCCATAAATTTGAATCATTCAAAGTTGAATTCCAGTTGTTTTAAGAAATACAACTGCAACCAAGACTGATGGTCACCCAATAATTCCCCAGTTTAGGCAGTGTTAGTCTGTCAAAGAATCGGATTCATTTCCTGTTATGACAAATGGGTTCTGCCTGTATTTACTTTGCATCTTCACCATTGTTATCAGAAAGAAAAAAAAACTGATAAGAAAAAACAGTCTGTTTTTCACTAGAAGGGATTATATTATGAGTGTATCATGAATTTAGAGGCAGAAAGATCTTTAGAGATAAGATGAGGAAACTTAGGAACAGAGAAGTTAAGGGACTTTCCCAAAGTCACATACTTAGCAAATAGCAAAGTCAGGCTTCAAACCCAGGGCATGACTCTGAAACATTGTTTTTACCTGCTTCTTATTAGCTATTATCCAAGGTTTCTATAGAACTTTACACTTAGTAAGGCACTTCTATTTTCAATTTTTTTTCCATATAAGGAAAGTACTGCTTGTGTTATTATCCTCATTTCAGAGAAGAGCACAAAATTATTGTATTAGAAGAAAATTGGACAGAAGAGAAGCAAAAAGCAGTAATATTAACAGGATGCTCAAATTTTACGTTAAGC
The DNA here is from genome assembly GCA_028646575.1 of Pseudocheirus occidentalis. NCBI lineage: Eukaryota > Metazoa > Chordata > Mammalia > Diprotodontia > Pseudocheiridae > Pseudocheirus > Pseudocheirus occidentalis. The sequence goes on from CM053595.1 coordinate 15,485,580, forward strand.
CAAAGTGATCACTTAAAATGCAGAGACAACTTAACAAACAGAACATGACAAATCAAAACACATGAACACCATGATGCAAGAAATAACACATGAGAATTCAGAATTTCTGAATGCAGAAAAGAAAATACCAATTAAGAGAAACCATAGATTAGGCTACAGGAAAAAAAAAAACAACTTCAAAATCCAAGACACAAAAAGTACTTAAATTGAAGAATTCCAATTCAAATATCAAACTCTACCTTTGAGAATAAAGTAAGGAAAATGTGTTATGAAAGATTATTTTATACTTACAAGATACCATAGAAGAGAATGAAATAGTATATTCCAAAAATAAAAAGGAGTTAACTGTAGCCCCCATTAAGAATGGTTAAAAGTCACATATTCTATTAAACGTCCTTTTTTATCCCATATAGAATTTTCATCATTTTTCAGGGTAAGTTATTATTTGTTATAAGCTTTCTTTTACTTTTTGGATTATTATATTTAATATTTTTTAGTTTATATTAGTTACTATAAGTTCATGGGATCCTGACAATGGGTTGCTTGATAACTGAATTCTATCTTTCTGACTATTTACAACCTTTTTTTCTTTAGAAAGCTTGGAAGATTTTTGGAAGCTCTAGATTTACACTATGATGTTCCTGGATATTTTTAGTTTGGGGTTTCTTTCAGGAAGCAATTATTTTTATTTAAAAATTTTAATTAAAAAAATTTCACTTTTCCATCTGGTTCTAATAGATCTAACAGTTTTTAATGGTTTCTTAAAATGTGGTAAATAAAATGTGTTTTTTTGTTTGCTTGTTTGGTCATGGGAGTCATGCAATTCTTATATTATTTCTCTGTCACTTGTTTTCCAGATTACTTGATTTTTATGGCAAATATCTTACATTTTCTTCTATTTTTAAAAATTCTTCATTCTAATATTTCTTGCTACTTCATAGAATAACTGACTTATGTTCATTTCATCTTATTTTTCTTAGAATCCACTACCTTTGTGTCTTTCTACTTTCTGTTCTAAGTTACTGCTGCTGATTCAGTCACCCCCAAGGTCTGCAGTTGGTTTGCTTGGGTGATGCCTGTGCTGGACAGCACTTACATTCTCACCTCATTTAAACAGATTTTTTTTCTGCCAACATAAGTTGTCTTGGCTAGAAAATTGTTTCACCATTTCCTGTTGTTGTTTCTTCTGCTGTAGAATTCATTTTAAGATGTTATTTTAAAGTATTTGTAGGTTAATTTGGATGACCTCAAGTGAATTTTTGCTTTTACTCTGCCATCTTGTCTCTGCCTCCTGATTTCTCTTTCTTAGACAGTGTTATTTAAGTATTCTCTTTCCTCTTCTGTCAATCTGGGCAATTTGCGTTTTTGTACATTTTTATCCATTTCACTTAAATTATCAGATTTATTGGCATACAGTTGGACAAAATAGCTCCTAATAATTGCTTTAATTTGATCTTCATTGGTGGTGAATTCACCCTTTCCATTTTTGATGCTGGTAATTTTTTCTTTCTTTAAAAAAAATAAAATTAGCCAATGGTTTACCTATTTTTCCCCAATAAAACCAACTCCTAATTTTATTTATTAGTACAATGGTTTTCTTACTTTGTTTTATTCATCTCTGGCTTTCAGGATTTCCAATTTTTTGTTTAATTAAGTATTTTAACTTTCTCTTTTTCTAGTTTTTAAATTGCAATTAATTTGTAATGCACCACTGAGAAAAAAGATATATTCATTTTTATTCCCACTCAGTTTTCTCCAGAGATCTTTCATACTTGACTTTTCTAAAAATTTATCCATCTCCTTAGCTTCTTTCTATTTTATTTTAGGGTTAGATTTATCTAGTTATGAGAGGGGGAAATGGAGGTCCCTCCCTATCCCAGTTTTACCCTCTATTTTCTCATATAACTCTTTTAACTTTTCCTTAAAGAATTTGGGTGATATACCATTTGATGCATATATGTTTAGTATTGATATTAATTCGTTGTCTATGGTACCTTTTAGCAAAATATACTTTTATAACTTATCTCTTTTATTTGAATCTATTTTTACTTTTCCTTTCTGTGCCTGTTTTTTTAAAACTTTAGTTGCAGGATAATTGATACTGCTCCAGACCCTTACCTTTACTCTATGTTTGCTTCTCTACTTCATGTGTTTCTTGTAAACAACATATTTTTAGATTCTGGTTTTTAATCAACTCTGCTATCCACTTCCATTTTATGAGTGAGTTTATCCCATTCACATTCACTATTATGATTACTGTATATTTCCCTCCATCCTATGTTTCCCTTGCTTATCCCTTCTCTCTTCTTTTATCCTGTAACTTTTTAAAAAGTGTTTTACTTGGGGGGCGGGGAGCCAAGATGGCAGCGTAGAAGCAGCAAGGTTTTGAAGCTCCCATATAGCCACCTCAAATACCCATAAAATATGACTCTAAACAAATTTTAGTGCTCCAAAACTCAGAAGAACACAGAAAACACATCTCTCGCTGAGGGCAGCTCGGCATAAAGGGCTCATCGCAGCAGGCTGGGAGCCAAAACCAGTCCAGCCTGAAATCATGGCCTGGCCCAAGGGCAGTCAGGAGGAGCCACAGCTAGAGTCTTCAGGAGAGTGGATTGGCAGCACCTGTGGCAGT
>CM053595.1:15488711-15504458 GCA_028646575.1 Pseudocheirus occidentalis
ATATATATATATATATGAGTTAATAGAGGGCACAGGATCAATTGAATACAAAGGCATGACACTTTAAAAGGTGAAATTCTGAGGTGAGAGGAGACAGGGAGAGATAGAATGGGGTTAATCATCCTATATAGAAGAGGCAAGAGATAACTGTTACAACTTTACTTTCATTTACACTCATTGAATTTGGCTTAGGGAAGGAATGACATAAACTCTAAACTGGGTATCTTGCCACACAGGATAGTATCGGGGATTGGGATGAGAGGTGGAATGATGGAGGGGAGGGCAGGGTTGGGGAAGGGCTCCTGGAAACACACACTTCTGTAAAGGGACAGGGACAGGGTATAGAATAGAACAAGGGGGGGCAAGATAGGAAAGAGGGACATATAATCAGTCTCTCACAATATGTCCAGTGTGGAGATGTCCTGCATAATTATACATGTACAGCCTGTATTGAATTGCTTGTCCTTCCAGTGGGGGTGGGTGGTAAGGGAGGAACTGAAAGAATCTAGAATTTAAAGTTCTACAATCAAATGTTTAAAAAAATATATTATTATTATTAACTACATGTAACTGGGAATTAAGAGATACAGGCACCAGGGTAGGGAGACCTACCCTGCTCTACCAGAAAGTTAGAGGGGCAACAGAGGAGGACATAAAAAGAGAGCAGATTGGGGTGGGGCTTTACAATCGGATCTCTGTTTTGGGGTTGTCAGTAGGGGAAAGATGGGGAGAAAATTTGTAACTCAAAATATTGTGGAAATTAATGATGTAAACAAGAAAATAAATAAAATAATTAATTAAAAAAATAAAAGATGTTTTACTTCTGGCCACCACCTCACCCACCCCCATCCTTCCTTCTATCCATTCTCCCTTCTTTAGCATCCCCTTTCCTACTACTTCCCTGTAGGGTAAGATATATTTCTCTATTTAGTCGAATGTTATTACCTCTTTGTGAAGCTTGCCTGCCACTCCCATCTTCCCCTTTACTATAAAAGTTCTTCCTTTTATGCTTCTTTTATGTGAAATAATTTGTCCCATTCTACCTCTCCCCCATTCTCCCAGTGCATTCCTTTTTCACCCATTAATATGATGTTCTTAGGAGTTATAAGTATTATCTTCAGATATGTAGGCATGTAAACAGTGTTGAATCCATTTTGTTTTCTCTTTCCTGTTTACCTTTTTATGCTTCTTTTATGCCTTATCTTTAATTGCCAAATTTTCTTGTGAGCTCTTGTCTTTTTTGTTTTGTTTTGTTTTGTTTAGGCTTAATACCTCAATGGGACATCTCCCAAGTGTAGATTCATTCTTGTACATTTATTGAAGAAAAGAATTCCATACATGGAGAAAGAAAGGGACTGGCCCTGGGAACTGTAGGGGTACCTGGGGATAGTAAAACAGAAGAAGACCCTGGACTTAATTAGGGGTCACTTGCAGAATTCGTGTTCCTGCTCATCCTTTTTAATGACTGTTTTGTATGCCTTCTCAAAATCTTTGGCCAGCACAATGTAGTAATTCTCAGGAACTGCTAACATTTCACCCTCCTGACAGATAGAATTAATATCAGCTCCAGAAATTTTATCTGGGTGGGTTACATAATCTTCCAGATCAACCTCCTCTGAGAGGTTATCTTGCTGTTGATAGTAGAAAAAATTAATCTTTTCTGTTGACAGTCAGGCAATAGAAACTCAATCTTACTGTCAAGACGGCCAGGTCGAAGTAAGGCAGGATCCAGAGTGTTTGCCTGGTTTGTGGCCACGATCACCTTAACATTGACATTCTGGTCAAATCCATCCATCTGATTCAAAAGCTCAAGCAGGATCCTCTGAACTTCCCAGTCAGCCCCCGTTTGGGTATCACATCGCTTGGTGGATATGGCATCAATTTCATCAATGAAAATGATAGCAGGTGCATTCTCTTTGGCCAAGTGGAAAACATCCCGAACCATTTGAGGCCCCTCACCTAGGTACTTCTGCACAAATTCTGAAGCCACAACCCTGATAAATGCAGCTGTCACGTGATGGGCTCCAGCCTTTGCCAACATAGTCTTTCAACAGCCTGGGGGACCATACATGAGGAACCCTTTTGGAGGCTTACTTCCCATCTGCTTATAGAACTCAAAGTGGGTCAGTGGCAGTTCCATGGCCTCCCTTACCTCCTGCTTCTGAATATCCATGCCACCGATATCAGCATACATGACATCAGGCTTCTGGGCTGAGGTCAGCAGCATGATGCTGCTATCAATTTCTGGGGGGCAGAACGTCCAGCAGAGCATCGCTGTGTTTGTGGAGGGCCACTGAAGCATTGTGTTTCAACAGCTCCCTGTTGATGGTGCTAAGAATCTGGAGCCCACGATGGCTGTGCTGTGGTCCATGGCCTCCAAAAACTACCTGATGACCAGGGGGATGCTCTGGATGCACTTCACCTCCTCCTGGGCATGCAGGAACTCCTCCTTCAGACTCTTCTGCTCATCCTTGATGTGTTCCTCCTGCACTTCCAGGAACTCCAGCTCCTGCTGCAGCTTCGTGTAGCAGCTGTACAGGTCCTCGAGGTCCTCGGCTCGGGCCCCAAATAAGACAGGCTGGTCTCAGGCCAGGAGATGGACAGAGCCAGCAGCTCATCCTGCACCTTCCCCACCAGAATGCTGATCTCCTCCATGGCAGGCAGGCAGAGCCTGAGCCTCCCCCGGAACTCTCAGTTCTTGTCTTTTAATCAGAAATGCTTGAAAATCCTCTATTTCATTTATTATCCATTTTCACCCTGAAAGATTATGTTTGGTTTTGCTGGATAGATGAGTCTTGGTTGTAATCCTATCCTTTTTGTTTCCAGAATATATTCCAAGCCCTTGGTTCCTTCAATGTGGAAGCACCAAATCTTGTGCTATCCTGATTGTGGCTCCATGACATTGGAACTGTTGCTTGCAATACTGGTTGCTTGCAATACTCTCCTTGACTTGGGAGGTCTGGAATTTGGCTATAATGTTCCTGGGAGTTTTTATTTTGTAATCTCTTTATGGAGGTAATCAGTGAATTCTTTCAACATCTATTTTTACCCTCCAGTTCTAGAATATCAAGACAGTTTTTAATATGATATCCAGGTACTTTTTAATCGTGGCTTTAAAGTAGTCCAATAATCTACAAATTATCTCTTTGTGATCTATTTTCCAGGTTGGTTGTTTATCCAATGAATCATTTCATGTTTTCTTTCTCTTTTCTTTTTGTTTCTTTCTGTATCATAGAGTTATTAGCTTCCACTTGCCCAATTCTAACTTTAAAGGAATTATTTTCTTTAGTGAACTCTTGCAATTCTCTTTCCAGTTGGTAAATTCTACTCTTTAAGTAGTTTTCTTCAGTGGATTGTTGTACTTCTCTTACCATTTGGACAATTCTGTATTTTGAAATATTATTTTATTCAATAGTTTCTTGTGTTTCTTTTCCAAGCTGCTGACTCTTCACAGTTTTCCTGCATCACTCTTATTTCTTTTCCCAATCTTTTCTATGTCTCCTATTTGATTTTAACAATTCTTTTTGAGTTCTTCCAGGAAATCTTTTTGGGCCTGTAACTAATTCATATTTTTCTTTCTGATTTTTCATGTAGCTGTTTTGACTTTGTTGTCTTCCTCTGAGTTTGTATTTTGTTCTTCCCTATCACCATAGAAACTTTCTATGGTAAGATTCTTTTTTGCTTTTGTGCTCATTTTCCCACCCTATTTCTTTACTTTTAATTTTATGGTAAAGTTTGGCTTTGCTCCTGAGGTGAAGGGGGCAGTACCCTAAGATTTAGGTTTTTCATGCTGCTGTTTTTAGAGCAAGTTCTGGGAGTCTGTTCTTCCAAGGTTCTTCTAGGGTACTATGATCTAAAGAGGGGTATGGTTACTGCTCTCCTGGACTGTCCTCTGGTCTGTGAGTGACATAAGTGCCAGGGTTCTTGCTCCTGTATCCATAAAGCTAGGGTGTTATGCTCCTCTTCACCTTAGGCCTGTGATGGCAAATTGAGTATGAATAATGAAATGGAGTACTGTACCCAGTGCCATCAAAGGGTTCGCTATAATCTTCTTCTGATCACTTGTCTGTTTTCCTTACCATCCATGTACTGAGAGCTCTGGAGGCTGTTGTCATCAATGCAGCTCTCCTCAAGGCTTGCTGTTGGCTTTAAGGTGGTGTGGCCTGAATTTCATTGTATTTTGCTCTCACTTCATTGAGACAGACCTTTCCTGTCTACCTTCAAAGTTGTCTTGGGCTAAAAACTTGTTTCACTCTGACCTTTCCTTGGTTATGCCACACCGGAATTGGTTTTGGGGCATTATTTTAAAATTGTTTGGAGGGGAATTTGGGAGATCTCAGGTGAGTCCCTGCCTTTACTATGCCATGTTGGCTCTGCCTCTAAAAGATAGAATTTTAGTTGGAACTCAAAAGAAATCAGAGAAGTTAGTAGGTAGAGTTGAAGAGAGAGGGCATTCCAAGAATGGGGGACAGCCAGAGAAAGTACCCAGAACTGAGTGATGGAGTCTTGTTCATGGAACAACTGGGAGGACGGTGTCACTGAATCAAAGAGTATGTGTCGAGGAATAAGGCACAAGAATAATGGAAAGGTCACAGGGGGCTATGTTATGAATGACTTTAAATGCCAAACTGAGGGTTTCCTATTTGTTCCTGTAGGTTGTAGGGAGCCACTGGAGTTCATTGACTATGGGGGCAGATATGAACAAATATTCACTTTAGGAAAATCACCTTAGTGGATAAATGGAGGATAGACATGAATGGGAAGAGATTTTAGACAGGTAAACCCACCAACAGGCTAGAGTGATGGTAACGTCAGACGTGAGAATGGAGTATGTTATTGTTGCTAGTTCTTTGTTTTTTGAAGAGTGTCAATAACATCACCAGATGATGTCTTAACTTGTGCATGAAATGGATTTAAGTGAGGCAGAGTTACACAGTCTCACTCTCTTTTTCAGAGTCATCCAATTCCAGTGGTCTGGGTTGTAGTAGATGACCCTGGAATTTTAAACATCTTCTTCAACTGCCTTTATGGACATTGGGACAAACTGTTCTCATCCACCCATTTTTCAGGGTGAAGTCTTCACAAGGTAGATATCCCCCTAACTACCCCAAGGGGGTATATATGAAATATGTTGTAGAGGTAAAATCCACAGACCTTGTCAACAGCTTGGATGAGGTGGGGGTGAGAGATAGTGAATAGTTATATATAGCTCCTAGTTTATAAGCCTGAGGTACTTAGAGGATGGTGTTACCCTCTATAGTAATAGGGAATATAGAAAGTGGGGAAAATTTAGGAGGAAGGATAGTATTTTGGACACATTTAGTTTAATATGTATAGTGAACATATTTTAGTTTAAGATGCCTGAAAGGCAGAGATGTGAGATTGGAGTTCTACATAAAAATTGGAGAAGGAAAAGTAGATTTGGGAACCATCAGCATAGAAATGGCAGTTAGATGCACGTGAACTGACAAAAGCACCAAGTGAAGTAGTATGGAAGGAAGAAAAGAAGGGTCTAGCATGGAACCATGAGGGACACCTATAGTTCGAGGCTTTGATCTGGAGGATGAGCCAGTAAAGGAGACTGAAGTGGTCAGATAGGTAAGAGTACAATCAGGAAAGCATGATGTCTGAAAACTTAAAGGCTAATGGTATCATTATAGATTTGTATTATAGGCTGGTGCAAACTGGCCTCTTAGTTTAGGTATGATACCAGAATTAAATAATACATTTCCTCCGTTGTTCCTTTCTAGTGCTTATTTTCTGCAGGCACTTTGAATGTGTTTCATTTTTCTTCCATTTCAGTAAACTCTTTGCATTCCCTGATTTTGCTTCTTATAAAAATAAGTATTGCTTATTATAAGTTCTTTGTGATGTGTATATACATATTATTTTTGTGCTGAGAGAATAGCAAATGGAGGGTGACAATGACCAAAGGAAAATACCAAGAATTCAACCAGGTCAGCGGTTTAAACCTCTGTCTAAAACATTAAAGTTTTTTTTCATAATTAGGAGCTTCATGAACTATGTATATGAGAGACTCTCATAGTAATAATTTGAAAATTACTTGTTCAATGAACTTGAAAAACAAAAGAGAAAACTAAACTGAATGGGGGAAGGGGAGTCTCTTTGCTCTAAGACAGAAAGTGAACTACGATTAATCTCTCTGGCATCTTAGAACACAGGCACCTCAGGCAAATCTCATCTCTGAGTGAGAGGTGGGAGAGAGCTGTGGCTAAAGGGAGGAAGATATCACATTGGGTCACCCAATGAGAGAATTGTGTCATCTGGGAACATTCTTCTCCTGTTCATTTACCTATGGGGAAAAAAGAAGGTAAGGCAAACCTCACAGCAAGATTTGCTAGTTACATAAGTAAGGCATTTACCTAAATTTGCTAAGACTTTAAGTTTTTAAAATTACTAAATACTGATCAAGACAAAAATAGCCTACTTACAAATGTTTGAATGTGATATAAGATATTAGAAAACACGGACTTCTTAAAATATGTAAGATAGATACAAAACTTGTGATTTTTGTATATGGAACTCCCAGAAAAATAAACTCCTTCTACTACTGAAGACTGACATCATTTCTGCTATTGAAAGTCTTTAAAAAGTGACCAGAGCACTAAGAGATTGAATTATTTGCCCAGGATCACATAACAAGTATGGGTCAAGTAGATTTTGTTCTAGTTTCTCTTGGCTTCAAGGCCAGCTCTCTATCCACTTCTCTATCCTTTTTATATTACCAGTTGAAACAATCTGTTCTCATAAACCACTACTATTTGAATGTTGTTGAAGTAGTTTTATCTTATCCTGGAAGATGGCGGTAAAGAGAATCTCTGTTCCACTTTCCTTTCTCAGCATTGGATCCCATGTCTTGCTCATATAACTCCGATAAATATAAATGTCTCCCTTAACCTTTTCATTCCTTGCTTTTTCTCTTTGTAAATCCAAATGAGCTGAGTGGTACATTGGGTACCAGAGATTTTAATGTTTCATCGGTCCCAGAGCAAGACATCTTAATCTGTTTGTGTACACCAGGTATAAAATGATTCTAGGACAGACAGAGATTTATAACTACACAGAGTTCTCTCACATTTGGTTATCTTTGTAATTAGTATCTCATACAAGGTAGCTTTGATTTGCATAAGCTTACACTTTTGGAAAGAGCATTTAAGTCTCAAGAAACTAAAAATGTGGAATGGAAATTGATATGAGGAAATTTCTATAAGACAAAAGGAGTTTCAATTTCTAGTCTTGAAGACTGAGGTAAATTGAAAAATCAGTAAAAGAGCTTAAAACAAAATACTGAGTCTCACATATTAACAACAGCTTCATTATGTTTTCAATTGTTAAAACCCACAAATGTCAAGAAAATCAGCAATTGGCAACATGGTAACCAGTACCCCCAAATAAGCAACCCATTCAAGTTGTTGAAACTAGGCATTTCTGAGATGCTTCCTACTTCCTGTCATCTGAGCCTGAATTATCATATATAGAATGTGATTCTTTCAGCTCTATTTCCCTACATAATAATAGAAATTTTCATTATTCTCTTCTTAGGAAAATTCAGAAAACAAAATAAAACAAACTACAAGCAGTAGGAAAAAGAAGAAACACATATATTCCTCCAAGCTGTTTAAAAGAGAATTTAACTGTTTCAGAATTATTCAAACTGTTGAATGCTGACAATCTGACAAAAAAAAGAAGACAAATAATAGATAACACCTCTGCCATTCTCAGGAAATCACAGTTAAGACCTGAGTATATGTCTATCACACATAATTATTCATCAAAAATTAGAACTAATTCAATAAGTTAGTTTTTCACAGTACAACTTTAACCTAAACAGCTTCTGATGATAAATTGCATACTCTTTGGCTTCTGCTCCAAGACAGAGCAATAAAAATACCTAACCAGATCCAGAAAAAGGCATTGAGTTTATGAATAGAGAAGAACAAAATAAATGTCTTTTTAAAAAAAGATATGACTTCTAATGTAAAATTAAAATTATTTGAAAAGAAAATTGATATAGACATATACATATACATGTGTTTGTTTATATATATGTGTATGTGTGTGTGCATATACACACATATGTTTATCTGGATGTATTTCACTAATATCATTAAATTGAAAATAAAAATTCAAATATTTCAACTAATTCTTTTGAAAGTTCTTGTTCTGACGTTCTTGACTTTTACTTGATGGATATCATAAGTTCCTGATATCATAAAGGTTGTAATTATAGAGCCTTGTTACAGATCATGATTGCTAAATCTGTTCTTTTAAAATAGTTTGCCAGAGGCATATTGAATTCTGTTCCAGTCCTTTACTTTAGCTAGGTAAATCTTTATGTTTTAACTGTGTTTCTTATAAACAACCTAATAATGGATTTTACTTTCTAACCCATTCTGCTTCTCTCTGTTTTATGGATGAGTTCATCCCATTCACATTCATAGTAACGACTGCTGTTCCCCTCTGTCACATCCTCTTCTAATTTTTCCTTTTTGCTACCTTTCCCTTCTCTGCAAAACAAAAGGAGTAAAAAAACCTATGAGGTCAAAACTAGTTATCTAAAATTGAAATAGCCTGATGCAGCTCCCCCTCTCCTCTTCTCTTCACCTAGCTCAAATCATCATTCCCTTACCCTCTCCTCCATGTTTCTGTCTTCTTCTGGCACATCTTAATTTTGAGAAATCATAATTTCCTCTTATGTGTTCCTCATTTCTTCCTTAATGTTATCATTTCCTCTTTTTTTCTTCCTCTTTTAAAACCCACAAAACCACAAATCCCCCTTAGACTGGTTGTTTCCCCCTTTTCTTTGCCCCTTGTAGCCTGAAGATAGTGACACTGAAGGAACACTTAGCTCTCTTTCCCCTGTTTGAATGTAGGTGCTTAACCAGCATTAAGCCCTCTCCAATGCCTCAAATATATTATCTTTTTCAGTTTATTTTCTCTCAGATTTTCATATTTCAAAGATTCACTCCCACTCTCTAACTCCTTTGTTTTTTTATAACTATGAAAATTGGGAACAAAGAAGTAAAGTAAATTTCCCAATAGCACACAACTAATTTTTTAAAAAGAAGAGGAAATCAGAATTGAGTTCTCTTGACAAAGTGCAGGGGTCTATTTACTTTAACACTCAGTCATCCCTGATGCTCTGTTTCCCCTTACGGTTGATGACTTTGGGCTTCCCCTTTGTTTTCATTCTTCCAGTTTTAGCCCTAGAAATTGGGTTCTTTTGGGCCCAGATGAGTTTATTAGAAGGGCATCAAGCCAAAAGATAAAACCTGTTTGTCAGCTCCAATGAGTTGTTAAACAAACATTTTAATTGACAGCAAAGAGTTCTGGGTACCAACATTTAGAATAGGGCAGTAGATAAAGAAAGTTTGGCAAGATACTAGGCTTCTTGGAAGCCGATAGCATTACAAAAATAGACACCAGATGGAAAGGAGGAAATTAAGTTGGGAATGATTGCAGGGAAAAGATCTTGGTGAAGTGGTCATTACACTCCCTGCACGTTCTGTGATAGGTCGTAAAAGAAGAACATACAAGTTATAAACTCCCAGTGCTTGTCCAAATCCAGCTGAAGATTCATCCATTTTCCAATGTAAAACAATTTCTAGCCAAGCAGATGAATTATTACATAATTTAGTTGAGGAACTGAAAATTAGAGTTTTCAAGAAAACAGATGGGCTTTGGGGTGAGATATTATATAGTATAGTAAAAATGACTCTGGACCAGGAGTCAGTGTTGTAATCTTGACATTGGCATTAACTTTGGCAGAACTCTTTATGTCTCTGAGTCTCATTTTCAACAAATGGAATATGAGGTCACTGGAACAGAAAATATAAGGTCTGTTCCAGTCATAACATTTTAGGGTCAATCAGTGAATTATCTTCTCTGTGCCAGGGACTGTTCTGGGCACTAGGGATACAAATACAAAACAAAATAAAATGACTGATTCTTACACTCAAACAGCATATATGGTGGGGGACAACATGTATATGTGGAAGTGTATAGACAATAAATATAAAGATAATAAATACAAAGTAATTTGGTAACCTGGAAGTGAGGGCACTAACAGTTAGAGGAGATCAAAAAAACTCATGTTGAAGCTGGTTTTTGAGCTGTGACTTGAAGAAGAGGAGGGATTCTTTAAGGAAGAGCTGAATAAGCAGGCACTTTTACACATGGGACACAGTCAAGATAAAGGCATAGTTATAAGGAAGGTGAGAAACACAGAGAAAAAGGGAGGGAGGGTGTGCCGGAGAGAGAGAGAGAGAGAGATGTAGGAGAAAACACTTATGGAAGGTTTCAATAGTAATTCAAATGTAAATGTCCTTTATCGTCATTTCCAATAATAAAATCACATTAGTCTCTGTTGTTGGACCCCTTGACAGTGCCAAGAACTTTCTTTTCCAAGTCTCCAGTATCTGTGATTGAAGCATCTGTAGTTTCTATAATTTAAGCAAGTCCAGAGGCATGATGAGACTGCTTTCCCACACATGTCTGCCATTCCAAAGCCTCTATCCACAACCCCACAACCTCCTTCAAGTGTCATCTATCCATATATCTTTTTTAAAGTCACTGGAGCCAATTCAGTAAATCTCTTGTGCAGATACACATATTTATCTCAGCATTCTGTCCATCAGACTGCATATCTGTCTCTGTACATAGCACACACCCTGTTTGGGAGAGTTTGGTAACCTAATCACCTATGTTCATATTGTATGACCTCAGTAGAATATGAACAACTTCTGAAAGGCAGGGATTGCTTCTTTTTTGTTTTTGTATGCCTATCTCCTATTATAGCATCTTGCACAACGATATTTAAGGGCACATAATAATATTTGTTAAATTGAATTGAATGAATGACCCGTTCCTTTGCTCTTGTCATCAGGCATATTGAAAAGAGTGTGGGACCTGAAGTCAGAAGTGGACTATAATCCCAGTTCTTCTATTTGTCAACCTTATGGCTATGGAGAAGTATTTTTACTTCTTTGGAGTTCCTTCATCTGCAAAGTGGGGTTAATACTAGTGCTGTTTGCTTCAAAGGGCACATGGCTCCATTCTGAAGTGCTAATGTTATCTTCAGCAATAAGTATCCGTAGGGTACCAACTGTGTGTGGACTCTAACAAAATCATCCTCATATATATTATTATGGTGTGGAGATGACTCTAGATTTTCAAAGGCTAGTCTAGTTGAATCTGATCTATGGTAGATCCTACCAAGCTGGAAAGGCTTTGACAACATGCCTAGAGAATGCCTATGTATCTCTCATGTAATGACCACCCCAAGTTTGGGGAGGCTTATAATGAGAAGTTTGGCCTTATGATGATTTGAGGGGGTCCCAGAAATTAATAAATCTGTCTACTAATGCACAAAAGAGGAAGAAGTCAGTGAAGGGGAGGTGAAATTGATGGATCCTGATGAAATCTTGGATCCTTAAAATATTAAAATCATTTTTACATAAGAGGGACAGAGACCTTTTGTTTGCTGGCAAAAATGATGGACAAAGTTCACCAGCTCTATTTCTCCCCTCTAAATATTGTTAAATGCCTCCTTGGAGGTTAGTTATTTTCTCAAGGTAATTTGCACAAACAACTAGAGTCACGACAGCAGTTAAAAATAAAATTGAAAAATAGAGTATATTTTCATCCTCAGTCTTCAGATAGCTCAGTGGGAAGGTACAGATTTTGGGAGGAGTGGTTTGGGGGTGGAAGATGTGAAAAGAATTAAATCACTATAGGTTAAGCACACGTGAGGCCTAGTGAGTTTTCTGTGAGGTACTGGCAAATAATAATCACCTGAGCAACACTTTCGTGAATCAGCAGGATGTAAGATAAAAATGGTTGGATGGGAAGCCTATTACAAGAGTTAGTCAAGAAAAATTTATTAAGTGCCTACTACGTTTCAAACATTGGGTTAAATTCTGGGGATTCAAAGAAAGGCAAGAGATAGTCTCTGCTCTCAAGATTAGTCTAATGAGGAAGACAACATTGCAAATAATTATGTGCAAACAAGCTATATGGATATGTAAGAACTAATCAGCAGTGAAGCTCTAAAATTAAGGGGAATTAGAAATGGCTTTTTGTTGAAAATGGGATTTTAGCTGGTACTTGAAGGAAGCTGGAGCAGAGACAAGGAGGGGAGAACATTTCAGCCATGGAGGGTAGTCAGTGAAAATACACTGGATTGGGAGATGGAATATCTTATTTGAGGAATTATTAAAGAGGCTAGGGTCACTGGATTTATACTATTTTTAGGATAATCTCCAAAATTCCTCTGACATTGGGCAAAAAACAGAAGCTCCCTTGATTTTTTTTTAATTTATCAGTTTCAAAGGGCCAGAGGCAATATTTCTGGACTCTTTCATGTCTTAGGAAATACAGGGTCACTGGATTTAATTGTGTGTGTGTGTGTGTGTGTGTATCTATGGTGGTATATAATATGTAGGGATACTGGAAAGGTAGGGGGTGCTAGGTCTTTAAGGAAGGAACTATGGAAGCCAAGGACAGCTTTTCCAGATGGCAGAAAAGTTGGCAGAAAAGCACAGAATAGCAGCTTCAGAGATGTAAAGCAGCTAGCTGTCAAAGGCAGCACTTCAAAAGATGAGGGCTGGAAAGAAGCAAGGAGTTAGAGCAAGAATAAGCTTGCAGGTAAATGAGATAGGAAATCTGGAATCAGTCAGTTACCAGAAGCTAGAATCATATGAATGAATACTGAGAAATATTCCAGCTCAAAATGTATCTTTTTCTTACCTTGGAACATGAATTCCCTTACAGGAGTCTGCTGGAGATTATACCCTTTTGTGTATAGAAGGAATAGCTGAGAATAGTTCAGTTGTTTGATTTTGTCTCTTATTTGCCCATTGGTCTAATGAAATGTTTTTCCATTTGATTTATAGGGACATAGGCCAAATATGGGTCCTTATATTGAAGTTGAGTCGTGGCTCCCATTACTAAGATCCTGTCATTTTGATTCTCTGATTCTGAGAAAGCATTGTTGTTAGGATTCCACTGGTACTGAAGATATTGGGACAATATCTTGTACAAGGGAACTCACGCTCTACAAATTTGAAGAAGGAGGTATTTATACTTTTTACCTGATTCTCATCCACAAAATGGGAACATCAGCTCCCAGTTTTCCCTTTGCCACTTCAACTGTGGTACACAAGTGGGATTGTATAAGTGTGTTGAGAATCCAAGATGCTGCTTAGAGAAAAAGCCTGGTACTGGTTTGAATATCTTTAATCTCTACTACCTAGCAGCAAGATATTAATTCATTCAACATTTATTACATTCCTCCTATGTACAAAGTTCTGTGCTTAGATTCAGAGATATATAGAAAATTAATTCCCAACTCCGGGCCTCAAAGAAGTGATAATATAATGGGAGGAAGACATAGGCAAATGTCTTTGGTATATGAGAGATTGATATGCATCTTATGTTGAGGTTCAGGTAAAGTGCTACAAGAGATTCACCTAGAAGGGATGAGGGAAAGCTCATGGTAGAGGTGGCAACCAAGTTGGGTTATAAATAAAGGAAGCAACTTCCATAGGTGAGAATTGGAAAAAAGGAAGGAAGTCTATTCTAGGAATGCAAGACTTCAAATGTAAATATTTGCATCTTTGCTTAATAAATGTTTGCTAAATTGAATTGAATTCCAGCCAAATTTCAGAAAGTGTCTAGTACACCCATGAGACTTTGGCAGAGAGTGGTAAAATAAATGCTGAGGGAAATTAGTTTTTAAATGCTACCTTCTCTTAAACGTTTAATAACACTGGCACTGGAAGGGGAAATAACATGAAGACGGATGCAAATCTATTTCTGTGCATTAGCTGGCTTAGAATCAACTTTTCCTCCCCTGCAGTTGTCATTTGCTTGTAGCACACACCTTTGGTTCTTTTTGCTTTCAAAGTGTTTGGTATTGTCAGTAGGTTTATTGCTAAATTCCTCACTCAGGTGAACATTTCAATGTTGTAAGGCACGTGCAATTCGATTCCTTTGGAGACTGCCGTTCTGTCCTGCTGGAGATATGGATCCGACATTAAATGCAGTAGAAGGTTCAGGGTTTAAATGTTTTTGCTTTGACATTTATTAACAACATGATGTTGAGCTAGTCGCTTCATTCCTCTCAGACTTAGTTTCCTCATTTGAAAAATGGGAATAATAATATTTACACTAACTACCTCACAAGATTGGTGAGAGAAAAACACTCTGGAAACTTTGAAATACTCCACCAATATATTAGTCACTGTTATTGCTTATATTATTATTAATTCTGGTTCTACCGCTAATGGGCTACATGTTCCGGATCCTGCAATCCATTTTCTCATCTCTAAAAGCACAAGCTTGTACTAGCTCATAGCTAAGTTATTTCTTAACTGTTTTTTTTTGCTTTTTTCCCCTTTTTTTGGAGGGCAGTTGGGGTTAAGTGACTTGCCCAAGGTCACACGGCTAGCTTTTGTGTTAAGTGTCTGAGGCCGGATTTGAACTCAGGTCCTCCTGACTCCAGGGCCGGGGCTCTACTCACTGCACCACCTAGCCGCCCCTATTTCTTAACTCTTAACTGTGTCCTAAAGGCCCCCTCTAGCTTTAATCTAGTATGAAAAATGTTTCTAAAAGTTACTTGGGAACAAGGACACATAGTCTCAGAAGAATCACAATTTGCGGAGGGGTTCCATGATCGGGATGCCTAGATCCCCCCATAAATATTCAGGTAAAGCTATGAAAATGGATCAGAAAAAGAAAAATAAGCAGAATCAGCTTTAAACTCTTCCACCCCACCCAGGGTCAAAGAAAAAAAAACTGCCAGAATTCTGCAGAAATCTAAAACATAGATAAAGCCAGGATAGGTGGAAGGACTGTACAAAGCAGTATCCCTATTATTATCCCCTCACCACAGGAGAAAGACCCAGCAGGGAACAGCTATGAGCCTTAGGTCAAGAGAAAGGGGGAGAAAGTGCTGGCAGACCCCATCAAGAAAGGATTTCTGAAGCCCTGTGGCATTACAGAGCAGGATGTGTGTGTGTGTGTGTGTGTGTGTGTGTGTGTGTGTGTGTGTGTGTGTGTGTGTAGAAGGGCTCAGAATCCTATGGCCTAAGGAAAAAAAGGTTTCAGTAGCAGAGTATGCCCAGACCTTAGCTACAGCAAAAAAAAAAAATAATCCCTGAAAAATTCAGGCAGTCAGGCAGGCTGACAACCTGGCTCTGAACCATAGTAGGAAATAAGTTCACCAATAACTACAGAAGGTAGAGTCTAATATTAGCCACAGTACTCAAGACAAAACACAGTCTATTGATACCAACCAGGAGTACAGGACTAAAATTTGACTCAAGGACAAGTGCCTAACCCAAATACTGAGGCTTGTGATGAACAAACCAAAGAAATAAAATAGTATGAAGAAATACCTTTGACTATGAGACACGCAAAAGGATAAACTCTGAAGAGAGTAACCCTATATTATAGAAAGTGTGTGGAGAACCAATTTACCATTATGAATGCTGACTAGGACAACAGAAATATTAAACAGACTTACACTCATTAATGCATGCAATTACTCTTTATTTATTGATAGTATGCAATTATTTATCCAATAAAACAAATATCGCTTTATTTTGCTCCTCTGGGAACAAAGAAGCAGACTAATGTTTGGGGCTTCCAGTGAGTTTTTCTTGTTCTTGTTCTTGTTATATCTAAGTTCTGATTGGTGATTGATTACCTAATTTTATAATAAAA
>CM053595.1:15504958-15527783 GCA_028646575.1 Pseudocheirus occidentalis
TTTTTTTCCCTATTACCTTTGATATTTTAATGGATCTTTAATCCCATCAATATGAGATTTACCTACTATTGTGCTGATAACAACCCATCTACAGCTTTTTGCCCCATGAACCTCTTGTTCATGTCCTCCTAGAATTCCTCCACAGAAGATCTACCCAATCACTTATTTTTTCTTTTCTATTTTCTTTTCCATTTCTTGACATTGTTTGGATACCAATGGAAGATATTGGCTAACCAATGATTATCCCTAACTCTCATCATGTGACCAGCTTAACCTCTTTTTTTTAGTCACTCTGATGATCTCATATTATTTTTTACTGTATAATTTTTTGTTAGCAGACTTATAACCTTTTAATATGTACCATGTATTTCCTCATGGCCCTTTAGGTGATCCACACCTTTCATTCTTTGGAAACTTGTATTCTATAACTTGCTCCAGAAGAATAGTGATATAAAAAGATGAGCTTTTGAATCATGGAAAAGTTTGGTGTCATTAAAAACATCGCTCAATTCCCCAAAGGCAATCTAGCCAACTCCTCCCCCCCTTTTTTGAGTTCTATGACACCTGTCCATGTACAGTGCCTCCCTAAAATATCTTTATTGACAGATCAATTAACAGCCATCAACCTATATAGCTACTGTTCTATATGTACAAAAATCTTTATGAGGGTATAAAGCCAATCATGAGCAGCTCTCCTGAGGACAGCTGCTATGAATAACTTTAAGGATTCACATAGTATAGTGAACTCTATTCAGCAATAAACTAAAGAAAAACATTCAAGAAACTAAAGCACAACATTCACAACAATATAACATAACAACTTATTACTAAGGCGGCCGCATCGTCTTAAACAAAACACATCATTCAGTAAGTCACAATCTCCTCAATCAATACAGAGTGTCCAAGGAAAGTCTTCTTTCATCTTAACTCCAATCTGGCTTTAAATTATCCTTAAGGGGTAATCATCCTTAAGCCAATCATCCTTTTAAGGTACATTAAAAAGCATGAACACAACCCACCCCAGGTCACAATAAGTCACAATCTTATCAGTCAACACAGAATACCTAAGTAAAGTCCTTTTTCATCTTAACTCTAGGCTGACTTTCATACCCCAAAGTTCCTTTTCCATGGGCTGACCAGCCACTCCCAGTTCTTGTCTGAATTCACCAGACTCTTGCCTAGACTTACACATAGGCAGCTCTCTGCTCCTGTTTCATACCTTAGCTTACTGCTTCACTCCAAACTCTCTGAAGTTTCTGTTTCTAGAAAGACAAAACTTAACAGAGCTACAGCAATATTTACACACACATTGCTGGAATTATCATCTCAATTCACTTTCTGTCTGACAGAGTAACACAAACCCACAGACAAAGCTTCTGTCTGAGAAATCAAGCACAAATGAAGAGTAAAGCCCCAGAACTTCTGTAACAGTAATAAAGTCCTCTTTCAGGGCTTCTGTAACAATAGTAAAGTCCTCTTTCAGGGCTTCTGTAATAGCAGTAAAGTTCTCTTTCAGGACCTTTGTCTAAAAACAACTGACAGGGTGTTTTTGTCTGACAGACCAACAGACAGAGTGCCAAAATTACAAGCACTCTCCTTCTCTGTTCTGCTTGGTCCCATCTCTGCTTGAGCTTTTCTCTACTCTGCTCCTTCCTGTTTCACCCTTCCTGTTCTGCTCTTTCAGCAAGCTCCTCCCATGTGATGTTGTTAGACCTATTAAGGGCAGGGAAAGTCTCCAAACTCTCTTCAGCTATTAAGGGCAACATAATACATACTGTTTCCAACAAAGACTTTTGATAGAATCGAAAGCACTTGAATAGCTGAAACAAGCAGCAAAGTACTACTTTGCTTGCCCTTACAGAGGGCTATTATCTATGTGGGTTGAGGACATCCTTGATGTATAGTCAGCATCAAACAGGTTTTCACAAATGATATTCAACAGTGGACTGCATCTTTACAAGCTCACAATTGACTGAAAGATATAGAACATATAAGGGCTGTTGTGAGATTCAAATGAGATAATATTTATGAAGTACTTAGCACAGTACCTGCCACTTAGTAAGCATTTAATAAAAGCTTGTTCCCTTCCTTCCACTTATTTTGTTCTCTTTCTTCCTGTCTTTATCATTTATTGATTATGAAAAAGCAATTCATTTTGGTAGAAAAATGCACCTTACAAATATTTTACAACAATGCATCTCACAACCATGTATAACATTCATTCAGGATATCTTAGAAAAATGTAAAGAAAAAAGAAGTAAACATGTTTCATCATGTGTAAGAAATAAACATGAAACAAGACATAAAACTGAGAGAAGCATGCTCATCAAGATATTTGCCACTGGAAATCCACTTCAGAGTCTAGAATATGAAGAAATTTTCTATGGATATTATTGTTTTCTAGATCCTCCTTTTTGCAAGTGACATTGTACTGATTTCATTGAGCTCCAAGACATTATACTGAGTAGGAGAGTGACATGGTCAGATCTGTACTTAGGGGAAATCATTTGGCAGCAGTATGGAAGATGGACTGTGGTGGGGAGAGACTGAAGACAAGTAGATAAGTTAGGAGGCTGTTGCAATAATATAGGAAAGATTATTATTCCTCAAAAATTAAATAATAAAAATAAGCACTCTGGCAGTTATATTGAGGATAGGTTGGAGTGGAGAGAGATTTGAAGCAGTGAGAGAAGAGTTGTGCAGAAAATGTATTTTCAAGTGTGAAACATTGCAAAAATAGTGGGTTATGATTATTACTTTTACCATCTGAGTAAATAAGGAAGACTTTCCCCTGACATGTCATGATTTTGATTCAGTTTAGAAAATAAAGATAATATGATTGTGCACTTAAAAGTAAATAATCCTGACGGAACTGAATTGTTAGAATGTGATTGCAGTGTTAGAGGAATCAGTAGCTGCAGACACTGGTTAGAGGTGACTGGCTCACAGCTGATACACTGCTGAAATATTTATATTTTTATATCATTTGTTAAATTATTAAATTATGTGACTAGGAATTTTGAAATCTATTTGTTGATGAGTTGGGGTTTGAATCTGGAAAAGGAGAGAAAACTTAAAGAAAAAAAGGTTTCTTTCATTTTTTTTGAACCACATCAGATACTTTGGACCTAATTTGCTAAAATTACTAATAGACAAATTCTCTTCCCAGATGGAGATGGATTCAGATCATGGCAGGCCAATATAAACCCTTCTCATGAGGGATGAGGAGAGGCGGCACTCTTCCCCCCATACCTATGTTAAGTACACACAGAAATAGTCATATCTTGATCTTCCTATCACTCACAAATGTTTCACTTCTGTGTTCATAAAAATTCTCAATTCCTTTACCTGATATTAACTTTCTATCCTTCCATTTTTTCCTGTGACTATAATCCCTGGTCCCTTCTTCTGCCTCACTAGGACCTTTATTCTTTTGATTATTCGGTTTTTTCCCAGGACATCACCCCTGCATGTCATAGCACCATTCTCTTCTCTTCCCTCTCTTAATATCTTTGTGAATCAGTTCAATCCTACACTATCTTCTACATTTCAATCTTTTGTCCTGTTGCCCATTATATCTTGCCAAATCGCAAACTTGCATTGCTCCCACCATCTGCCACTTTCACTCCTATTCATAAGCTATTAGACAGTGAAAGAAAGAGTCAGGAAAGTCGTGAGGAAAGTTGTCACATCTAACCTCAGACACTTAGTGTTTTGACTCTAGGCAAGTTACCAAAGCTCTCTCAACCTCAGTTTCCCCTTTGTGAAACAGAGATCATAATAGTACCTACTGTGAAAGTTTTTTTGTGAAGATCAAATGAAATAACATATATAAGCCACTTTACAAAACTTAATCACATTTTCCACAATAGCTATTTTTAAGCCGTCTCATCTCTCCTTAAACCTTCCATGATTCCCTCTCAAGCTGAGGACCTCACCATTCAGTGAGAGCTCCTTTACTCTTCTCCTCCTCATCTCACATCACCCACATACCTTACTCCATTATCTCATTCTTCACCCCATATCTCATATAAAGTCGTGGATCTCCTTACTAAAGTAAACACGTCTACACGTACCTTTGATCCCATACTTTTCCATCTTCTCCGGTAGATTGTCACCTCTATCATCACCAGTACTTTGATAGTCAACCTTTCCAATCTTCTGGCTTCTTTCCTACTGCCTACGGGCACATCCATGTCTTCCCCATTAAAAAACAAAACAAAACAACAACCCCAACAACAACTTGCTAGCTATCATCATATTCCTTGGCTAAATTCCATGAGAAGTCTGACTCCAAGGTCAAAAGCTGTATCTGAACAGAACCTGTAATTGCTGAACTTACTGAGAGAGGCAGATCCCAAACCGTAATTCCTTCAGAAAGTACATTCACTCCAACATTCATCTCTGTTTCTTTAAAGTTTCTTTTAAATTTTTGTTCAATTAATCTTTAAAAAGATTTGGGAAGCATTACTTATATTTATTTTTCATCACTCAAATGAAACTGAGGGAAAGGCAGGCAATAGGTGTTGAAGTAAATAGTAAGAGAGAGAGAGAGAGAGAGAGACAGAGAGAGACAGAGACAGAGAGACAGAGAGAAACAGAGACACAGAGAGATTCTCTTACTGTTGACATCTTTTTGGCATAATGGGGGTTTGGATCTATTAATACAAAAAAAACTTTATTGGGTTATATTTTTATAGCTTCCCAAAAGCAAAGGAAGAGAAGATGGATCAGGACCAGTCCTAGAAACAGCAAACTTATTCTGGTAGCAGGAAAGTGGTGAGTGAGTTGAATCTCAGAGTGAATCTGAAGTGATTACCTCAGACCTTTTCCCATTAGTGCTTCCTTCACCATATGTTAAAAGAAAACCTTTCCCCCATGAGAGGCTGAGGTAAGGAAATGTCCAGCCAAAGGGTTATGCACAAGAGGAGGTCAGAAGGAAGAGTTGGGGAAGATTGGTGCTATATTCATGGGGGTATAACTAGTTCCTCTGCTGACCAACTAAGCACTTACCACCCATACATGATAGAATTGCTGAACTACCTCAGTTAATTTATTAATATTCTATGATTGCCAAGCTTGTTATCATTTGGGATGGGTTTCCTTCTCTCATCCTTTCATCTTTCATTCCAAATTGGTGAAAGTTTTTTTGAGCATGAAAATTCAGTGCTGTCAGCCAGTCTTGCTCCTGTTGAGTGATTAATGCCAAGCTGTAATCGTATTACTTTCTCACTCCCAAACCAAGAGTGCTTAACTCCCTATGCTTACAGGATAAAGTCTAAAGATTTTAGTCTGACATTAAGTTCCACCATGATCTGGCTCCATTTTCCCTTTCCAGCCATACCTTACATTACTCTCCCTCACATGTTCTGTGTTCCAGTCAAACTTAATTGCATTCCTCCATTCTCTTCCTTTCCTGTTCTGTTTTTCTAGGTCTTTGCTCATGTCATTTCCCTAGCCAGAACAAGTCTTTTTTCCTAACTCTAACCCTGACTTCTAACTTCAGTTATCAAAATCCTCCCCTGGCCCATGTTATGAGCCAGATCTCATTTTTCTATGAAGTCTTCTTGATCCTTCTCTTCACCATCTTCCCCTAAAATAGTAGTAATTTACACCTCTTACATTCTTTCCCACTCTCTGTGTGGTCGGTCTTCTTTGCACTTATATTCTAATTCACATAATGGCTATTTGAATATGTATTGTTCCCACAGCAGATCATAAGCCCTCAGAGTCAAATTTGTCTTCCTTGTACATTTCATAGAATTGAGCATAAAATATAAAGTCAGTGTTTAATACATTTTTGTAAAATTTTAATTTGATATCCATTGAGACTTATGTAGCTTCAGGAATGAGATAAGAACTAGCTTTGAGAATGTTGGACCTGAGGGTTGTCACTGAACCACTTGGACTCAGAAGGATATGTCAAAATGTGAATTTATTTAAAATCTCTGTGGCAGCATTTCTCAGGCTTTGATTGGCCACTCTGGATGGTGGGAGGTTACATGTCTCATGACTCAGGACCATTTCTTTAGCTAAATATGAGATCCTCCCTTACAAGTTAAAGTATTCATTTCCTTTGGTGTGATATAATGAAATGTGGCATTTCTCTTTAAAAATAGAACAGCAAGGTTTTGTCTAGGCTGCCTTGTAGGCAATCTCACAAGTCTGTCTTGCCAGCATTTTCTATAATATTCATTTGTTTTTAGTTGCCAAGGCACAGCTCCCTGCCCCAATCCTTTAGCTTAGCTTTCTGGCATCCTGCTTTAATTAGAGATTCTTCCCTCCCGCCCCTACTGGGGAGCTTTATTTCAAGAGAAGACACAGGAAAATATATTTTCTGTCAATGTCTAAGCCAATCACTCTTGCTCCATTTTTTCTGCCACCAACCAGCAGAATTTTTTCACTTCTTATCATATGATGTTAAAGTTAGTTGCCTCATTGACAACCCAAGTCCCCACAACCCACTTAGCGTAAGTGACAAGATGATCACTCAATCACTCATAGATTTTAGAGTAAGTGCAAAAAATCTTTCAAAATGGAGTGAGATTGTACAAGAATTGTGTTTGGACAGACTGAGGGAGCTTGACCATGACACAGGGTTCATCTATAAGATATGAAGCTAGTTAGAACTAGTTATTCTAGAATTTGGAGCAATCATGGTGTTGTAGCTAAACCTTTAGAGGAAGAACCACTTGGGGAGGAAAGAGAAGTCTTCCTTTTGGCCTTGTCCAGGGTTTCTTCCCCAGTTCTCATGCTTCCCACTCCCTCATTTTGATCGGAGGACTTTGTAAGCTCCAAGCATCTAGACCAGTGGTTCTTAACCTTTCCTAATGCTGTGACCCTTTAATATAGCTCCTCATGTTGTGGTGACCCCCAACCATAAAATTACTTTCATTGCTACTTAATAACTGTAATTTTGCTACTGTTATGAATCATAATGTAAATATCTGATATGCAGGATGTATTTAAATTGAATGTAACCCACAGGTTGAGAACCGCTGATCGAGAACGTGTTGGATGGTCTCCATCTTCTCATTTGCATTTTTTGTGGCATTCCTGGATCAGTTGATGGCAGTGTTTATGTGTGGTAGGAGCCAACACAGACAAGACATATGTTTATCGCTCCATAATGACCCCAGCCAAAGAAATTCACCATGTTTAAGAGTCACTTAACCTCTGTTTGCTTATATCCTCCCCTGTAAAATGGGGATAACAGTAATGGGTTTTTGTGAGGATCAAGTGAGTTAATATTTGCAAAGAACTTTGCCAACCTTAAAGAACTTTAGAAATGCTAACTATTCTTATTGTTATTAGATCTCAAGCAGTCAAGGGCTATGAGTTACTCCTTTGCCATATGTGCTCTCTATATTGGGGCCCACTTCCCCCTGGACTTTAATTACTCCTATTTGAAAGCTACTTTCAAAAAGCTGGCTGACTTGAAAGGATTCTCAGTTGGGGGGAAGCACATCTGTGAGGGTTTCATGGCGTCGGAGAAGATGCAGCCTTACTTTTCAGTGAGAATGCAAATTGGCATCCTTGGAACTTATTTGAGCCAAGAGTACAAGGAAAACTGAGGAGGGGGAGAACACAGATACCTTGGGGGCATTCATTCAGTTCAAATAATTGTTTTGAACACTGTTAAAATTTCTTACATTTCTGAAGCACTTTGCAATCTGTAAAATCTTTTTAAAAATTGAACCTATTAAAAAACCTGTGAGTAGACAGAAATGCTATAGTCACAGCTCAAAGGATATGACTTTATACCATTGTGAAGATAACATGATCAGCTGGAATGTAAATCTAAAAGTTTTGATTATTATAGGGGTTTGTGTGTGGTTTGGGTTTGGTGATGGTCCCCAATAGGTAAAGCAGTTACTTTATCCAAAACGTGCGATAGTCCAACTTTCTCTCCTAGGTCATTCATAATCATAAAGTCTCACTGTTAACTAATTACCCTAGTTCTGCCTCAGAGAGTAAGTTCAATTAATATTTGCTAAATGCTGACTGTATGTTCAGCTTTGAGTATAAAAATCTGAAAAATGGTTTAGTCACTTACCCTTAAGTCAAGGCAGCAAGTATTTATTAAGCACTTGTGCTTAATAAATAATACCTTAAGATTAATGCCAGTGTGCAAGGGACTCTCCTAAGTGATGGGGATACAAAGAAAGGCAAAAAATATTCTCTGCTTACAAAGATCTCACAGTCTAATGGGGGAGACAACATGCTCTTAAGGAATCATATGTAGAATATAAACTTCTTGAGGGCATGTGCTTACTATGTGCCAAGCACTGTGCTAAGTGATTCATAAATACATAATTTGAACCTTAGTTGAAATTCCAGAACTGATACTTGTGAATATTAAGTGAATTTGGGCAGTCACTTGCTTCTCTGGGCCTCAGCTTCCTTCTTCATGAAAAGAAAATTTATTGCTCAGTCATTCAGTCATGTAGGACCCTTTGTGGCCCCATGGACCATGATGTCCATGGGATTTTCTTGGCAAAGATACTGGAGTGGTTTGCCATTTCCTTCTCTGGTGGATCAAGGCAAGCAGAAGTTAAGTGACTTGCCCAGAGTCACATAGCTAGTAAGTGTCTGAGGTCAGATTTGATCTTGGCTCTTCCTGACTCCAGACCCAACGATCTATCCACTGAGCAATCTAACTGCCCTAGAAGAAGGATTAGACAATGACTAAGATCTTTTGGTATTATAGATATAGAACTAGAAGGGAACTTAGAAATGATCTAGACCTACCCTTCATTTTATTTGTTTTCAAAATTTTAATTTTATATTTGTTCTTCATTAATAAGCATTTCATCTTCTTTTCCCACTCCTTGCAAATGAACAACAGTAATGACAGCAACAAAAAAAGCCCAATAATAAGTCTCTGTAGCCACACAAAGCAAATTCCTCCATTGGCTGGATCCAAAAATTATCTCATTCTCCATATTGACTCCATCACCTCTTTGTCAGGAGATTAGAAGTTTCATGTTTTATCTTTAGTTGTCTGGAATCACAGCCATTATATTGATCAAAGCTTCCAAGTCTTTCAAAGTGATTTTTCTTTGTAATTTGCTATTATTTCATAAATCGTTCTTTTTGTTCCACTCCCTTCATATTGCATCAGTCTATACAAATTTTCCCATCCATCATAATTTCTTATTGTGCAATAATATTCTGTTATAATCGCATAACACAGTTTGTTTAGTCATTTACCAATAGAGGGTCACTTCCTTAGTTTCCAATTCCTTGCCACTTTAAAGAGTTGCTATTAAAATTTTTGTACATATAAATAATTCCCCCCCCCCCATTTTGCAGATGAAGAAACAGCAGAGAGTGGTAAAATGACTTTTCCCAAGCCATAAAGAAAGAAAGTGGCAGAGCTCAGATCTGAGTCCACATTTTCTTCCATTAGATTGTAATCTTGATGGCAGGGACTTTTTTGCATTCCTGGCACTTAGTACAGTGTCTGACATAGAGTAGGTGCTTAATGAATGTTAATTGACTGACTCCACAGTTCCTTCTAACTCAAGAACCTATGGATCAGCATCAGAGCCAAGTCCTTGTACCTAGACCAGTCTTGCCACTACACCATGCACCTGTCTGCTTTGGCTGAGGGTCTGTGCCAGGCTCAACTCCATAGGATCTCTGTATATTTCCATCTCCTTCCCCAGGGCTTTTCTTTAGGTGTGGTAAGTAGGCCAAGAGTCATTCCAAGTCCCTGTGACTTTGAAATAACTTTTACACTGAGATTCTCAGGTGCATCTTCTTGGAACTCTCCTCCCTACCTTCCTTGCTTGTGTCTCAGTCAGTCTGCCAGAAAATGTGAGGCTCATTATTAAGCTAGAAACTGGCCTATCATCCCAGATACTAATGATGGAACATGTTAACTTCCCTCCACCTGGCCTGGGGACTGACATAGTAAAGGCTTCTTGGGATGTAAGCTGTCAGAGCGAGGAATCGAAATGTTTCACCTGCGTGAACAAGTCTTTCCTATGCTATCCATAGAGATAGTAGATTTACATCCCAGATGCTGTGGCTAAAAGCAGCTACCTTGGCACAGTGTTGTCATGCTTTTTTTTTTGTCTCCCTTTCCTAAGTGAGATTTGGGAATTGAAACCATTACGTGAGTCAAAGCTGTCTAGAGTATGTGTAGCTATGACCTTGGACAAGACATATCTCTTCCCTGCTGCAGTTTCCTCTTCTGAGGAAGATCTTAGGTATGTGGAGAGGGGTTTGGACTAGATTATCTCAAATCCCTTCCTGGATAGGTTCAGGTCCTTTTCAAGTCCTGGCCAGTCACTCTTGATGCAGAAAAAGGTGGAGTAAAATTCACCGTTGGAGTGATATCAAATGCCATTTACAACATGAAAGCATCCTGCATTTTCAGTGAGAAATTGTATTAAAAAAACTAATATTTTTTTCCCAATTAAATGTAAATACAAATTTTAACATTCATTTAAAAAATTTTTCATTCCAAATCTTCTCCCTCCCTCCCTTACATCCCCTGTCCCTAAGATGCTAATTTGATATATTGTATATGTGAAATCATGCAAAACATAGAGGAATTCTATTTCTTTGCTTCAATTATGTCTAACACTTTTTTGAATCTTTCATGGGCTTAGCATGTTTGCTTCTATATTAGTTATATGCATGTGTATTATGTGGAGGCTTACCACCCTCTTCCCCCCCCCCCCCCCACCTTACCTCCAAAGAGACATGAGAGCAGGAATTATGTCTAATCCATGATCCTCTCCTCTCCACACAGCCTAGTACAATCATTGTCCTGAACATAGAATGCATTTAATAGGCATTCTTTTGAATTTGTCCTTGATCTTGCTCTGTCTCTTAGCACTGATCCTTGAGCCCCCCTCCCCCACCCCAGGTTTTCTAAATTTGCCTTAGGCTGTGATCTTGATTCTTATTCTCTGTGATTTAATCCAATTGAATAATCAAATTGAGTGCCTCCTTTGTTCCAGGCCTAGTGTTCTACTGAGGATACAAAAATAAAAAGATAAATCTGGCACAATACTTTTCCTCAAGGAGCTTATATAATTATAGGAGATAAATGACATATACAAAAAAAAACCCACCTATTGTAGTGAAAGTATTGAACAGGAAATGCCTTATCAACTGAGTCCTCCTCTAACCCTCATCCAAATTGATTTCCAGAAATTACATGACATAATGAGCAAGCAAAAGAGATAATGAGTATTTAAGGCTTTAAAGGAAGCACAAACAAGTGTTTGCATTTGAATTTTATTACGTGAAAGAAGGGAGAAAAAACAGAAAGAATGAAGGATTGATTAAAGGCTTACTATGTGTAGAGCACTATATTAAATATTAGGGACATAAACAAAAGTAAAAAGAAAGACAGTTTCCGCCTCTGTTCTAATGGGGAAAGAACACATAAAAGAGAACTGAAAATCGGGGGAGAATTGTGATGAAGGTACCCAGTATAGGGCATGATTGTGAAGTCCAGTAAGTCTGGGACAGGACATGAATGGGAATTAAGGCAAGTGACACCTGGTCTCCTCCACAAAATTACAACTCAAAAGGAGGAAATCACCAATGGGAGAAGAGGGCATGTCTTGTAAAGAGTGAGCAGGCTGCAGGGCTAGTAGGCTGGTGAGGATGCCCTGGGCACGTATGCAAGGTCCAGGATGAACCAGCAATAAAAGAGGCATGGTTTTGAAGTCTAGAGTCAGTCCTTATTTAGGAGTACATCTCAATGGAATTAAAATGTGGCTAGCTATTGACTGGAAGCAGAATCAGCCACACCCCTATTGGAATTTAAAAAGCAATGCCCACTCTAAGGAATCAGTTAAAGGAATGAATCATTGAAAAGGTCAGCTTTGGAGTAAATCTTGAGAATTTTGCCCTTTGCCTTTTCCCTTGCACCTTTCCTAGAGTCCAGTGGTGGGGAAACCTTGAAGCAAAGCAACTTTCACAATAGGAGACAGCATCCAGTAGAAACCAAGCCCAGAAAATATAATTGAGTTTAGCTGTGCAGAGAATCAGGCCAAGTGAACCGAGTCACAGAGGCCCACAATAGCTTAGGTAAATGGGAAGAAGGTGGAAGAGGTAGAGAAAGGATTCATGCCAAGGAAGTCAGTATGACCTTTCACAAATGGACCTAAAGCTAGCCAGAGCTCTGCAGATAAGGCTTGCAATCTCTAGTAATTGGGAACCTGAAGTCAAATCCTGACCTTGGTCTATGAAAACAAAACTAGCTTTTAGAAGCTTTGCACAGAGATAGCCCAACCACCAGAAGAATACTGAAAGCCAACAGAAGGGGAGAGAAACTTTGTATCTAATCACCAATACCAGCCAGGCAAGGAAGGAGGCCAGAAATGAATGCTACCCCTAACATTCTATGGGATCCTTTCAGAACCATAGCAGAGCTAGAAAAAACTCCCAACTGAGGATCTTTCAAGGAGAATACCATTTGACACCAGAATTTGCAATGGAGCATATGAGACTGAGACAGAAGTCAGGGATTGAGACTAAAATTTGTCCTCAAAACCAGCTACCCAATCTAGATTGACAGTGGCAGTGGCATCCAGACTATAGGCAGTATGGGAGCAAACAAGGACTCTTCAACCCATCCATGAGCACTAGTGGAGAACAGCCTAATCCCCAAATTCCAGTCTAAGAACTCAGCCTAACAATGTGAATAAACAAAGGAAAACACAGAATACAAATAGAGATACTCTGAGTTAAGAGAAGCTCAAGAAACTTAACTCTGGACACTTATAGCAAATGTCTCAGAAGGGGAAAAAAAGACTTGACCACAAGCATTGTAAGTGCCAAGAAGAAAAGCATCAGAAGATAAAAAATGAAATTATAAATGAAATAAAAATTCAGAAGGAAAAAAATAGTAAAGATAATGCATATCTTAGAAAAAATTGTAGAAACCTTTAACCAAATAGTCAAGTAACAGAGAACAGAACACATAGAGCTCAAGACTACCAAAAGACAATAAGAAATATTAAAACAAAGTTAAAAGACTTAAAAAAAAAAACCCCAACAGATGTGTAGTATCTACTACCAAAAGATGCATGGTTATCTATTACCAAAAACAAGTGATCTGGGAAATCAGGTCAAGGAAATATAACTAAAGAATAATCAGATTCCTAAAAGCCATGACAAAACAAAAAACTTGGGCAACATACTTTAAGAAACCATATGAGAAAACTGCCCAGATTTATTAGAACCAGAAGGTGAATAATAACAACAATAAGAACAACTTAATATTGAAGAACAAAATGTTATCTCCTTTAAATTAGTTGGGGCTAAATTTCATGTGATCTTGACTTGGTTCCTTGGTACTTGTATTCTTTCTGGCTATTTGCCACATTTTTTTCTTTCCCTTTATTTAAAAAAATATTATTTACAAAACTAAATTTTGCTTTTCAACTAACAAGCATCTACTCTTTCTCTTCTTCTCATATTTTTCCCCTTCCCCCACCTAGTCAAAGAAAAAGAAAACCCCTGCAACAAAAACGCATAGTCACAGAAAACACTCCCACATCGATCATATCCAAAAACTCATGTTTCACTCTACATATCTAGTCCTTTACCTCTCTGCCAGGAGCTGGGCAGCTTCTAAATGATTGATTCCCTGGTATCATGGTTGATAATTCCATTGATCAGAATTTTTGTCTTTCAAAATTCATTTTTACAATGATGATCTTACAGTATAAAATTTTCAGCTCATCATTCAGCATGCTTTCCATAACTAACTTCACCTGATTCCTTGACACTGCCTTTTCTTCCCTCTTCATGCTCTTATTGTTATCAGGTTGTATTTATATTCATGTACAGGTATTAAAATGCTCTTCATTCATAAAAGACCCGCCCCCCCCCATTCTATCCACTTTTTTCCTTAGTATAATGTGTTTTTCAAGTTTTAAACTGCTGTATTAATGCTAATTATTCTTTTTTTCTTGTATCTTTTCTTGTGTCCATGTCATTACCACCAACCCATTAGGTCATAAATGTCTATATTTTAATTTTTGGATCTCCAGCACCAAATCCAGGGCCTTACATGTATGTAATAAGCCCTTAATCAATTTGAATTGAATTAAGATTCTAACAAGTACTTTAGCTTTTTAATAATATTTCTAAAATGTATTTATGTAATCCTTCATTGAAGTTTGTCTCTGATGTTCCCTTAGCTATGCCAATATAGAACAAATTCTGCTAAGCATCTCCAAATTGAAAAGGATATAATAACAGATTCAGCAGTGGACTTTGTCATCTAAGGAATGAAAGAAAATTAGAGGGATTCATTATTAATTTGTCAAGAGGCAACAAATATATTTTTGCCCACAGCAGCTTACAAAGACTGTCTATTTAAAGTGTGGAAGAGGTTGTGACTAGATTTTTTGATCCTTTGATCCTTTAAATTCTTCAAATCATATGCTAGTAAATCTGACCTCAGCTACTGGCAAAATTACAAGGAGTAATACTAAAGGGATGACTTCTATGCAGTTAGAAAGGGAAGCAATTGTCAGAGTCAGCACAGATTCAGTAAGGACAAGTCACTTTATATTCTTTTGTGACAGAATTGGTAGATAAGGTGACTAACATAATGATAGCATACCTAGATTTTATTGAGGCATTTGTCAAAGCCTCTTGCAGTATATTTGGAGATCAGGCGGAGAGATACCTGTGGTCTGAGTAATGGTTCTGTCAGATCAATTTAATACTAGTTGAATAAGAGGATGCAAATTACCAATTAATGGATCATTTTCAATCTGGAGGGACATTTCAAATAGAAAAACAAAAAGTGTAGCTCTCTGCCCTTTTTAGTTTGATGTGTCTATCATCAAGTCATTCTGCTTGACTTGAGAGAGTAGAACTAGGTAGAGGTGGTAGAGAAGCAGATTTAATCCTTATGTAAGGCAAGAGAAAACCTCTTAAAAGAACTATCCCAAATTAGAATGGCTTCCTCAAGAGGAAAAGGGCTCCTCCTTACAGGATATTTTTAAAAGCAGAGATTGGAAATCTGTCATAAATACTGTAGAAAAGACTGTCTGGGTATTTGAGGCTCTTTCCAATTTTAAAATTCAGTTATTTTGTTATTCCTAATGCTTGAGACTTAATTTTTGTTATTTCTTTTCCTGTTTAATAAGATTTTAAGAACCCTTTTTCTATAATCAAATAAATCCAGAATGTGCTGGAATCAACTGAAATAGGATGGGGGAAGCTGATTGTTAAATTTGTAAGCATTTGCAACTCAGAAATTGGTGAGTGGCTACAAATTATTGCTTGATTTATTGTTTTTTCTTTAGACTTAAGTAATAGGGAAAATGTTAATAATGCAGATGAAATTTAAAGGTGTGTCATGTGTACACTTCTTTTCAAAGAGCTAGTATGGTACTGAATACATCCGTTTTATAGTATCTTATACTTTAGAATAAAAATGTAGTTTAGATATCAGTTAATTTACCCCTTCTCACTTCAAAAATAAGAAAACTAAATCAAAGAGAATTTAAACGACTTGTCCTAGGTCCCTGACAATAAAGAGCAGAACTAAGATTGGAAGCTAGGTCTTCTGCCTCTAAATGCAAGGTTCTTTCCTTTCCTTTATCACATCTCTTTCCTGTTATTTTGCTTATGCCTATGAGCTCAGAGACAAATTGTTAGGAATTCTCAATTAGGTGTCAGAGGAGATGAGTTTGAATACTCATACTGTAATTTACCATTTAACACATATTGACATGTGACCTTGAAGAACTGACTTTACTTTCTTGGTCCTCAATTTACTCCTTCATAAAATGAAGATATGACTATTTATATGACAAGTAGGTGGCTGAGTCTAGATAAGATTTACTACTATATAAGGAAATAATTTTCAATGTCTAGATTTCCTGTTACAATCAATTTCAAGAAATTATGCTTTTAATGAAAAAAAGGAATATCCTTTATCAGACTATGTATGCATCTTACTTTTTGGTTCACAAAATATGATTATTTTAATGCATTATAATAGCCATACCACTTTAAAGTTTTGTTTCATTTTGTTGTACAAAATGCTTTTCTCATAACAACTTTATGAGGAATTATCAGCCCCATATTACATATATGGAAACTGAGGCAGGTTGTAGAAAGTCAAATGGCTAGTTGATTGCCCTGCATGGTTGCAAAACCTGGCTCCGACTACAAAGTATGTCTTCTTTTAACTACACTGAATGATCATAGGATCTCAGGATTTAGGACTGGAAGGGGTCTTTGGGGATCACTTAATACATTTTATATATATATAGAGAGAGAGAAACTGAGGTCCAGATCAGGTAGATTCACCTTCATAAAAGGTCAAACACAGCTAAATCTGTAGGATCATACAATTTAGAGATTAAAAAACAAAACCTTAGAGATCTGTTTCAAACTCCTTACTTTACAGAAGAGGAAATGAATGTTTCCTAGCAGCTTGGCTCTTTATATTTGTGCTTTTAAAAATAACATCAATCATTAGACATTGATTATATAAAGCTGCATACTTTGAATTTCCCCAGAGTTCTGAATGCTTGTAGCAATTCTGCCCTATGAGGGCAGATCTCCCATAACTATGGAATCCGACCGCAGTCCCTTGCCAACACTTCCCTTTTGGTTAGTATAAAACTTGTTACAGCACAAATCTAAATGAGCCAATTGGCCCTGTGTTCCTGAGATACATTTTTTCTGACAAAAATTCCTCATAGCCTTTTCTGCATGTCTGATCTCATCAGTTAAACAGGTTAGGTATGTGTCTATTCTGCTACCTAGGACACTGGTGATTCCTAGGCAGATGGAATATTTTAACCAGATCAGTTGATAGGAAGGTAGCCGCCATTAAATACAGGTCACATACATAAAAGAATGCTTCTTTAAAGGAAAGATATATGAGTGTATGCCGAAAAATGCCAATACTTAAAGCTGCAGTACCTACCTCACAGGAGTATGGGAAAGTTCAAATGAAGATAAAGTATATAAAGCTCTTTGAAAATCTTCGGTCAAACTTTATTACCATTGATGATACCCCCTACCACAAACTATTTTGTATTTATTTACTTCATAAAAATTTCCATGTATTTATTTGTGTAACTATTGCTCTCTATTCTGGACTGGGCTTCACTCAGTTCAGTCTCGTGTTTCAGACTTAGGAACAGAACAAACTGAG
Source organism: Pseudocheirus occidentalis (assembly GCA_028646575.1). Taxonomy (NCBI): domain Eukaryota; kingdom Metazoa; phylum Chordata; class Mammalia; order Diprotodontia; family Pseudocheiridae; genus Pseudocheirus; species Pseudocheirus occidentalis. The sequence continues at coordinate 15,522,123 of CM053595.1, forward strand.
ATACTTACAAACCATTTGATATTTTACAAAGGGAAGTTTACTTAACAATGGTATTAGAAAAATATTTAGCAAAAAAACCAAAAAAAACCCAAAAGCATGGTTTATTTTGTAGGTTCAGTTGGAACCAGCTTCTTTTGTCTCTCTACAGACAAAAGGGGGTTGTCAGGGGGTTGAATCCTAGCAGAATCCCTCACGCATGAGGAATATCATCTTCACCAGTGCTGGGATTTTTAATGCCTTAAGCACCCAAGAAGCTGTATTAGTGGTTATAACTTTGGTTTCCTGGACCAGTTAAGTGTCCAAGTTGGTTTCATTGCTCGATTTTTTATTTGGGGAAAACCTAACCTATGGTATGTGGCAGGGATTGCCCAGTCTTAGTTCTTTTCCTAACATCTCATTTGAATGAAAGTTCCTGTAGGGCAAGGATTACTTACTTTTGTTTTTGTATCTCCTAGGCCTAGTATACTACTAGGTACATAAGAGATCTTTATGTTTAATGGATGCTTGTTGAATGAAACAATGAAACTAGGTATGAGGAGAAAATGTGGCCTATTTTTGGAGCAATGGAGTTCTCAGGAAAAGTTCCTCAAATCAGGTTTTCTATCCATTACAAGTGCTCTAGAGAAAAGAGAATGGTGAGCATTTTAATTCATGAAAACCATCTTATTTGGATAAGTGAAATCAGTTGAAGTAATTTACTTGCCAGGTGAGTTGGCACATACAGGTGCCTTCCTCATCTCTATTCTGTAGGAAGATGTTGTAGCACCATGGAGTCTTCAAGTTAGAAGGAGCTTAGTTGTCTCCTACTCTAATAGCTAGCCCCATTGAGGAATCTTCTGAAAAAGAATTGTTCACCTTCTATTCAAATAGGAAGTTCTGATCTGAAAATTGTTTCTCTGTGCCTTTTACATTTTCTTTCTAATGTTTCTCCCTGGGAAAAAAAGTAAAATGAGTCTCTTAAGATAGGATAAGCAATTTTTTGGTATACAAAGTGTGGGAAATTGCTATTTGGACAGGACTAAGTTCTAAAGCCTTGATGAGTAAGTAGTCTTGTATTGGGAGGCATATACTAACAAAAGCAATAAAATTAAAAGTGTAAAGCAAGTTGCTCTAGTCTTCCCTTTTTCCAGGAAATTTTATCTCACAGACACCCCTATCCCCCAATCCTAGAGTTCATGATAGATTATCAGTCACTAAATCTTATTGTTTCTAACTCCATAACATCTCTTTAATCTAAAGCTTTTCTTTTGTCCACCTCACCACTACCCTAGTTCAATCTCTGATCACCTCTTGCCTAGACTTTCTTCATAGTTTCCTAGGTTGCTATGTTTTCATGCCTCTAGTCTTAGCCTTCTTAAATTTGTTCTCCATAAAGCTATTAAAATAATCTTCTTAAGCCACAGATCTGACCATTTCTCTTCCCTGCTCAAAAAAAACCTTTAGTGATTGCTAGGATAAACCATAAACTCTTCAGCTTACTATTTAAACTCTCCACATATGGTTCCAACTTAACTTTTTTCTAATTATTCATCTTCATGTACTTGATGTTCCATACAAAGTGGACTACCAGATGTTCCCTGGTATTCCATCTCTCTTCTAAGGTGACTTCATGTAGACTGCCCCCATGTCTGGAATGTGCCTCTTACTAATTTCTGCTTCTCTGAATGTGTAGTTTCCTTTAAGACACAGAACAGGTGCTACCTCTTCTGGGAAACTTACCTTGATCACATAGCTTGTGTTGTAACTGTCCTGTCTCGGACTACATTGTATTTGTTTTTCTGGTGTTTCTGTTTTATTTATTGGTGTTAATATTTTATTTCCACAATAAAATGCACTTTATGAAAGATGCAGGGACTGTTTTTTGTCTTTTTGTACCAAGTTCTTATAGCACCTTAATAAATATTTGTCAGATTGAATTACATTGGATAAAATCTACATCTTTGCATAGGAATTTGATCCTTCAATGCTGGCACAGAGAAGTGGTTCTGGTTGCAACCAAAGGGGACAGGGAGGAAACTGAATGATAAGGAGATCACTGGGTAACTTTAACAGTTGTCTTTAATGTTACCTGTCAATAAAAAGGTAAATAAAGCTGAGATCAGGGGTAGGGAACCTGTAGTCTCAAGACCACATATGGCCCTCTAGGTCCTTGGATGCAGCCTTTGCACTGCACCCAGGTTTTACAGAACAAATCCTTTTATTAAAGGGATTTGTTTTGTGAAGTTTGGATTCGGTCAGATGGTTGCACTTGAGAACCTAGAAGGTCACGTGTGGCCTCAAGACCACAGATTCTCTACTCCTGTTCTAGATTGTTATGAAAGCTCACTTCCTTCTTTTATTTTTTTTTCAAATTGTATTTTAGGCTCAAATGCCAATACACAATTACAGAATAGAGAAAAGAAACAAAAATATATCACAAACTTAAATGTTGGAACTTAAATACAAAGTTAAAAAAGAAAGCATGTCATGTGTATAGCAGAGCATAAGAAAGGATTCAAAATATGCAACAATAAATTTTCATTTAAGAAAACCTATATAACTAATACTCATTGTGTTGAGAATTGTCCATCTTTTCTTTGCTTTCTTGTGAGTTTCCTTTTATTCTCTGCTATGCACTTTACTTTGTTCTTCCCCCCACCAACCTCCTCCCCCAAGACCACAATAAAGTTTAGATATGTTTTTCCATAGCTACAGATATATACATATACATATACTGATAATCATTTAATATCATTTTTAGACCTTTATAAGAGTCAAAGCTTGAACTTATTAATTAGACTGCTTTACTTTGCTCTAAAAATGCCCTGTCTTGTGTCAGCAACTCCAAAGACCTGATAAAGCTGAATAGTTGGACTCCTCTTATCTTTCCTAGAGGCTTGTGCTGTGTTTGAGAGGCTCAGGTATCCTGAGATCATAATTTCTAACTGACACTACTTTGTCAATTGTCTTGTCAATCTGTATTTAGGACTAAGAAACTTCCTTACTAAAAACACATGGAGACAATAAATCTGAAGGGCACAGATGTTCTGGGATTGTCCTAAAACACACAAAAATTTTGTCATTATTGTATCAGGCAGTCAGAACTTAGGTTTGGGCTCCTTGTATCTACAAGCTTGCTAGCTTTGTCTAAACCAAACTTTCAGGTCTACAATACATATATACATATACTTTCCCAAACCTACTTTCTATTCCTGATCTTTATTTTTATGTAAGTGACTATCTCTTGTTTCTTGTCCCTCCTGCCTCCTCTACTTTACTTCTACCCACTACTTTGCCCTCCTATGACTTGCCTACCTCCCTCCAAGGATCCCTTCCCATATCCTCCCATTCCCATATCCTCCCATTCCCATAAATCTAAACACCCTTTTATACACAAATTTACCTATTCTCTCACCCTTCCATCTAAAGATTCCTCCCTTGTCTTGTCCCTACTCCCTAAGCCGCTGCCATTTTATTTCTACTGAATTTAGAAGACTTTTATACTCTTCTAAATATACATGTATTATTCCATCTTTAACCCATTCCTGATGAAAGTACATTACCAGAACTACCAGCCCTCCTCCCCCATCTAATTTCTGTGTATCAGTTCTTCCTCTTGCATCTCATTTGTATTAAAAAAATTTCTCTTTTAAGTTGTTCCTAAATGTTTTTACTTTTAAAACTCATATCATACTCAGGTTTACTCCAATCTTTTATATGAAGTGCCTATTTATTTATTTATTGTATTTTTTTCAATTTTTTATTTAAATTTTTTTATAAATTAATTTATTTATTTTCTTCTTTACATCATTCATTTCCACGAGATTTTGAGTTACAAATTTTCTCCTCATCTTTCCCCTACCCAACACCTCAAAACAGCTATCCCACTGTATAACCCCTCCCCCAATCTGCTCTCTCCTATGTACTTCCCCTCGCCCCTCTGATTTTCCAGTAGGGCAGTATGGATCTCCCTACCACAGTGCCTGTATATCTTAATTCACAGTTGGATGTAGTTAATAATAATGATGATGATGATGATGACAATAATAAATATACATATACATATATATTTTTGACAATTTACTATAGAACTTTAAATTCTAGATTCTTTAGCTTCCTCCTTTGTCACCCACCCCCACTGGAAGGACAAACAATTAAATATAGGTTGTACATCTGTAATTATACAAAACATCTCCTTAGTGGGCATATTGTGAGAGACACATTATATGTCTCTCCTTTGTATCCCCTCCCCTTGTTCTATGCTCTACTCTGTCCCTATCCCTTTCTCTTTACAGAAGTGTGTACTTCCAGCAACCCTCCCCCAACCCTGCCCTCCCCTCTGTCATTCCACCTCTCATCACCATCACCCCTATTTTCCTGTGTGTTCTCTAAACTGAGTTCTCTAAACTCCCAGTTTAGAGTTTATGTCATTCCTTCACTAAGCCATATTCAATGAGAGTAAGGCTGACCCTTTCCCTTTTGCCTTCCTGTTCTTCCCCTTCATTGTAACAATTATCCCTTGCCTCTTCTATATGAGATGATTAACCCCATTCTGTCTCTCCCTCTCTCCTTTCATTCTAATTCTCTCCCACCTCAGAATTTCACCTTTTAAAGTATCATCCCTTCCTATTCAATTGATCCTGTGCCCTCTGTGTACTCATATATACACATACTGAGATATGTGTTCATACATATATATATAAGCCCTCCTATATAGACATATGTGTATATATGTATATATTTGTATTCTCTTCACCTATCTTCACACTGAGAAAAATTTCGTAAGTTACACTTATTGTTTTTCCCATGTTGGCATGTAAATAGTTCAACTTTGCTAAGTTCCTTATATTTCTATGTTTACCTTTTCATGCTTCTTGTATTTGAGTGTCAAATTTTCTTTTCAGTTCTGGTTTTTTTCAGCAAGAATGTTTGAAAGTCCTCCACCTTACTGAATGACCATATTTTCCCCTGGAAGAATATACTCAATTTTGCTGGGTAGGTGATTCTTGGTTTTAATTCTAGCTCCCATGATCTCTGGAATATCATATTCCAGGCCCTTCGATCCCTTAATGTAGAACCTGCTAGATCCTGGGTTATCCTAATTGTCTTTCCACAGTATTCAAATTGTTTCTTTTTGGCAGCTTGTAACATTTTCTCCTTGATCTGGGGACTCTGGAACCTGGCTATAACATTCCTAGGAGTTTTCTTTTGGGGATCTTTAACAAGAGGTAATCAGTGAATGCTTTCAAGTTCTATTTTGCCCTCTGGTTCTAAAATATCAGGGCAATTTTCCTTGAGAATTTCTTGAAGGATACTTTCTATGTTCTTTTTTTGGTTATGGCTTTCAGGTAATCTAATAATTTTTAAATTGTTTCCATTGATCTCTTTTCCAGGTCAGTGTTTTTTTTCAAGGAGGTAGTTCATATTTCCTTCTATTTTTTCATTTGTTTGGATGTGTTTAATAGTATCTTGATTTCTCATAAAGTCATTTGCTTCCATTTGCTCCACTCTAATTTTGAAGGGAATTATTCTCTTCATTTGTTCTTTAAGGTGTTATTTTCTTCAGTCAGGTTGTTGACTCTCTTCTTGTGATTTTCTTGCATCATTCTTATTTCTCTTCCGGATTTTTCTTCCACTTCTCTTATTTGGTTTTCAAAATCCTTCTTAAGCTGATCTATGGCT
>CM053595.1:15528283-15546613 GCA_028646575.1 Pseudocheirus occidentalis
CCCCCGATATATCTATATTGAAACAGATAATTCAGAGGACAGATCCATGTTTTGAGGGGGAAGAACCTATACCCTCTGGAAGTGACTTCAGAGATACTAGAAGGGCTGTCGCATAAACATTACAACATAACTATTAAAAGCAAAAAGTGTGTTGAAAGTTGATTAGTCTGGTAGGATTTGAGGGGTAGGGCACTAGGGATTTAGTTGTGTGATTTCAAGGAGTAACAGCTAAGAACTGAAAAGAAGAAAGGGAATCAGGTGTTGGAAATAAGATGGAAAAAGATAGAGTAAGAAAATACATTTTGAAAGCAAGTGTAATGTCACGCAAAGGCAACTTCCAAGGTTTGGATTATCAGCATAGGAAACCTCATTTATTCAGCAAAACATTCACAGAACAGAGAAAGTCAAAATACAGTGTAACTTATTAATTTAGCAAGTAAGTTCTCAATTCAATTGCAAAGTGCCCAGGTCCAGGTATCCCACTCCTGGATCAGTAGTCAATGTAGCCCACTTCTGGGCAGTACATTCATTTATTCTCTTCTCAAATAGAGAATCATTTCTAATCATAAACAAAGTACATTCATTTAGTCAATCACAGAGCACAAAAAGGCCAAAGGTTTCCCACCCATGGACACTACTGAATTACAATACCATCCATTAACACCAAGCATTTTCTCAAAAGAGGTAGGAGATCACAAAAGGCCATCCACTCATAAGTTACAAGGTTAAGATATTATCTCAACATTGAAAATGCAAGGAAAGGCCTTTCTTTCATCTTGAATCAAGGCAAGTCCTCAGCAATCTCAGTTCCTGGGGAGACAAGGCTCAACAAAGCCATAGGCAGTGTCCTCATCAAGTCACTCTCTTCCTGTAGAACAGTCCCAGAACTCCTGAAAACATCAGCAAGGCTCTCTTCCAGGATTTCTGTAAACATACCACAAGAAAATCCTCCTTCAAGTCTTCTGAAAGAGGTTCCAGGACTTCTACAACAGCAACACTATCCTTCACCAGCAGGTGAATCTGGCAAAACAACGTCAAAACAGACAAACAAAATACCGGCATCACAGCCGTGCCTCCTCAGTTCTTGGCAGCTCCGGGTGGCAGTTCTCAAAAGCCCCGGGCAGCTCCAACAGGCCCTCAGCAGTCTTTCTCTCAGCAACTCAGGCTCCATGATACTGGATATTGCTCTCCAAAGTCCTTCTGGACTTCTCTTCGCTTGAGCCTCTCTCCCAATTCATGGCTCCTCCCAGTTCAGCCCTCTCTTTTCACATCAACAAGTCCATCCCACAAGTGGGATTCATGAGCTCTGGGTTTTAATACTCAACCCCAAAACCAAGCAAAAAACAGGGGCATCTCCAAATTCCATTACAATTACAGCAAGCTGGTAAAGAATACTGACAAATTGGACAATGGCAATGAGAGGAGCAAGAACTAAGAGGTTGAGTGGAAGTTTTGTACATTAGATATCTTCATTGGATATTACTATCTATGGAAGGTAACAGCTATTTTAAAAATAAGCACTAGGCACTACAAGAACTGGGAGAGGGACTAGACATGGATGATGCAACAAAAGATACTAAGAAAGAGCAATCAGACAGCTAGGAGGAGAATCAAGAGAGAAGAGTGTCACAAAAACCCAGGGAGAAGTATCCAATAGGAGAAAGTTGTTAGTAGCATGAAATTCTATATATAGAGAAAGTTCAAAAGTCATCAAATTCTATAATGAAAAGATTAGTAGTAGCTTTGGAGAATACTTATGTTAAGTGATGACATGGGAAACCAGATTAAGACCTTTTTCCCCTTAAGCATGGGACAAATTCTCTCAAAACAGTGTCCATGACAAAGCAGACATAAACTTAGAGTACAGTGAGGCACATTTGCAGGGTACACATGTGTTCTCCAACCCTCAAGTAGCATAGATCCTCAAAGTCATTTCTTTTATGTAGACTCTTCTTAAATTTCTGTTCCTTTCCTTTAGGTGAAATTTCTTTGCTAGGCAGGTTGTTTGACTGGACTCCCAATAGTTTCCTTATCTCTAGCACTCAACTCTAGGATTGTCAAGGAGAGCTCTCTTCTTTGTTGCTAGAGGTCATACTCTTTGAAGCTTCTTCCATTCTGCAGTGATTGACTGCCTGGTTGTATCCATTTCTCTCTAGAGTATATATTTGCTTCCTTAGCTGTGCCTTGGACTTTCTCAAACTTTGTAATTGCTAGATGGAGCATTGTTGAGGTGAAGTTGTTAAACTTCTTTCTTGATTGCTCTTCCTCAGTCATCTCTATAATTGGTCTGTATCATTTAACAGTTGCTTGGAGACATACATAATCATGGTTCATCCGTTGACATTGTTCACTTCTTACTCGCTCAAGGTAGGTGTTAAAACATCATAGAAGGAACCCCTAGCCAGACCAAATTATTAGAGATGGTTTAATATTTCTTAGCCAGCCCCCTTACTATGATTAGTTGGGCTTTTAAAGATCAACTCCTTGTAGTAGACACAAGATAATATTAGTAGGGAGTGCATGGAGAGGAAGGAAACATAATTATAATAATAACTAGCATTTATATAGTGCTTTAAAATATTATCTCATTTTATCTTCATAACAACATTGGGAGACTGGAACTAGTATTGTCACTTTAAAGATGAGAAAACAGAGAGAAGTAAAGTGACTTACTCTGGGTTACACAGCTAGCAAGTGTTTGAGGCTGGAGTTGAACTCAGGTTTTCTTGACTTCAGGTACAGTACTTTACATGCCTGGCTGCCTTATGAAATGTCTTTCATAAGAGGTGGTATTTCAACTGAGTCATGAAGGAAATAAGGATTTCCAAGAAATTGAGATGAGGAGGGACAGCATAGGAAGCATATGAGAAAGCCAAAGCAAAGGTATGGAAACAAGAGATGGAGCAGAGTGAATGAGGAATAACAAGAAGGCCAACATGGCTGGATCAAAGAGCTCAACTGAGCTGAAAGAAGAAGACTGAAAAGCTAAGATAACTTACCAGTCTGTAAATAACTGTAGATTTGTTACAAATAAGTTTTATTTGCTGCTTGGGGTAACAGGAGTCTCTTAAGTAGGGGATGGCCTGGTCAGACTTGTTATTTAGCAAACTCAGTTTGGTGACCATGTGGAAGATGGTTTAGAGTGGTTAGGGATTTGAGGGAGGAGGATCAATATGGAGGCTATTGCAGTCATCTGAGAGGTGATGAGACCTTTAATTAGAGTTATGGTTGTGTGAATAGAGAGAAGTGTATGAGAGACATCATGTGGAGACAGAAATGACAATATTTGGTAACTGGCTATGTGAAATGAATGAGAGTGAATGAGGGGTTAAGAAATGAGTGGAAGGAGAGAAAGTGGAGACATAGGGTATAGTTGGCTTCTTCTAGGTGTTGGGTGCGTCAGGGTTAATTTAGTTTAGGGAAAATACCATATTTTTTTTTTAATCTGGCAATTGCAAAGTGGGAGCCAGGGATAATATATTCATTTACAATTGTATCAAGGGAGTAAGTGCAAGCTGAAGGTTTAAGAAAGAAATAAAAACCTTGAATAAATTCCATAGGGGCTGTATGTGAGAAACACATGTTTATATATTTCAATTTTGAATTTTTTGGTACTCTGAACATAGAAAATTGGATTTGGGACTATATAATTTCAACTAGTTTTCATTCTTATGCCTGACCAGTGAAATTTCAATCCCCAAATCTAATTATTATAAAAGCAATATAGATGTGACATATATTTTTATTGTGGTTCTGTGAACTGGAATTACAACACAAATTGGTCAAAATAGAACTTATGGAAAAGTTAGCATATAATAGAAAGTAGGATAGAAACTGTCTTCTAAATGAAGAGATTTCAACATTTGGATATAAGATTGATTGTCAATGATAACATTAAGGGAGTACCATCTATTTAGAGTAGCACATAATTTGATCTTATTATTTTTCTGTGGGGGATATCTAGAGGCATCTACTATGGACTTTCAAGTTGGAGTACACAAGTAAGCAGATAATTTCAGACTTGTATCCAGAATACAATGGATTTTGTTGAGGGAATGAACTGGGGACTTCTGCCTACTGATGGAGTAGGCAGCAGGATATATCAACGGGACACATGGGAAAAGCAAAAGTTCAAATAATTTCTATAAACAAATCCTTTTTTTTAAAAGATGGCATATGTAGTTTTGGGGGACACTTTTTGGGGAGATAAATTGGACTCTGGAGAATCAAATGTTGAAACAGTACCAGGAATGTGGACACAGAAGGGGAGAGTACAGTTATGGTTACGGAAAATAGATGGAAATGGTGGGATTAGGATTCAGGAAGAAATTAAAATAATAGATAGAAGTCACTTGACTGTGACAATACTGAAGATATAGGAAGAATGGGATATTGATGGATTGTAGACTGACCCAAAAGCAAATAAAGCATTATGGAAAAACCCTCCCTCTGTTTATAAAGAGGGAGAATGTTTAGGATATGCTAGAGATGACCAATTTTCTTTGAGTCCTTGGGAAAGCAACAACAAATCACACCTTGGCACAGATTATGAGTGAACTATGCAAGCCTACTCTCGTACATCAGTTGGGCTGTTATTCTTGTCGATCATAGTAGAGCAGATTTTCTTTTTTTTTGAGTCAACAATAACCTCATCTCTAATTCACAAAACAACTTTTTGCTAATTAAAGCAAAGCAATTATTATTTTATCTTTCATAACTAATCCTAGATTTGAAGAAATAAGAGATGAAATGGAGCAACTACTAAAATCTGAAGAAAAAAATTTTGAGGACTCTGATAACATTGAAAATTTTCATTTAATGCCAACTCCAGAAATTATATTTAATAACAGAATAGGGGACAGTAAATACATGATAAAAAGCAAAAATCTATGAAACAACTTAAATCCAAGAATAGAATTAAAAGAGGGAAGCTAGGTGGTGCAATGAATAGAACACTAGCCCTGGAGTCAGGAGGACCTGAGTTCAAATCCGGAGCCTCTGACACTTGGCACTTACTAGCTGTGTGACCTTGGGTAAGTCACTTACCCCCAGTTGCCTTGCCTTCCCTCCCTCCAAAACAAACAAACAAACCAGAATTAAAGTACCCTCCACAAGTGATATAGGCATAAAACCAGTCATAAATCAAAAGAGAAAAACAAATGATGAAGTGATGTGATTTTGCATGTCTGTGTGCATGGGGAGGTGTTTGTGATGGTAATTTAGGAGTAGTTCATTGACACAAGAAACTTCAAGAGTTATTGTTAAGGAGCTCAATCTTTGGTGATCAATGTAGATTATTTAAGGAAATGTTGGAGACAGTGTAATATATCACTACAGGTTGCATAAAGTTAGCTCTTTCCAAACACCTAGTAAGACATGAACTAGTGCCTAGAATTGTACTGCAGAAGTTGGCTATCTTTCATAGACTAGAAGATAACCAGTCCTCATAATATAATACTTTGCTACTATATTTTGGAAATCTTGTTTTTCCTAAAATTTTTTTTTGCCATCAGAGCAAGGTTTGCCACAAAATGAAGCTCTTGAAGCCTAAAAAAAAAGTGGAAAAAAATAATGTTAAATCAAATGATTTTGAAAAATATGGTTAAATTTGAATGTTATTTCAATGAGCCTCTTTTGAAATTTGAAAGCATGAATTCAACTATTAAACCAATAAATCAAAGCAGAATACTTTAACTAGTAATATAAATCATAAATCAACACATTCTTTCACATAACATTTGAAAAAGAGTTTAAAAATATTGTAACATCTGTATGCAATTGTATATGCAAAATGGCATGGTCTATAGAAGGAAAAGTAGATCTATCTAGGAATATTCCAAAAAATATGAATCAGTTACATTACAGATAGATAAGGATGGATAAAGCTTTTATTAACGGCTTACTTTGTGCTTGGCATTGTGCTAAAGTGCTGAGAATATATACTTAAGCAAACCCCTCCCCCCTCAAAACACAACAAAATGAGTTCCTAAAGAAGAGTATCTTCAAACTGGAGAACATGGAAAAAAAAGTTGAAAACCATGGAGTAATGAGGTGGGTGGGAAAAGAGACAAGGGAACCATGTGTGTGTGGGGGGGGAACAAGGTGGAGAAGTCCAGAGAGTCAGGAGCCTAGTCAGAAGTCCAGAGTCAGAAGAGTAGTAAACATGTTTGGCTTGAGTACTTCCTCAAATGGAACAGTGGGGAGGACTTCATCAATGATAGGATGGGGCCACAGAAATGGAGGTGTCTTCCAAGGTGAGAAGGCTTCTGGGGAAGTTGCGTCTTACGGGAGGAGAAGGTTGCTGGGATGGAAATGGAAAAGTACAAAGCTAGGAGAGAAGTGAGCATAGTTGGCTTGAGCACCTACTCAAATAGAACTTTGGGGGGAAAATTCTCCAACAGGAAGAGAGGATTGAGACTATAAGAGGTGCACAGGCATCTTCCAGGGTGAGAACTGCTAGGTAGAGAAAAATGGAGAGTCAGGAGCAGAGCCAGTAGGGGAGACCACATCAATATATAGCCAGTATACATAAGAGAAAACTTGAGCACAAATATTACATGATTAAAGGCCAAAAAAATAAATAAATAAAAGACAGATGGAATAGAATTAAGAAAACAACATACTAAAAATCCAATAATTGAAAGTGAGCACCAAAAAGTTAAAGTGATAACAAGAAGTTAAAGCAGTATAAAGAACTAAAGAAACATATCAAGGGATTTATGTCAAGGGACGGAACTGAATATACACTTTTTCAGCAAAACCAAAAAGTGGCAGGTCAGGATGAGATCTATAGTATTCCACAGCAGTGTATGAATTACTAGTAAAGCATTTTATCAGCTCTTTGAGGCATAACCAACTTTATCTTTCTTAATAGAAGTCATCACGTATTATCAGAAGAGAACACCAGAGATGCGCCCAAATAGAGGCAAATTATGTACTTATATTCTTTATACAAAACATTGTATGAATAAAAAATCAATAAATACTAAAAAAAAAAACCCATATTGACTAAGGATCAAAAGGGGTGTGCTTAAAGTCCCAAGGCTGTAAAGAACAATTCATTATCTATTGAGTGATTATTGAACAAGTAGCCTGAAAGCAGTGTAACACTTAAGCTACTTTTATGAATTACAGTAAAGCCTTTGATTCATAACTAATCTCATGGCTTAGTAATGTATTACAAATATATAAAAGAAATCCAGTCATAGTGAGAATACCAGCATATTTGATGTCTACATGAAAAACTATTCTCTATTTAAAACACACCACCCAAACAGCCATTTGATGTAAAATGTGGCATTTTCCAGAGAGACAATATAAGTTCAGTGTAGGTGTAAATCCACTATCATCATTCTTGAATAGAACTGTATATGGCTTTCAAGTCAAATAGGGAATCATACCAAAATATCTTCTTAACCACGTGAAGTGCATGGATGGCATCAAGTTATATGGGTCTACTGAAAAGCACATTACATAGTTGGTTTTTCTTATGGAAACTTTCTCCATTAATATAAAAATGTCATTTGACCTCAGTAAATGTAAACATCTTAGTGAATGCCAAGTACAGGTAAGGACTGAAGACTTTGAGCTTGACTTTGGAAGTCCAATTAAACCAGTAAATGAAGATGATAATTATAAAGACCATGTTCTTCTCCACACAAGACACATTGGACATAAGGCTTTAAAAGAGAAAGCTGAGGCTGAATCTTTTCAGAGACTGTGGTATTTTGAAATCAAGGCTTAATGGGAATAACATTTTTAGAGCAATTCACATGAGCACAAAATTTCAAATTTAACATATGCTTTTAGCATGGTAAATTGGATGATATTCAATTTAGGTGTTCAAGTGGGTACTTTTGAAATGCTAATGAAACACAGAAATCATCTCAATGGAGTTGTAGAAAGATTAACATTTCCTCCTCAAATAGATGTGTTCATAGCCATGATTAACATTTTAGAGAGAAAAATTTAGAGAAATGCCCTCAGGACAAACAATTAATTCAAATTTCACAATTGCAATTTCACAAAGTACTAGTAAGGCATGACAACAGATATGTGTCCCTGGATTTTTAAAATATAATCGAAAGTGATTTTTCTCCAGATGGTGTTCATTATATGATCTCAATGTTAAGGAATGAAAAATATTTATCAGATATTTATCAATATTTATCTTGACTATGTGTCGAGAGTAGAATTATAAGCAACATAAGCAACATCAATATGAATTTAACCAACAATATGTTGACAAAGTAGAATCAAATAAATGGCTTAACCATTCATTTTGAAAAGAGAAATGGTTATTTAGGCCCAGGTTATTCCTATAAAAAAATCATGAACTTGACTTTATTGACCTGCATATTTACAATGAAGGATAAAAGTCATATAACATATCACTTCAAGTTGTACCTACCATTTACATCAACTTGTGGTCAGAATTATGCATCAGAAAATAGTTTTCCTTTATAAACAAACAGATGAAAAATCCCCAAAACATCCTTAAGAATTCAGCAAATAAACTGTACTGGAACTACAGCATCATTACAGGAAGAACTGTTGCTTGTATTATTTCTGGCAGAACTTTCTAAGCATAACATTGATCTACAAACATTTAAGAATTCTTTTTTTAGAGTCTGGTCTTTGTGTCTTGCTTGTGCTAGAAGTAGTGACCTGATGCCAATACTAACCAGCACAGTGGTTTTAACTTTTTTTTTTTAACCTTTGCCAATCCTTACCTCCGCAGCTTACATAGTGGCCCCCCACTTCTGGAAGATCACTATATAGGTGTTAGACTCAGTGTCAATACCCAATCAGCTTTAACTTTACTTCAGCTTAGAACTTTTAAACTCAAATAATCCATAAACCTTAGACTCCTTGGTAACAAGATCTATAGCTATGTAGCTGCATGTCTAGAAAAAACATTTTTTATCAAGTTGCTTTATTGCATACTCATAATCTCCAAACTACATGGAATATAAAGCTTTCAGAATATAGAAACTTAGTGGAAGAAGTCAAACCATATGGTAATAGGAAGACTCAGGCACTATTGTCCTGTAGGTGTCCTGAAGCTCTTTCAATGAGTCTACAGAAGATGGTTTTACAATGCAATTGCCAAAGGCAGTCATTTTATCCACGTTGCACAGTGGTCCACAGAATATTAAAAATAAAGCAATAACAGAATATAGACTCATCCAGGAGCCATGAAAAAGAAAAAGAATCAGCATTTACTAAGTGCTTATAATGTGTTAGGTACTGTAATTAGTGCTAGGTGTACAAAGAAATGTAAAAGTGGCCTTTGACTTCAAGGAGCTTACATTCTAATGGGGAAGATAATATAGAAGTAAATAGGTAAACTTAAATAATGAGTAAGGTAAAGTAATTAACATAAAGATAAACAGAGGGGAAGTATAAGATAGTACTCTAGTAATGATAATTCACATTTCTTTAGATCCATAATATTTAGAAAGCACTTTCTTCACAATGACATTTTGAAGTAATTATCACTATGACTTTCAGATTCTGTAGCAATTGGCGGAAATATATTTTTCTCTGGGAAAGCAATGTTTTTTACTCCATATATATTCTTTAGCCATAATACTAATTGTAGTCAGCCTCTGTGCGAAGAAGATATTTCTTTAGTTGCTATTATTCATTTTTATGGCTGTCTTGTGACATCTTCCTAGGAATATCCCTTTACAATAAAGTTTATAGGAAGCTGTCTCAACATTGTACTTTAGCCCCAAGCATTCCATAACTTCACTGCAGAGCTGGTGAGGTGATGGTTTTAAAAGGAAAAATTAAAGCCATCCTCTTATGAATAATTAGAAGCAAAGATCCCAAAGGCAAAGGAATCATGAAGTTACTGGCAAAGAGACTGAGAGTTACATTATAGCATTATAAGAATTTTAGTATAATATTTAAGTTTACTAAAGCATTAGGAACCTATAGACCAATTTGACAAATTGTACAAAAAATCTATTTTTATGACCTTGACAAATACCCAGAAATGTCAATATTTCTATAGACAAAGAGTAACAGAGGGGCAGCTAGGTGGCACAGTGAACAGGAGTCAGGAGGACCTGAATTCAAATCTGGCCTCAGACACTTGACACTTGCTAGCTGTGTGACCTTGGGAAAGTCATGTAACCCCAATTGACTTGCTCTCTCCCCCTCCAAGAAAAGAATAACAGAAAAGAGAGTTGCATATGAAATCATACAGTATTACTTACTGCATGATTTTTTAAATAAATATTTATAATGATAGTAACCAACACTGCCTTGTCAGAGTCCCCTTTTGAACTTCCTCCTTCTCTATTTCATTCTTCTTAAAAATGTTTCCATTAGCACTCTTTTAATTCTTTTCTCTTTTTTATTGCATTATCACTACTGTTCCATCCCCACAAAATCTCCCTGTCTTCAAATAAAAGCTGCCTCCTGTAACAATGTATAATCACAATCTATAAATACTTAGCTCCATAGAATGCTAAGTGGAAGGGACCTGTAATAAATTTATGAACGATGGTGAAAGAATAAGGGGTAGAAGACTAGATTTACCAATTTTTATTTGCTTCTGCTTTTTGTACCAAGGAAAATGGACCGGAAAACTAAGGAAAAAATGGTTAGCAGGTGATAGAAACTCTCCAAAAGCAAGAAGATAATCAGGCCACATACAACTCTAAATGAGTTGAAGTAACTAGGAACTCCTTCTAGGATGATGAAAGAAGAAGATGATGATGATAAAAATGGCTAGCATTGATTTCAATTTTCAATTTTTTTTTTTTGCTTTTTGGAGGGCAGTTGGGGTTAAGTGACTTGCCCAAGGTCACACGGCTAGTTTTTGTGTTAAGTATCTGAGGCCGGATTTGAACTCAGGTACTCCTGACTCCAGGGCCGGTGCTCTATTCATTGTGCCACCTAGCCGCCCCTCAATTTTTAAATCCTATCAAATGTTTTACATATTTTATCTTATTTGATCTCCTCAACAATCCTCTGAGATAGATATTGTCATCCCTATTTTCAGATGAGGAAACGGATACTGAGAGATGTGAAATGACTTGAACAGGATCATTCAGTAGCTAAATGTTAAAGGGCAGATTTCACTTCACGTTTTTCTGGTTTCAA
The DNA here is from genome assembly GCA_028646575.1 of Pseudocheirus occidentalis. Classification (NCBI taxonomy): domain Eukaryota; kingdom Metazoa; phylum Chordata; class Mammalia; order Diprotodontia; family Pseudocheiridae; genus Pseudocheirus; species Pseudocheirus occidentalis. The sequence goes on from CM053595.1 coordinate 15,539,402, forward strand.
CTGCCCACTATGCTATGTAGCTGCCTATTTAGATGTGACTGCTAAACTACTTTCAGTAGTCTCTGAAAAAAACCTTTGTAAGTTTCAAAGTGTCATAGGCCTGGAGAAGGACAAACATACTCATTTTTAAAAAAGGGGAGGAAAAGGTGAACTCTATGAAATGTCCATTGGCAAACTTGTCTTCTGTTCCTAGTAATATTCTAGAACATTTGGTAAAGAAATGGCTTGTAAGTACTTAAAAGAGAAACTTTAAACAATTCTAATAGCATTCATCAAATAACTTTATAGTGTGAAATCTACTGTGCTGGGAGCTAGGGACACAAAGACAAAATTGAATTAATTCTTGATTTCAAGAAGCTTACGTTTTTATTGGAGGGATGCCATTATATTGATAAAGTTGATATAAAATGAAAAATGACAATTGTTGGAGAGACTATAGCAAGAGAAGCATATTAATGCAGTGTTGGAGAAAAGGGAATTCTGCTCCAGAAAGTAATTTGGAACTATGTCTGCAAAGTCCCTAGAATGTGCATACTCAGTGATGCCAGTACTAGGCTTAGTATTGATACTAAGGAGTCCAAAGTACTGGTACCAAAGAGACCAAAGAAAGAGGAAAAGGACCTATACCCACAACAGCATTTATAGAAGCTCTTTTTTCTTTCGGTAGTGGTGAATAACTAGAAACTAAGTGCCTACCAACTGGGGAATGCCAGAACAAAGTATTATATTTGATTATAACAGAATATTAATGCGTCAAAAGGGATGGTGAAAGCAATAGTTTCAGAAAAATCTGAGAAGAGTCATGTTCAGAGAGGAATATTGAATTGAGCAGAATCAGGAGAACATTTTAGGTGGAAACAATAACATTATAAAGAAAAAACAGTTTTGAAAGACAAGATCACTGATTAATGCAATGATCCAGCAAGTAAATGACAAGGCATTTTATCAACCTTCTGAAAGACAGACAATGGATTGATAATAACTAATATAGATTGTGATATATGTTTTTTGGACATGGTCAATAGGGGAATTAGTTTTGCTTTGCTGTACTTATTTGATACAAAGTTTTCGTTTTTCTTTTCTTTTGTTTTTCTTTTTTCCAATGGGGCTAAGAGTGAGAGAAAGGCTAGGGATAATAGATTTGCAAAAAAGGAAAGGAAGGAAGGAGCAAGGAAGGAAGGAAAGAAGGAAAGAAGGAAGGAAGGAAGAAAGAAAGAAAGGAAAAAGAAAGAAAAAAGAAAGAAGAAAAAAGATAAGAAGGGAGGCCAGAAAAAAATGAGAGAATCAGTACAACCTTGAAACCATCATTGTCCAACCACCGTAATTTGTTACTAAGTAGGTGTAAACAGAAGCTGTTACTAAGGCAAGGGAGGGGGGTGGTGGTGAGGCAAGAGTTGGTAGATAGAAGGAGGGGCATGGGGCATGATGACCTGAGCTCATAGGAGAAGAAAAATGAAGAAAAAGACGGATTACCCCAGGCTGGCTCCCAGGCAGGTTCACTGACTTCTATCCTGAGCTCATCTCAAGTTCATAAGGCTTTTACTTGGATTTCTAATTTCATAAAGTATCACTTAACTGTTGACTGGCCAGTTTCTTGACTCCTATCTTGAGTCTATATCTTAACTAGTTCCTGGCCACTTCAGAAGGATGTGTGATTATCTGAGTAAACATTGCAACCTCTACTGTTCACTGCTACTGGCTCATTTCCTCATTAAATTTATGGTTCGAAAGCTATCTAGAGTACTGATATTTTGGAAATCATTATAACTATAGAAGTTCTTGTCTGTAATCAGATTATCCCCACCTTAGAAGAAAATAAGGGAAGTGGTATCTTTCTTTTGGGTTACCTTTTATATCTCTTTCTCCCAAATTACATACTTATAGGATTGGAGACAGGTGATAAATGTTATATTTCCTAACAGTAGGTTCAAATCAAATGGAAACACATAAGCATTTAAGGAATAGGTTTCCCTTTGCAGGGTACAATCACTGTAGCCAAGGGGATCAAATCTTTTATTCTGTCCATTATTCCTCTCACTGTTTGGAGGGGAAATGGAAAGTGAAGTAATTGAAGAGCAATACAGGAAAATAGAAGAAATGGGGTGTCGTGACCTGGATTCTAGTGGTTTCTCTAACTGTAGTCATTTCAATCTGTTTTCCTCTGTAGTCTGATCTCACTGGTTCATCTGATTTCATCTCCCCCTGCCTCCATGTATACTATACCATGGCAACCCTACTTGATTGTAGGGACAATGCCCAGTCCCTTAGTTCTCTGCCAACTTAGCAGCAGAAGCATGAGTGCCAGTGTAGCTCATAACCTCCTCTTTTTTTAGGTACCCCACATTCGGCTTCTCTATATCTTATCTTCATGATTTTTGCCAAGAAGGAAGGTCCTCCATGGTCAAAAGCCTGGAAATTTTGGAAATTCTGTGTCATAACTTCATGCTAACATCCCTCTTCCATCAAATCTTCATGGTAATGTCTGTGGCATAGGAGTTGCATTGAAATGTAAAAAAAGTTCATGCAAATTTGAGTTAGTGAAATTTAAGATGTACTCATTACAAATCTTTTCCTTTGGAGAATGGAGAATCTAGACATATTTATAGAAAAAATACATAATGTATAAGTATCATCCTTTCCAATTTCTTCAACGTTACCATCATTACTGAGGAAGATGTTAGCTTTCCAGTTTTTCCAGTTTTATTTCAAATTAAGTTTCCTGAAATGTGGCATTAACACCTGGATGTATACAGTAGAACATTCCCTGAAGCAAATTGGGAAGTACATACAGCCCAGTGAGACAGTCTCAAATAAGACTCAAATAACTGAAAAAAAAAGGCAATTGTAACTTGGGGCAAGAATCAGCCTAAATATTTGTGTCATCTGTCATAGTTTTAATATAAGACTCTGGAATAAGCCAATAGTTTGATGACTCCTTCCACCTTCAAGTTGCACTTCTCTTGTACCATTTTCTATCTCTTCAGTTGGAGAATAGACAGAATTTCTTCCTGTTAAAATTTTAGTAATAAAAAAAAACAGAAAGAAAAAAGACTAGAATGCTCTCCTCAAGATGAAATAACCAGTATTATAACTTACAATAAGGGATAGTAATGTCGAATTATTTTTTTATCCCTATTATAAGTAACATAATCTTAGGAAAATATTTTTCACTCATTTGTTTTCCTTTAAGAAATTTATAATAAGGATATATGCATCTAGGCCTATGCCTTAAATATCACTAAGTTTTGACAAGCTTTCCTGAGCCATAAGTTTTTTTCTTTGGAACTGGACTGGAGAATTTGTCTTTGGGAGTAGGGCTTTGAGGATGAAGATCAAAATAAGTAATGAAGGGAAATCAAAGAGTAGAGTCATTCTCATGTAGGTGCCTCATTTGCACATAGGAAGTACTTAATATGTGTATGTAGATTTCAATCTAATTTATTTTCTATCCTATAACTTTATTAAAGTTATGGTCCCAACTAGATTCCTTGCTGATTCCCTATGGTTTTCTAAGTGAATTGTCATGCCATCTGTAAATCAAGTAATTTTGTTTCCTTTTTTTTTTGCCAAAGATTATGCCTTCAATTTTTTTTCTTTCTTCATATTGCTATTGTTGTAGTAATATGTCAGATAACAGTGGGGAAGAGGAGGCATTCTTTTATTTATTGAAAACATTTCCCATCACTAATAATGCTACCTTTTGTTTTGGTGTATACTTTGTACCATATTAAAATAACCTTTCCATGTCTATGCTTTGTTGAGTTTTTAAAAAAATCAATTTAATACAATTATTTTGTTTATTATTCTCTAATGGTTGATCTGTCTTTACATTCTTGGTATGCATTCAATTTGGACACAGTGAATGAATTTGTGCACATATTTCTATAGCATTTTTTTCCATAGGATTTTACTTATTTTTCTGGCATCAGTATTAACTCATCTGTAATTCCCAACCTCCTGCCCCCCATTTTTCTCTCCATAGAAATATAAAATCTATATTCTTATGGGTATTTGGTAGCATTTTTAACTTTTCAGGTTTTTATAGTAATTTTTGCAACTTTGGTGTTTGCTTTTCTTTAAATGTTTGGTAAAATTCACTTCTGCTTGGTCCAATATGTTTTTTTCTTTTCATAGTTCCTTTATGGCTAATTAATTTCATTTTCTGAGATTGGGTCATGTAAGATTTCTATTTCGTGTGTTGTTAATTTAACTGTTTTATATTTTTGTGGGTAATCATCCATTTTCATTAAATGATCAGTTTTCCTCTTATATAATCGTGTATAGTGCATCTTGATAAAACATACAAAGCAGATCCAAGGTAACATTAATAGGGAAGTTGAGAATAGGCACTAGCATCTGGGGAACCAGGAAAGATTTTACAAAGAAGGTGATATTGGTGGTACTTAAGCTCAATCTTGGAGATCAAGGATTTCAGGAAAGTGAGGGAGAAGAGGAAAGGCATTTTAGTCCATGTGAAAGTATGGAGACAGGACATGGAGTGCCATATATGAGGAATAGCGAGAAAGCCAGTTTGACTATACTATAGAGTATACAGAGGAGTGTAATGTTGTAATAAAGCTTGGAAGGTTAGATTAGTCTGGGTTTTGAAGATCTATGAATGACAACAAAAAAGGGATTGGAACAAGGTAGTTTACATATGAACCTGAAGTGAAAGAAGTCCTTGAAATTTCTTGAATAGGGAGGTGACATAGTCAGAACTGAACTTTAGAATAATTTCTTTGGAAGCTAAGGAAATATAAATTAGAGAGGCAAGAGACAAGGAAGAGAGGTGAAATTGGAAAGTTATTATAATAGTCCAATCCTGAAAGGATGAGTGTATGAACTAGGGTAGTAGCCATGTAAGTGTAGGGAAGAGATTTATTTGAGAGATATTGTGGTTAACTATTTTAGCTACATCCCAATATTTTGGTGATTTGTTCCTTGATGTTATTATGTTCAGGATGTTATTATCTAAGTTCCCACACAAGTCTTTATCTTTTACCTGCATTACTTACTCTTTTATTTTTCTGTATTCTGTAAAGGTTTTTAAATTTAAAAAAATATGCCTACAAATTGCAGGGTTTCTCCCATTTTTTCCCCTGTGGATTCTCTTCCAATCTGCTTCCAATATTTCTTGGTAATTTTCATATTTGTCTACTTGAAGTATAGTATTCAGGTTCTTTTAAAAAAAAGATTCCTAATATAATCCTTGGATTAGACCTTTGTATATCATCTTCAGTTTCCTTATTCTTGTTTTTCATAAATTCTAATGTTTTCTTCCAATTTCCTTCTAAAATATTCCATTAGTTTTCTTCTATTTCTGACTTTTTGTAGTCCAATTCTGTCTTCTTTCATTTTTTTTCATAAAATCAATCGTTACAGAAAGTATCTCTCATTTGTTCTAAATTCTCTTTTCTTATTAGGCTTACTAATTTCCTTGAGAGTTATTTCTGTATTTTAAAAAATATTTTCACTTAATTCTTTGTTCTTTTGAACCTTTCCAGAAGTTCTTAATGTTGTCCCACTGTTATTTCAGGGGCACTTAACAGAATTTTGTGCAGTATTTTTCATTTATTCCTTAGCAGACCCTGACTTAGTTTTGTTTGTTGAAAAGTGTTTGTTCACCGATGTGACTCTTTTCTTCAAATGTTTGTTAATTTTTCTTCCTCAGTTTATTCTATCTTTGTGAAACAAACTACTGATTTTTTCCTATCATGTCCTTACTGTAAACCTGCTTTTCATTTTATTTTTAAGTATTTATTATTTCTCTTCTCTCTGCCCCAACCCCATTAGACAACTAAAAAAAAACCCTCAGTCAATATGCATAGTCCAACAAAACAAATTCCTCCATTAGGTGCACTCAGTAAGTATGTCACATTTTGGTAGGAAATGACTGGTGTTTTTCATCTTTAGTCGTATGGACTTGTGGTTTATCAGTGCACTTATCGCTATTCTAAAGTCACTCAATATTGTTTTTCTTTATACTACTATCATAGAAATCATTCTTGTAGTTCTGCTTACTTTACTCTGCATCAGTTCACAAGAGTCTTTCCAGTTTCCTCTGAAATTGTCCACTTAATAATTTCTTATGGCACGATCATTTTCCATTACATTCATACACCACAATTTGTCTAACCATTTCCCAATGAGTAGACACTCCATTAATTTACCATTTGGGACTATTATGAAAAAAAAACTGCTCTAAACATTTTTGTACATATAATCCCTTTCCTCTTTATTTGATATGTCAAGGGCATAGATGTAGCAGAGGCATAACTGGGTCAAAACGTATGCACAGTTTAGTAACTTTTTGAGCATAGTTCCAAATTACTCTACAGAATGGTCAACAAATTCCCAGTTTCACTACAGCACATTAGTAAAGCCGTAGACATCTGTCTTTTACGGATAGTCCTTTAACTTATGTAGACCCAGTGTTGTCCCCCTCCCCAGGCCTTCTTTCATGCTCTGTGTTGCAGTTGCTGCTTATCCTTTGTTTTTGAAGAGTACCAATGACATTGCAGGATGATGTCTTGACTTGAGCTTGAATTGAATTTAAGTGAGGCAGACTTGCACAAAGTCATCAGCCTCATTCTCTCTTCCAGAGTTATTGAAGTCCAGTGGCAAGACAAAAGTCGAGATGACTGCTAATGGCCTGGGGTGCAGGGGATGACCTTGACAAATTCAATGTTTGACCAAGCTCTAAGTGCTCTACAATGTCTCCTTCAGCCGCCTTTGTGGCTGTTGAAATAAATTGTTGTCATCTGCCCATTCCAACAGGGGAAGTCTTCATACTCTTCACATCCCTCCAAATCACTGACAGGTTTGAGGCCCACCTGATTTAACCCATCTCCTGAAATGATTTTACTATGGAGTGGCCCCTGTGCATGCTGCAGCAACTTGGAGCCACAGGTCAGAGTCTGGTGACAGGTGAACACCAAAGGTGGATGAGCAACCCTGAAAAGGGCTGAGTAAGCCCTCACAACAGAGGTGCTAGTTCTCACTGAACACCTGTACAATCTCTGGGACCACGCCTTACAATTTACACTTGAATGCCTAGTTTGGGTCCGCTGCAGTCAACTGAGTACTACTTTCAGGATTCTAGGAGTAATTCTTTTTTTAAAAATAGATTTGGTTATTTACTTTTAGTTTATAAGATTCAGTTCCACAATCCCTTGAGTTTCAAATTTTCTCCCCTCCCTCCCTCCCCTCCCC